>OY992537.1:111285234-111760234 GCA_963921195.1 Pegoplata infirma | reverse complement strand
CTAAATTATTGAAAGATTTATACAGTTGTTAAAACAATAAACTACAAAAATTTACGGAAAAATTTTTTATCAGTTAAATTATTTTTAACTGATTATTCCGTATAATTTTACTGGAGTACGGTTTTTGTAGTTTGTTATTCAAAAAATTTTATTTTTACTTCACAAAATAAAAAATTGTAAACAGTTAAAATAACTGAAATATCGTTTGTTTTTACGGAATGTCTGGTCATTTATTAACGTTTAAAAATAACTGAAAAAGTATGTTGTTTCAAGTGAAATATAAGTAGTCCGTTTTTTAAAAGGAAAAACGATTGTTTTAAATCATTTTTCAGTTGAATTTACTTACAAAATATTTTAAGTGTACAATCCCTTCGTTGAATCACCTTTAGCATTTGGGCAAATATTTTTCCGTGACCTAGACTGCCTAAATGATTTCTTATTGACGTCCCTAGCAGAATATCATAGGAAATCAGGGTAGTTTTAGAAGTAAAATTTAGTATCAGTGAGGGTGTAGGAAAATAAAAACTAAGGGAATCACAATGGACCTTATGGACCACTAGTGCATTCGCCACATTTAGCCCGTGGATATCTAAGTACGTCAAAAGCAACGCAGCAAAAGCGAATCTAAGGTTAAGAGAGTCGCAAATGTTTAAGCAAAGCTCTTGGGAATACTCGACGATATTAAGTACGTTGGACGGGACAGAACAGAACCTTTGAATCTAAATACAAACTAGGTAAGACAGGGCGAAAAACTCTATTATAACAGAGATGCGGTTTCGATCTCGATCTTTTCAGATGCAGCGAAGATGAAAATGGGTACGCGTTCGAGAGTATACTCTAAATGCCTCGAAATCGGGGCCTCATTCAGACTTACGGACAAATGTGATTTGGAATTGATAAAGCCGCGGAGATGATTATGAGAAGGGAACTTCGTTCTAGCGCCATTAACATTTTCGTGGATAGTCTTATACTCTAAAGGCCTCAGAATCAAACACTGTAAAATCGTGAATTGTTAGGAATTGAATACAATCACAGCATACAGTCAAGTTTATCTGAGTGGTGTCGCTGGGAACGAATTGGCGGATAAATGTTCGAGAAATGGCTCTGAGTCGGTGGAGGAACGGAAAACAGGATATTGCGAATCCTGTGGCCACTGCCAAATTTTAAGAGGACAGAAAGTCTTTTATACGATGAATGGATTGTATACAATCGAATCAGTCAGCACACTGTTAAGCTAATCTGGGTCCCTGGACATAGTGGGGTCGATGGCAACGAATTAGCTGATGAATGTGCAAGAAATGGCTCCGAGTCGGTGGGGGAACATGTCGAACCTGATATCTCGGTTCCTATAGTGGAGTTGATGAACGAAATTGATAGGATATCAGAGAACAGAATGAAGGATAGGTGATTACCACTGACCACGTGCAGGATGAAACGTCGTCTTAAGTATTTGGGGCAACGAATAGTTGATGACCTGAATTGCCTAAATAGTGCCCCATTGACATCTCTAGCAGAATATCTTAGAGAATCGGGATGGTTTGAGAGGTAGAATTTTATATATCAGAGGGGAGTATGGAGACAACTTTAAGGGAATCACAATGGGTCTTATGGCCTCCGAGTGAATTCGCCAAATTGGCGTACACCCATCCAACCTAACCTTTAGCAAACAGATGGTCTGACAGGAAGAAGTGTAGAAGTTGTGGGGAAGTGGATGAGAAGGAGTCAGTAAATCACAATCAATGTGAATGTGAAGGTCTGATTAAGAACCGCCTTAAACATTTGGGGCAAAGGTTTTTCGAGGACCTAGACTGCCATAACGGTGTCTCATTGGCGTTCCTATCAGAATATCAGGGGGGAGTATTGAAATAACAACTATGGGAATCACAATGGGCCATATGGCCTCCGAGTGAATTCGCCAACTTGCGTAAGCCCATCCATCCTAATCTAACCTAAGATCCCCAGATTATGGAAGTATATTTACAACCAAAAACTTTGGGCAAAAAAAATCATCAGCTGTAAAGATGCAGATTTTTTCAAAATCCTTAACAAAACGCGGTATGTTTGTGTGATTTAAGGCCCTTAAATCATAATCTTAATTCTTAAGTACATATCTTTTTCACTTACTTATTTTAGTTTCTCATATTTAAACCTCTAAATACCCTCTAAAAAGCAAAAACAAATATCAGATGATCCTATTTAAGTCTCACACTTTTATCTCCAAGTTTACGCCTCTTTATCGGTCCAATAATAAACAATGGATGTTCTTAACACATTTGAATAGATTTTAAAATAATCTCTATTCTTATATTTACCAAAAACAAAATTATAAATTATATTATACAAATACACACACACATAAAATGTCCTTTATGGGTGGTTAATATGCATCATATTCCAGCATGTACTTTAATATTATTTCATGTATGTAGATTAAGGTTATTTAATCTTTTGTTCAATTGTCACCAGGAAAAATAGAAAAAAAAGGAAGCCGTATGTGACTTATGAAGCATTTGTGGTATCAAACAGGCTGTAAGTCCTTTTTTATACAACTTTTCATTGTTTATAGAGTTTTTGTGTATTTGTATTATATGTTTGCCCAGTAATTAGGAGGCTGATCAATCATAATTCATCATCACTTGGCGCTAAATTTTTTTTTTTTTTTTGTTCTATTCTATATTTTTTTCTATGAGTGATTTACTACTTTACCCGGGTTTTTGAATGACAATGTCTGAGTTTAAATGTTTTTTTGTTGATTTTTCTTTTGGATTTGGGATTTGATACTTTTGTTTTTGTATTTTTTGCATATGTTTAGGCGTGTGCGTTATGCAACATTTGTAGCATATCTAATGAGCATAATGAAAGAAGTTTTTCAACAAATGTTTGTATTTGTTATTTATTTTTAAATGTGGCTTGCCACAGTAGAAGGGTGACAAATTTTATTTTAATTTGTTTTATTTTTTTTTTAAATTTAGAATTTACAAAAATGATGAATTACTTTAAATGTGTGGAGAAAATTTAAAAATTAAAAAAAAAAAAAAAAACAATCTAATCGATAAAAGAATATGTATAAAAAACTTTTTATGGGTTTAAAGTCTATGAGTGATTTTCCATTTTCCATGTTTCAAATAAGTATTACATGCTTTTCGGATGAATTCTCTAAAAACTCAACATTGAATGAATTCTTTAAAAGCATTCGATTGAATGGAAGTATTGGATGCTTTCAAATTTTTTTCGTTTTGAAAAATCAAATAAAATTGGATTTAATAAGCCGTGATTTATTAAAATCGAATGCATTCTTCCTTTTATTCATTCCTTATTCATGCGACTTTAAAAAAATCAAATGTAATCCATTCCATATTTAAAAATCTAATGAAAAAGAAATTGAATGCATATAATATTTTAAAATCGAATGAAACCAATGCAAATTAATTTGATTCGTTAAAACATTATTGGAAAACGCAATCATTAAAAATTCAGAACGACAAATCAAAGTAAGAAGTTAAATCCTTCAAAGCTCTGGCCGTATCGACATTTTTTTGTATATCCTCCAACTACAGTATGGGAGGGGGTATACTCTACAATGAAATTTTTCTTCAACTTTTGATTTTCCCAAATGTCCATGCAAAATTTTGTTCTACTAGACCTAAAAGTTATGTGGTACAATTTAAAGGATAATCGGATTAAATTAACACGCGGCACCCGACGATCATAAAAAAATATATGATGCGATACTCGCTGTTTGAAATTTGCAGAAAAAAAAAGTAGCGGGTTTTTTCTTCCGAGCCCTCCTTAACAGGAACTTTGATTTGCATGGTCCTATTTCCGTTAAGATAAATTTTTTTAATTTGTTTGAAAAGAAAATTTTACATTTTCTATGTAGACGAAAGTCTCAGATTCTAACACATTTCTCGTATGAAAAAGTGTAAATCTGAGAATTTTTTAATAGAAGAAATTCTTCCTATATAGAAAATATCAGATTCTGATGCATTTTTCGTAAAGAAATACTTTTTCAATAGAAAAAATGTCTCAGAATCTGAAAATATCTCAGAGCCTGAGACATTTTTCCTATAGAAAAATTTTCGGATTCTAAAAACGTTTTTTTCACAGAAAAAGTCTCAGATTCTTGAATCTTTATTTGTAGAAACATTTTCATACTCTAAGCATTTTTGGGATATTTTTCCTATAAAAAAGGTCTTAGATTCTTAGATTTGTTTCGTATAGAAAAACTCAGACTCTGAGACATTTTTCAAACAGAAACAACCAGAGTGTTAAATTCGGCTGTGCCGAATCTTTAATACCCTCCAATATATAAAAAAAATTAGAAAAAAAAATTGTAGGGGCGTTTTTTTGTATGAGAGTCGGTAGGGCTCATTGGGGGCACACAAACCCTAGCGGTAAATGTTAACAAATTTACTTATTATGCTTTTTGAGCTTAATTAATACAATTTTATAATTATTTAAATACATTTTTAATATCCTCGTCCACAAAAGGAGCGGGGGAAAAAAATAAGATTTTTTTTATTTCCAGGGTCTGACTTAGAACTTTTTCTGACATCAAATTATTTCATTTTCCTAACAAAAATACAAACAATTAGAAAAGTTAAATTCGACTTGGCCGAATCTATGAATACACTCCACAATGCCGTTTTGTGTAAAAAAACTTTTTTTAAAGTAAATTTTGAAAAAAAAAATTATATACTAAATTTTTTTTGAGTGTAAACATTTTTTTTTAGTGTAAAAATATTTTTGAGTGACAAAAATACGTTGTAAAATATTTTTGTGACTTGCCAATGTTTTCAAAACATGTTTAACGGGTTTTCAACTCATGAATTTTAGGTAAAACTTATCTGAAATTCACGGTTTTGCTAATTACTTTTGAACCACTGGACCGCCCTGGCTAAAATTCAAAACGAACCAGGTCAGAGGAACGACAAATATATATGCCAAGCTCCAGCATCCTCAGAATTGCCTTTCGAAAATTAGCGTGTGTTTTATCTCGTAAATTCACGAAAAACCTTTGCCGAAATTCAGTCTTTTGCTCATAACTTTTGAACTACTGCACCGATTTCACTGAATTGCAATACCAACCTGACTAGGTAAATGTCCAACACTTATGCCAAACTTCAGGAGCCTCCGTAATTTTTCACAAGTTAGCGTGTTTTCAACAGACAGGCATACAGACAGACAGACGGACGGACATCGCTCGATCGTCTTAAAATCGATCGAGAATCATGAATATATATACTTTATAGGGTCTTAGTCCAACATTTCGAGGTGTTACAAACGGAATAACAAACTTATATATACCCACTAGAGTGTCCCTTATTTTGGAAATGTTGGAAAAGTTGAGACGGTATCCCTTAATTTTCTTCCATTTGACGCCTTCCCTACGCGACGGGGCCTTAAAGAGCGGGGCCTTAAAAATACTTTTTCCATACAAACCAAAAAAATTTTTTTTTTGATTTTTAATTTTTTTGTTATTAATTACACTGTAAGTAGGTGAAAATGACACACCAAAATGCCGAGACACGTCAACCTAATTTTGGGTCGTAGAATCCTGTGGTGTATCCCGTTTTGAAAAGTTAGCTCAAAATCCCGAGATATTTCGATTTTAAATTTTTAGTAGATTTAAGTGATTTTTCTTTTAATTTGAATGAAAAAACTTAAAAAACTTGTTAAAAACTTGTTATTTGTAAAAATGTATTATTTGTATTTGTTATTTGTATAAAAGTAATGGACGTCCATTTTCAAGCGGGCATGGAACCATACCTGCTCTTATTTTGATGAATTTTATAATATCTTTTTTTGATTTATTAAATTTTTACTCTAAATCTGCAAATGTAAAATTGAAATATCTCGTTATTTTGAGCTAACTTTTTAAAACGGAGTATACCACAGTATTCTATGGCTCAAAAATAAGTTGGGGTGTCTCGGCATATTTGTGTGTCACTTCAAAAGTTTAAATTTTACTTAAAGTGTTATAATATAACTTGGTTAGCTTATTCACGACAAAAAATTTGATTTTGGTGGGAAAAGGCTTTCAGCTCTAAAAATTTTTCGCAAAAAAAAATTTAGAGCCGTTGGGGTCCTACAGTAAAAATTTTTTAAAAAATATTTTTTTTTAGTTTTGACAAGCAACGGTTTTAGTTGTAATGTTGCTTTTAATGATGTTAATTCATTAAAAAAAAAATATTATTCATATCTGTGATATCTTTATCGTGTATCGAAAAACTTCAAAAATGCCTTTTTTACCCTTTTTTAGAACACGATAAAGATGTCACAGATAGGAATAATATTTTTTAATGAATATATATTATTAAAAGCAACATTACAACTAAAACCGTTGCTTGTCAAAACTAAAAAAAAAAAAATTTTCGAAGCTGAAAGCTTTAGAGCTGAAAGCCTTATCCTACCAAAATCAAATTTTTGTCGTGAATAAGCTAACCAAGTTGTATTATATTAATAACAAAAAAATTAAAAATCAAAAAAAAAAAATTTGTCGGTTTGTATGGAAAACGGATTTTTAAGGCCCCGCTCTTTAAGGCCCCGTCGCGTTGGGAAGGCGTTTTCTTAGGGGCGTAAAATTTTTCCTGAGTTATTTTTTGGTCAAATGGAAAAAATGAAGGGGTACCGTCTCAACATTTCCAACATTTCCAAAATAAGGGACACTCTAATATATATATTTGTTCCGTTTACTCCTACAAGGAGCATAGGGCCGCCGGGCGATGCTGAGATATCGCCCGTTAAAATTTATATGATGTATACCACTCTCAGCCGCATCCAGAGCACAGTGGTTTCCCTTATATTGACAAGCGGTCAAAAATCAATATATCTAAAACTAAAAAAACTAGGGTCTTCAAAATTTTTCAGCTAAAAGTATGCCCGAGGAACTCAAAGTTTGCAAATTTGTAGGAAAAAATATTAACAACTGTAGCCACAGTAGCCATTTGATCTTTGAAGGGTTAATTGGCTTAAAGATCTGTTTTAAGATTTTTTTAAATACAGTATTTTAATATGAAAATTTGTTTGTTTTAATTTCCATATTGATATTTTCGAAACTTCTAACACTGTCGCGAAAACAATTAATTATAAGAATTAAAGTTTGACCTTTGTTTTGACACTTTTCAAATGGAGTGAGTAAGCTACACTTAACCCTTTAACGACCACAGGCGAGTACACTTGCCAAAGCGTTTTTGGCGTTTATTTTTATTCAAGTAAAAGATACGGTAAATGTATTAAAAGAAGAATTGTAGAGTATGTTTTCCGCAACAAAATTCTAGTTTACGGTAAGTCTCCAATTTGATCCACTTACTCACTGTAAGCCCTCAAAGTTTGTAAAATTGTTTTCTCTATTTTAGGGACAAAATGATCTTTACTTGCTGAGCAAAATCGGGGCAAGAAAGGGGTAGAGTTCCAAATTCTTGTAGGGTAACTATTAGTGTCCAACCGAATATTCTGCTTCGGCCACAAAGCACTATTCGGCCACTATTCGGCTTCGGTCACATTTTTGACCGAATGTGGCCGAATACCGAATAATTGCATAAAATTTGTAATCACGTGTTGAAAAACACACTAAAGACACTTTGAATCACATTAGTAAGCCACAAAAACATTTTACTAAGCGTTTTTGCAACTAAAACAAGATTTTACACTCAAAAAATGTTTCCGATCTAAAAAAATTTACACACAAAATGTTTATTCACGCAAATGCCTGAGCTCAGTTTTTTGCTCAAAATAAATCATTCAATACAAAATTCGTATACACTATAAATAATTCTATAGTAAAAGATTTAGTAAGTGATTTAGTACTTAAATCTACTAATAAACAAATTACCAGTAGTACAGTAGTTTTATAGTATCTTCAAAGTACTAAAATAAGTAATTTTTACTGGTTTGGAATAATAATTTTAACAAATTTTAGTATTGATTACCAATTCCTAGGTCCTTTTGGACTAAAACATTAGTACTTTAGTTAAATTTTTAGTACTGAATACCAACTTTTTTTTGAGTGTAAATTTGTGTATTCCACCAAGTCAAGTTTTACCTTTTTCCTTGCTTTTACTACAAAAATATTTTTTTTTCAATATTCGGCTTCGGCTTTAGTTTCGGTCGAAAAGGGAAAATTTGGCCGAATATTCGGCTTCGGCCAAAAAATGTATATTCTGTCGGACACTAGTAACTATTATTGGTTGCAGATCTTAAGAATCACAGCTAGTAGCAAATAGCTTTGCCCAAAATGCGGAATCGTCAAAGGGCAAATTTTTTCACCAAGAAAAATAAGGGGGAAGGACAATTTCTTGAAAAAAAGTGTTTTATCTTTATTCAGAACTGTAAGTCAAAAACCATAAAATTGCAATATTAAGTTTAAAATAACAACAATTAAAAAAAAATATTTCTCTTTTAGTTATATAAAGAAATAGTACAAAACAAAATGCAATTTTTCACCATTTTTCGTTGGATGACTATGTAAATCACATCCATATGCGAAAACATGCAAAAACCCGCGGCCACACTATTTTTTTTTAATTTAAAGAGGGGTAAAAAATCTTCAATTTGATGTATAAAAAGTGGTGGGCAGATGAGGACCAAATGACTAAAAGTCTATGTGAAAATGTAGTTTTTAAAAAACATGTGATTTAAAAAGGTCAAAAAAGTTAGAGTTGTCAAAACCGATTTCCGAAGTATTCGAAAAATCGATTTTTTTCTATTTTTTCCGGTTTTTTAAAATCGGTTTTTTAAATAGGCCGGTTTTCGAAGTATTCGGGAAACCGATTTTTTGGTCTCGAATAATCGACTTTTTCATATATTTATTTTTTTCGTTATTTTGCATTCAAGGAAATTTTTTAGTAAAAATCTCTAAGTTGAGAAATCGGATGTCCCCAAATCATTTGAAATGTATCCTTTTTTTGCCTTACTTACGAGCATATTTTTTTTTACTCACAATCACGTGAGTAAATTTATGACAATTCATACTCACTTTCATTTACACTCACGTTCATTCACACTCACGTTCACTCACACTCACGAAACTTTTTATACAAAAAAAAACTTTTAAAAATTAAGATTTCGAAAATGTAAGAAAATTTTTAGAAAAAATTTAAATTTTAGCCAAATTCTACAATCTTTTTTGTCTTTTTTGGGATTTTTAAATTTTTTTGCTTTTTTTGGGACGAAAGGAAATATGAAGAACAAATAAAAGGAAATATGAAGAACAAATGCAAACTCAAGCAAAAAAATTCGTCCCATGCACACTCACTCACGCAAAAATCTTGCTCACACACACTCACTCACGCAAGTTTTTGCCTCTAACACCCACTTACAATTACGTGAGTTACTTAAATTTCTGCCACACTCACGCGTGAATCACGCACTAAACTGCTCATGTGCCAATCTCTATTCTGAAGTATGTACAAATAGCTTGTTTTGCTTTCCTTTTTTATTGTTTTGTTTTACTTTTTTATCAAATAAATAATTAACAAACAAAAACCGAAAAACCGATTATTCGAAACCGGTTTTTAGTTACAAAACCGAAAAACCGATTTTTTTAAAAGGAGGTTTTTCGAAGTATTCGAAAATCGGTTTTTGAAATTGACGAATATTTGACAACTCTACAAAAAAGTGTTCTTCAGGGATTTTTTAATGGGCTTATATTTTTTTGGCAGCTTTTATTATTTAATTTGGTACAAAATAGGTTAAAATTTAATGTTTGCAGGGTTTTTGGAAACTTCTGTCACAATATCGCGAATAACTTTTTAGATAAACTTAAGTATTATTTTATGACTATGCAACGACAATATATGCAATATAAACATTCCCACACCTTCAACGAACACAAACATTAAATCTAGTAAAAAAAAACAGAAAATTGGTTAGATTCATAAAATTTAGAGTGTTATCAATAAATTTAGTGCAATAAAGCTTAAAAAAAAAAACCTAAATTTTTTGATTTTTGGCCAATGGGGGAAACCACTGTGCAGAGTCACGAAACGAGAACAAACTTCAGGTTAAGATATCTCAGAGATGAAACAAGATATTATAAAGGTTAAACATTCATTTTAAAGGTAAATTATAGGACTTTCAAATGACATATCGGGTTTTATAAATAAAGGTAAATTTTCGCAGTTATAACGTCTCTAATATGGCGAAAAACGTTTTTTTTTTTTCAACTTCAAGTTAAGATATCTCGAAAACCTGATTCACTTGATTCACGCGTGATTAAAAAAATAGTTTCGTGCGTGAACGCGCGTGAGTAATTTTTTTCTCGTGAGTTTGCGTGATTGTTTTGTGCTGTCTGAAACAGAAAACTAGTAAGAAAATTGTCATCATATTGAATCTAGAGGGTAAGTAATACTGATTTAAATAAATTTTTATGATTGTTTTTAGGAATTTAAATATTTTTTGTGCAAGAAATCGAAAAAAGTTAAAAAAAAAATTTGTTTATTTTAACTTCTTGAGTCTTCGAGAGCGTTTTATTATTATTTCGTGAGCGTGAGACAAATTTTTGTTACTCACGTTAGCGTGCGTAAACGTGAGCAGAAAAAAAAATTTCGTGCGTAATCACACGCATCTCTAGTCAAATCCAATTGGAATGGTAGCTAATAATCTCAAAAAATTCTTTCTAATTAAATACACATTTCATAGCTAGAAAATAACTAAATTATATAATTTATTTACCTAATAAAAGAAAACAATTAAAAAAGAATGTATGAAAATAACTCAGAAACTTAACTTAATCCTAAAGAAATTCATTTAATTTTCACACATAAATTAACCAAAAACAAAAAATAACCCCACAATAACTACAATAAACTCCAAATTCACGAGGCATAAGTGAACACAATTCCAAAAACACAGAAAAGCCACAATTAAACAGGCAAAAAGCACTGCGAAAAAATCCCTTTTTTTAACGCCCCTAAGCTATATGGACACCAAAAGTTTTGACCATATATAAATAAATATTGTCCGAAAAAAAAAAATAATACCCATTCACAGACACACACTGATACACAATATTTACACATACAGTTGAAGGACAACAAAGAAAAATAAAAAGAACGATGAATACGGTGGAGCGATTTTTAGTTTTATTCCAATTTCAATCAGCGTCGCACTGTGGTCAATATTTTGAGATAGCGGCCAAAACTCCTTTTGGTTTTTGTTCTCCGATTTTAAAGTTATTAGACTCATATGAAAGTAGACAGTAGTAAACCTCGGGAGCCAAAAAATTAGAACTCTATTTCAATTATTTCACTGAGAACAGGGTGGTCCAAAATGGGATTTTTCAGAATTTAGTAAATTTATGATATTTTTAGTTAATTTTTAAAGTTTAAATGATCATAACTTTTTTGTTTTTCAAGATTTTTGGACGAAATAAATTTTGTATTGTAACTTAACTTATTTCCTATTACTGGTAAAAAAAATGAAGCTCTACTGTTTTCAGAACAATTTAAATATTTTTTTTTAAAAAAGGTCAAATTTCTCGGAAATTTCCTACTTCATAGAGCACAACTCCTGTGAGTCAAGCTGAGTCAAAACACAAATTTACTATTTTGTAGTCCGAACTCTCCCCTACATTCCTATATATACATGTCCATGCATCGGGGCTGCACTTTTTGAGCTACAGCAATTTTTCTGACCCAAGGTATGATATTCGGTACAAATGCACGTCATATTTTTTGAGAAGTTATTTTTATGTGAAAGTGGCTATTATGCATATATTTTGATGAAAGTTCTTAATGACCCAAAAAATAATTCTGTTAAAATTAGGAGAAGTTGGCCCATATTTGGACCTAGTCCACATAGAAGGGTGTATCAAAATTTTGACAAAAATGACAATAGAACTCTCAAATTATGTGGTATCTGGCAATTCATTTGGAAAAGGTAAAAAATGATTTTATTGCCATCTAATATTACATAACTTAAATACCTGATAATTGCAAATAAATTTAAAACCAATGGAAATAACCTGTGGATCCTTGGACCTATCAAAAGGACCTATCCTTTTACATATCAAAAGGACCTATCCTTGAACCTATCAAAAGGATCTATCCTTGGTCCTATCAAAAGGACCTATCAGAAGGACCTATCCTTGGACTTATGAAAAGGACCTATCCTTGGACCAATCAAAAGGACCTATCCTTGGACCTATCAAAAGGACCTATCCTTTGATCTATCAAAAGGACCTATCCTTTGATCTATCAAAAGGACCTATCCTTGGACCTATCAAAAGGACCTATCCTAGGACCTTGATCTATTAAAAGGACCTATCCTTTTACATATCAAATGGACCTTTCCTTTCACCTATCAAAAGGACCTATCCTGGGACCTATCAAAAGGACATATCCTTGGACCTACCAAAAGGACCTATCCTTTTACATATCAAAAGGACCTATCCTTGGACCTATAAAAAGGACCTTTCCTTGGACCTATCAAAAGGACCTATCCTTTGATCTATCAAAAGGATCTATCATTTTGCATATCAAAAGGACCTATCCTTGGACCTATCAAAAGGACCTATCCTTTGATCTATCAAAAGGACCTATCCTTTGATCTATTAAAAGGACCTATCCTTGGACCTATCAAAATGACCTATCCTAGGACCCGTCAAAAGGACCTATCCTTGAACCTATCAAAAGGACCTATCCTTGGACCTATCAAAAGACTTATCCTTGGACCTATTAAAAGGACCTATCCTTTTACATATCAAAAGGACCTATCCTAGGACCTATCAAAAGGACCTATCCTTTTACATATCAAAAGGACCTATCCTTGAACCTATCAAATGGACCTATCCTTGGTCCTATCAAAAGAACCTATCAGAAGGACCTATCAAAAGGACCCATCCTAGGACCTATCAAAAGGACCTATCCTTGGACTTATGAAAAGGACCTATCCTTGGACCAATCAAAAAGACCTATCCTAGGACCTATCAAAATTACCTATCCTTGGACCTATCAAAAGGACCTATCCTAGGACCTACCAAAAGGACCTATCAAAAGGACCTATCCTAGGACCTATCAAAAGGACATATCCCTGGACCTATCAAAAGCACCTATCCTATTGAGACTAAATAAATGTCAGTGGCCAAATGTTGGCATTTTCTGACCAAAATTAAGTTTAGGAATAATAAATAAGAATTGGTTGTAAAATACGATTGAAGAAAATAAGAAATTATAAAAAAAATACCTATTTAAAATGTCAAAATATTCAACTTTTACATGGAAACTCAACAAAAAATTAAAATGCATTTTTAACTCCACATTACTTACGTTCCTATCAGTCGATTTTTACGTTTGAACACGCAAATTGAAGCTTAAAGTCCCTCCTATTGAACAAAACAAATTGCGTAAAAAAATACCAATTCCGTCAAAAGTTATAGAGTTTTGACCGCTATCTCGCGAAATTGACCACTGTGCGTCGGTGTTCGAAACAGTGGCCTTTCAGGGTCAATATTAACACAAACAAGTAAATAAATTAAATTCGCCCTTGCCGACCTTATTAAAGCCCCTCCCCAATGTAAAAAGTACAAGCGTACTTTAAGAATTTATCAGTCTGGTAAATGTGTTGTTTGGTGATATTAAGTAATATTTTCAGCAAACAAAGTGAAATTGAAATATTTTTTTTCCTATTTTCGCAGCTTCCCCATTTTCAAGTCAAAATAGGAACCCAAAGACCTTATCCCACAGGACCAATATTTATTTGTGACCATAAAAGGTAACTGTTTCCACCCTCATGCTAAGCGAAAACGAAAAATCGCTCCACTCTAATAAAAATACATACTAGTAGACCGACCATATAATATAAATAAACCATATAGACAGACAATACATGTGTATGAAGTGAAATAAATAAATTGCTGGCAATTACTGCGTTAACAAGTTTTATTGACTCTTAAATGTTATTTTTTCGTCATGTCTATTAATGTCTACAATAAAAACAACAGCAAAATTGGAAACAAAAATCCCATCCATATATGAAAAAAAAGACCCAAAAAAAAAATATATAAAACAAAAATAGTCCTCTATAATGGATGAAATACGAGGATATAGACTGCATACTTATATTTACAACGATGTTAGTAAGTCCCAGCAAAAATTTTGAAAATTAATTGGTATACGATTATCAGTACCAAACTGGCGCAGTCTTATATCGATAAAACAGACGGCAGGAATTAGTGATGTCAGATGTAGGGAATTTCCCCATACTTAACGCACTACTTTGTATATAGTATACTAACTTTGTTATAACCAGGGAAACCAAAAATATGCAGTATCATGTTTTTTCCTGTGCATTTTATTGATAAATGGGTAAGGTATTTATCCGTTTCAGAAGTTTTTAAGAAATCTGGCATCGATTTGTTAGAGCATATTTTTGCATATTTTAGCCTTAAGAGCATATTTTTGCATATTTTAGGTTTAAGAGCATATTTTAACATAAAAGCATATTTTTAGAGCATATTTTAAACTTTTAGAGCATTTTTCCACTTTTTAGAGCACATTTTTACATTTTTAGAGCATTTTCTTTTCCAATTTTTTTTATGACAACATTTATTTTTTAATTTTTTATCCAACAAGGATGTTTTTTTTCAACAATTACGGAATTGTGACGATTTATTACCCTTTGGGCTGTTCTTGCTTCATATCGGTATATGAAACTATGTTTTCTTTAGATTCAGCAACTTGGTAGAAAATATTAAGGCAAATATTTTTGTAGAACATATTTAACCTTCTAACTATTGCACATAACGGTATTTGGAGGGTCTATTCTCTAACAAATTGTAAAAAACACCTCAAAAAAGGGGACATAATTTTTTTTAAGAGCATATTTTTATTGTTTTTAGAGCATATTTTCCGTTTTTAAGGGAATTTTTTAAGCGCATAAAACGTGTTTTTTAGAGCATATTTTTGGTTTTCCTGGTTATAACGCATCGAAATATTGAGCCAGGACCCGAGTGATTCTAAGATATTCTACGGAAGAAGTTGGGTACAAATATGTATTATGGAAAAAGTCTGGTAAGTTCGTAAATGGGGAGGAACAGGGGAAAAATCTTTCCCTTTAAAGAACAATTTTATTTTTTAACAGGTGTTGTATTCAAATGTTACATTTGATTAGAAGAAGTTCAAAGTCCTGCACTTGGACCCAGGGAATAAGGTCGGTTAGGGTGTAAGTGGCCGTTGACGCTTTAAGTCAGCATACATTGACTTTGAAGTCCGTTGTGGTACTAAGAGACGATAATGGGGCCTATTAGTCCCTGACGTAAAACCAAATGTTCCCAAGTTGTTAAATTCTTACATCCTATAAATCAGAATGAGTGTGCGGCTCCCTAGATCCCAGTGAAGCAAGTCTCTGAACAGGGAGTGCCGGGCAGTGGAAGATAAAGTGGTCAATAACTTCCAAATCCTTATTATTCATGCAACCACGGCAAAAGTCATTTGACGGTACACTTACATGCTCAGAGTGCTTTCGTTTAAGGCAGTGTCCGGTAATTACAGCAACCACCGTCGAAATCTCTCTTCTGGAAAGCGGTATCAGGTTACTTATTCACTTATGACAAAGAAAAACCCTAATCTGTCGTGTAGTTTAACACGTCTATTCATGTTTCAAACTCTGATTAGTTTCCATCGCGGAACAAAGCCTTAGATTTTGCTTGCAACTTTCTAGAGTGATACCAACACCTTTCAATTCCGTTGGAACCTGTAAGGTAGTTCCCAGTCTTTCTCATCGGCTTTGTGTGTTTAAGGGGGGAATGGAAGGGGGAAACCTCCCCCCACCAGACCAAATATAAAAAAGAAAATAAGGAAAAAAAGAAAGAAAAAAGAAAACAGAAAGAAAACAAGTAAAAAAGTTAAATTCGGCCGTGCCGAATGTAGTGATACCCTCCACCATTTCAAAAAGATTATTGAAAAAAATTTTTTTAAAAAGAAATTAGTTTCAAAAAAAAAAAAAATTTTTTTTTTAAAAATTTCCGCGAAAAAAAAATTGGTAAAAAAAACGCGATTTTTTTCTTTTTTGTCAAAAAATATGTTCGTACTTGTTTAAATACCATTTTGTGTTCACTTATGTCCACATATGTCAATCAACATCCGAATTAAAGCATTTGGAATTTTTAGGTTATGTTGAATGTACTAAAATTTTTGAGGTGTCCTTACAGTTTCGTTCATAACTTTTGAACCGCTAAAGCGATATCGCTCAAATGCAATACCAAACTTACCAGGAGAACTTTCAATAAATATGTTAAGTTTCAATCATCGGTCCCAGACCGATATTTCGATGAGTTACAAACGGAATGACAAACTTATATATACCCTCTATCACTAAGTGGAGGGTATAAAAAGGAACAAAAGATGAGAAGGAAGACGAAAATTTTCGAAACAATTTTCCAAAGGAAAAAAGTCTCGAAATCCGAAAATTTGTTATAGAAAACATTGCAAAATGTCTAAAGGAAAAATCTGAAAATATTTTAAGGAAAATTGTGACTAAATTTCAAAATTTTCTTTGGGAAAAATTGTTGTGAACGTGACAATTAGAAATGAATTAGGAAAATGTTACAGGACTTTAATTTGTTTTACATAAAAAATGTTTGTAGTAAAAATATCTTAAAATCTAAAAAAAATTGATATTCAAACGTCAGTAAATCTGTTTTGGAAAATTTTCTCAGAATGTCTTAGAATCGGAAATTTTTGTTTATAAAAATGTTTCAGAAAGTAAAAGGAAATAATTTTAAAAAATAAATCTGAAAATTGAATAATAATAATAAATTTAAAAAAAGTGTCTTTTTTCAATGAAAGAATCAAACGTTTATAGTAGTTTAATTTTTTTTTGAGTTTCGGAATTCCTCTACAAAAATCAGAAAATAATAATAAAAATAATAACTCTGAAATAAAAATTTTTGTACAGAATATTGAAGGAATTCAACTTAATCTGAAAAATTTATATGAGAAAAATGTTTCAGAGTCTTCTATTTTTTCTTTTAAAATGTCATACAATACAAGAATACATCTAACAAAAATGGCACAGAATCGGCAAATTTTTGAAAATGATTTTTTTTCGGGTGTCTGACAATTTTTATGATGGAAAAATTTCTTTATAGAACAAAATTCATTATGGAGGGTTATGATTTAAAACTTTTTTTTAAGGGGTTCACATTTTTTGATAAACCCCGACTTAAAATAAAACCAATCAACAAGATAATCTGCTGAAAATACACCCATTGTGATCCATACAAGACAGCAGAAAAATCTAATCTAAGCTATAAAGTGGTTTTGGATAATTTACCTAAGTTTTTTTAGAGCAAAAACTTTGGTAAGTTACTTAAAACCACTTTATAGGTTGTAATTAAACCAAAAACTGGCAATTTTTTTTAAATTTTTTTTGTGTGTGCCAAAATTCCATTTTTTTTTAGTTTTTGTTAAAAGTAATAATTATTTTTATTTTAAAAAAATATTATTTGTTTTCTTAATATATATATTGGTTCCTTTAGTTCCTATAAGGAGCATAGGGCCTCAACATTGTTTGAGGTTTCGGTAATCATTTGTTTTAAGATGAGTAGCTGATTGGGCTTCTGCATCCGATCCTGGAACTGGGGCTACCAGCATGGTCTCCAGGCGGGCTGTTGGCAATTGGTTATTTGAAGGCGATAATCTCTCGCCTTGACGTTCCGAGTATCATTGGCACTCAGAACTTGTTAGGAGTCCGGCGCCACCCGGAAACCCTCTGAGACTCTCCTACCGGAACCGCTGATTGTCCGCGACTGCATTTGCAGCTGTTCCGTATATCTACGGAACTTTCCACTATCCGCAATCTGTGGACGCGCCCGATAGCACTCAGCTGTGCTTCCATCAGAGATGGCAAGTTTTGTTTTCTTAATTATAGCCAGAAAATAAAAATACTCAAAAATCGCCAAAAACCTAGAAAAATACATAAATCGCCAAAAATATTTTTTTAGTCTTTGTAATTTTTTACTTCAATCGAAAATTTATAAATTACTCCATATAAAAATTTCGCTAATTATTTCTAAAATCTGTCTATAGGCAATACATTTTACTCAAAATTCATGTATGCTTGTTTTCTGCACTAATGCAAAAAACCCAATCGATCCATGATAATCGGTTTTGAATTTTTCTTATTTATTTTTGCTCAACAACAGTATAAAATTTAAGAAAAACAAGTAGGACTGTTAAATTTGGCTGTGCCGAATCTTTTATACCCTCCAACACGTTTAAAATTAAAAAAAAAAAAATTGCAGGGGCGTCTTTTTTGGTGGGGGGTCGGCATAGTTGGTGGGGGACACCTGTTCCCCCGCTATATATGTTTACAAATTATGTGTTTATGATATTTACGCTTAAATAATAAATTTGTATTGTTATTTTTAATTAATTTCTATAACCACGCCCCCAAAGGGGGGCGGCCTAAAAAAAATCGAATTTTCTGCCCCCCTTGGTTCAAGCGCAGGTATATGAACATAATATGACATACAAATGTTACATTTGTTGAGCAAAAATTAAAAAAAAACACGTAAAAATATCGTATTTTTCAGGGGTCGTTTTAGTTCTTCAAGGGGGAACTTTTTTCCCCCTGGTCCGATTTTTCCCATCTTCGAACTTAACCTTACCAGTAAAATAAGAGATATTCTTGCCCAATTTCAAGGGTCTAGCTCTTTTGGTTTGGACTGCATCGTTATTTCTACAGACGGACGGACGGACGGACGGACTTCGCTAGAATGTGTTAGATTCTATCATGGATCAATATTATATATACTTTGTGGGGTCCCCGACCAATATTTCGATGTGTTACACACGGAATGACAAAGTGAGTATACCCCCATACTGTGGTTGGAGGGTATAAAAAATAATAAATTATTTTTGTGATTCGCGTAATATAGTTTTTGGCTCTCCGAGATACTTGAAATTTTACAAATTTGACATAGGGATGGCTCCCTTCGTCTTTTGAAATTATTCAGAAAATGATTTTACAAAGTCGTCAAAGTAATCGCCAATCATTATATAAATCGCCACGTGGCCAAATCGAAAAACTCGAAAAACAGCCCTACAACCAGTTAATGCATGCTGTTTAGAGATTAATTAACCAAGGGGCTATATTGTCCGAAACTTGCTGCATATTTTATTATCATCGAAGAAATTTCAGATGCTTGGGCGTCTGAGCGTTTAAAATATTGAAATGGCCTTAAAGCATTTTTCCAAAAATGCGTGTTCAGAAGGAGATCCAGCGACTCCTCACTGGAAGTAAACCACGCTTCAGTAGGATCCATCACACATAGGAAACAGTTTGGTTGTGCCAGCCGAATTTAGAGTTAACTGCATGGTTTAATAAAAACAACCGAAGTTTTCGGTTGCTATAACCGAAATTTGTATATAATAACTTAACTTCTGTTGATTCAAACAAATTTCGTTAATAGCAACTGAAAATGTATGTTGTTGTAATTCAGAGCTTCTCACTAACTTTTGCTTTGCGATCCCTTTTCAATATTTAAAATTTTTAGCGACCCACCAACATAAAAAAATTTCCTAAAAATTTGGAAATCAGGTCCCGAACAACGGCATATTATATCGAAACTTACTATCTTCATCAATTTTTTATTTCCGAAAATGAAAGAAAAATACCAGTTTAGCCAGATCAGAAAGACATGTTTACCAAGAAAGTATTTAAAGTCCAATTTGGAGTAATGATAGTTCTTTTTCTAAAATTATGTAACAATGTTTGGTAGTGATCGAAATTTTTTTCGATCACGAATATAGATCCGTTATTTGGATCCAGATTCGGAATCAGCATTAAAAAGTAAATCAAAAAAAAAGTGGTCAGATCCCACACGCATCCAAAAATTTCACAAACAAATCTCTTAAAAGTGCACTAGAATACGTTTCTGGGAACTTTGCCTTTAATTTTCTCAAAAACTTAACGTTCTAGAAAAAATTGGAACCCAGATTCGGAATCAGCATCGAAAAGTTAATAGAAAACGAACTGTCAGATGCCAGATTCAACCAAAAAACTTTACAAATCAGTGTTGGACATCCCGGGAAATTACCAACTGCACAGTGATTACCTTTTTTTTTTTTTTTTTTTTTTTTTTTTTATTCCTTAAATAATTATTTAACATGTACATTATATGTAACAACTTAAATACTACTATAATGTTTATGAAAAATATTTAAAGCTCCTAGTCGGAGCATAGGGCGGAAACAAAATCGATCCATCGTTGTCTGTCTTGAGCAATTCGTTTGATCTCCTGCCAAGATCCCCTGGATTTATATTCGGCATGTGTGGATCTCATCCATGTACTGTTTGGTCTTCCTGGGCGTCTCGAACCTTGGGGGTTCCATTCAAAGGCCATTTTAGCAATGTCATTGTCAGCCTTTCGTAACGTATGACCTATCCAACGCCATTTCCGGCGTTTTATTTCGGCTGTTATTGTTTCGTTTTTTGTTGTTCTTAGTAGATCTTCATTGGAGATAGTAAGGGGCCAAAAAATTCGACAAATACGTCGCAGACAATTATTGATGAAAACCTGAAGTTTTTTACATATGACATCCGTTACTTTCCAGGTTTCACAGCCGTATAATAGAACCGATTTAACACTGGTGTTGAAAATTCTCTTTGGGTTATGTTGCGAGCCGACCAGACTTTCTTTAATTTGTAGTACGCGATTACCTTAAGCGATGGAAAAATTACATTTCTTTAATAAAATTATTTGTATATTTTTATAACACGACAATAAAAAAAAATTGTTTTCAATTTACCGAAATTTAAAGTTTTAACAAAATTGTTCGCGACCCCCCTAAAACCCCCTAGGGGGTCGCGACCCACCGTTTGAGAACCATTGTTGTAATTAAACCATGCAGTTGGCTCAAAAATCGGCTGGCACAATTAAACTGTTTTCTATGTGCAGAAATTCCAGGGTGCTAGGAGAAGAAGCCTGAATGGACGCATTGTTTTAAAGTTGTTTAAAAGTGCGCTAAAAAATTCTGGAGCCAGTCAATCACTAAACTCTTTTTTAAATATTGATAGATTTGCTTAGAGTTTAAGAATTTTTCTTAAAGAAAATGTCGAAGATTCTGAGATATTTTTTAAAGGAAAAATGTTTCGGAATCTAGGAATTTTTTATTAGACAAAATGTCACAGAATCAGAAATTGATTCTATAAAAATGTCTCAGATTTTAGTAATTTCTGAGAATTCAAAAAATCTGCAAAGTTTTTCTATAAGAAAACTGTTTCTGAATCAATGAAATTTTAATAGACAATATGTCACAGATCTAGAAATGGTTTCTATATAATATGTATAAGGATCTGGCAATTTCTAAAATTTTTAAAATTCTGCAAAGTTTTTCAATAGGAAATATTGTCTCAAAATTCAATACATTTATTCAGGGATCTGAAAATTTTGGGTACATTAAAGTGTTTTTTATTATTTTTTTTTAGTAGAATGAAAAAGTTGTTACAGAGCCGCAAGTTGGGCGCCATTTCCTTCTGCAAAGTTTTAATATAAATTTTTGCTGGATTCTCTTAAAACTAAAACAATGAAAACAACCAGGGAATAAAATGAGCGCGATATTATGTTTGTTTACAGTCAATGAAGTACTACAAAATGATTGTGTAATATGGACACATGTTACCCACCCGGTGAAAAATGTCAGATGTTATTCATATATTATTCATATATGCTCGTCCATATGTATTACATATATGAAGCAAATGCGAAAATTGGCGGCATATGTAAATATATGGACACATATGATCACATATGTAACATATATTTTTTTAATTCCGTTTTGCATTTTGGTGTAAAGAATTTCATTAAAATTGTTTTAGAAAAAAAAATGCTTCACTATTTTTGAAGTCTTAAAATTTTTTTTAAATTTCAGAAAAAAAACTTTTTCTATGTTTTTTATTTTATTTTTTTTTTTTAATTTTCAAAGTTCCAAAATTTTTGGTTTTTAAGTCCCAGACACAAAATTTTTTTGGCAACTTTTTTTCGGTTTTTAATAAAACAAGTAGAAAAGTTAAATTCGACTTTGCCGAATCTATGAATACCCTCCACAATGCGTTTTTTAAAGGGTAATACATTTTTTAACGTGAAAAAATTAACAATTTCGATTAGAAATATTTTATTTTGAGTAAAAAACTCTTTTTCTGTCATTAAAAAAAAAAAAAAAAAAATTACTATTTTTTTTTTGAGTGTAAAATTTTTTTCGAGTGTAATGTTTTTTTACTGTAAAAATATTTCTGAGTGAATGCACGTACGTATGTACACAAAATATTGTAATTTTTGTAAAAAAAAAACAAAATTTTTTTTGTGTACATTTTTTTATGAGTGTAAAATTTTTTTTGAGTGGAAAATTTTTTTCGAGTGTAAAATTTTTTTTCGAGTGTGGTTTTTAAGTTACCAATGCTTTTAAAACTAAACAAGTTTAAAAAGTATTGCTTAAAATTTAAACAAGTTTGAAAAGCATTGTTTAGTTACCACCAATGCTTTTAAAACTTGTTAAAACACGTGGCATTTTAGATGAAACTAATTTGAAATTCAGGGTTTTGCTTATAACTTTTGAACCACTGGACCGATTGAGTTGAAATTTAAAACCAAATAGACCCGGGGAACGGCAAAGATACATGCCAAGCTTCAGTAGTCTCATTATTGTCTTTCGAAAGTTATCGTGTTTTTATCTCGTAAATTCGCGAAATACCCTTGCCGAAATTTTCTCTTTTGCTCATAACTTTTGAACCACTGGACCGATTTGGCTGGATTGCAATACCAACCTGACCAGGTAAATGACAAACATATATGCCAAACTTCAGTAGCCTCTGTAAAGTCTTTCAAAAGTTAGCGTGTTTTCTACGGACGGACAGACAGACAGACAGACAGACGGACGGACGGACGGACGGACGGACATCGCTAGATCGACTTAAAATCGATCGAGGATCATAAATATATATACTTTATGGGGTCCTAGACCAATATTTCGAGGTGTTACAAACGGAATGACAAACTTATATATACCCTCTATCACTAGAGTGGAGGGTATAAAAATAATTAAAAAATGTTTTAAGAAAAAAAATTTTTGAAAAATTTTCTAAGTTTTTTTTTTTTTTAATTTTCGAAGTACCAAGTGTTTGTAGTAAAAGTCATTAAAAACTGTTTTTAGAAAATAAATTTTGAAAAATTTTCTAAGTCCTGAGAAAAATTCAAACATCTTGTATCGGGACACATATGGAAGTACATGTCATATATGTGCAAATGTGTACATATCTGAAATTTTTTTTTTGAAAATTTTCAAAGTTTTTTTTTGGAAATTTTTTTATGCGTTTTGGAGTAAAAAATTTAATTTCAAAATTTCAGTTCAAATGCTTTTGAAATTTTTTTTTGAAAATTTTATAAGTCCCAGACATATGAACGTGCAGATGTGTGCATATGTGTTTTCATACATCAGCATATATGAAAAAAATCAAGAAATATTGCTTCATATATGTATTCATATGGA
This sequence comes from Pegoplata infirma, assembly GCA_963921195.1. NCBI lineage: Eukaryota > Metazoa > Arthropoda > Insecta > Diptera > Anthomyiidae > Pegoplata > Pegoplata infirma. Next base: position 111,736,745 of record OY992537.1, on the reverse strand, counting down.
GCATATATGATCACATATTTTTCATATGTGATCACATATGAAACATGTATGTGCATATATGAACATTTTTCACCGGGCAGTCACAAAAAAAAAACAAAACCTACACGACTACGAGTATGATTTAAGTATAACAGTGTAGAACACCTAACTTTGATATGCCGACTCCCCAAGTTTGGGTTACTGTTGTACTTACTCTTATGTATTTTTTGGGGGAGCTTATTGTTTTTCAAATAGAAATGACCAATTTGGGTGTCTGTCATATTGTAATGTGGCACAGTGGTAAAGATTGTATTCCCGAGTAAAAATTTTTGTATGGAGCAATATATGTTCTTATATTATTCCAGATCTGTTGATAGATCCGAGATTTGAAAGATCAGCACTGATCCGAAAAATGGATCGCTAAGATTAGATCAGTTTTAACCGGACGGATACAATTTGATCCGAAAAGTGGGTTTATCTAATTAGATCAGTTTTAATCGGTGGGATACAATTTCATCCGAAAAATGGTTGGATCTTATTGGACCAAGACAAAAAAAAAAAGATTTTTTTAGCTGGATAAAAAAAGATAAAATTTCATACGAAAGAAAAAAAAAAATATTACAAAAAACTTTAGATAAAATTTTATCCGAAAAAAAAAATCTATTTTTAGAACTATATATAATTTAATCCGAACAATAAAATCTATTTTTAGAACTGATAAAGTTTTATCCAAACAATTTTTTTCAATATTAAGATATAAATATATATAATTAAAATTTATTTAAAAAAAAAAAAAAAAACTTCGAGCGGCGGGGGAATCGAACAGCTACCAACTGTTTTGTAATCGCAATCTCTACCCTCTGACCCAGCGGACGTTGTTAATAAATGACAACTTTAAAAGACTATGTTTTAAAAAAACTTAGAAAAGTTTTGAAAATAGTTTATCATATATAATTATATCAAGTTTAACTTATATATAATTAAATCCAGTTTATCTTATCGGGTATATGATTGCATCAAATTATATTCGACTTGAATTTGAACAAAATTTTAAAAAAGACTTAGAAAATTTTTGCTAAAATTTGTGATTTTTTTTTTTTTAGTTTATTTGCTGAGCTAATAGGGGGTTTAATACTGAGTTCAACAACATGATTTTCATCTTCCAATGCTCTTAATTTTCCAAGTTATAAAGCTTTAAAGTAAAAACGGTTTTTGGCTTATGAGCTTCACATTTTTCATCGGATCCAAATTTTCTTTCTGCAGTTGTATATTTAATAAAAATACCTTTAAAATGGTATAAAACATGTATAAACTTTTTTACTCACCAACGGCCAAATAATGAGTTTTAAGTTTTTTTCGGAAGTTTTTTCAGAGAAAAATAATTTTATCTGAAAATATTGCTAACATAAGTTCGAACCAAATACACTTTTAATTATTGGCAACAAATAAAGCTTTGATTTGAGCTTGATCTGAGGACTTTAGCTCTCTTAAAACCAGAGATATTGATGGTTAAACATTAAAGTTTTAAAATATTTTTTTCTTCGGATTAAATAATATATAATTATATCAAAATATAATTATTTTTGAAATATTTTTGTTAAAATTCAGGGATTTTATTTTTTTTTAAATTTGAAAAACGAAAACGCATTAAAAAATCATTTAGATTTAAAAAAAAATTTAAAAAAATAATTTTTTTCTTGACTTAGTCGGGAATCGAACTCAGGGTCCTCAAGAATTATATATTATCATATATGATGCGATATAGAAAGTTATATTACTATATATAAATAATATTTATTTCTAAATATTATCATAAAAAATAAATTAATCAATATTTTTAAGTTTAGTAAAAAATTAAAGCTTCTAAAACATATTTTCTTTAAAAAAAAAATTAAAAAAAACAACTTTTTTTCTTAGCTCAGCCGGAGATTGAACCCAGGGTCCCTAGGAACCATATATTAACTTATATGATGTAATATATAAAATTATATAACTATAAATAAATAATATTTATTTTTCGATTTTATCATAAAAATTTAATTATTCAATATTTTTAAGTTTAGAAAAAACAAAAAGCTTTAAAAACATATTTTCTTTTTTAAAAAATTAAAAAAAAAAATAGTTTTTTTCTGGGTTGAGCCGGGAATCGAACTCGGGGTCCCCAAGCATCATATATTATCTTATATGATCTTATATAAAGTTACACACAACTATTTAAGTTATATGCATTTTTTAAACATTTAACTTTTAAAATCCAATATGCATTTTCTTAAGTTTTAAAATACAATGGATTAAACAGATTTTTTTTCTATTTAAAAATTTATAGAATTTATATATATTTTTTTTGACTGATTTTAGGGGCTTTGAGAATCATATATAATTATACAAGCTCTCGTGTATACTTAAATAAAAATATATATGATGCAACATTAAAAAAAAAATATTGAAATACTGTCATATAAAAGTATGCATAATTATATATAAAATATTGTGAAAGAAAAAAATATTTTTTACCTTATACAATTGTATAACATTTTATATGGCGTTACATGTGCCACCATTTAAAATTATATATAGAGTTAAAAAAAAATTGTATTTATATGGTACCTTACAAAACTATATACGGTATCTCATAAGCCATTTATAATTATATCTTTGATAATATTAAAAAAATAAATGTTTGATGCCATGTATAGTTTTATAAAACTGTATATAGAGTTATATGTGCGACCATATATAATTATATTTGAAAATTTTTTTTTTCGTTTTTTAAGATGGAACCATATATAGTTTTAAATGGTTTCTTGTAAGTCATATATAATTTTAAATGGTTTCTTGTAAGTCATATATAATTATATATATAATGATATTGGATTTTTTTTAAATATGCTCGTATACGTTATTTGATATTAAGTCACATATAAATATGTATGCAATCAGATTAAGTTATATGTGTCACATATGATTATGTCTCCCACATGTATTTATATATTAATATGGTTATCATTAGATGTAATTTTATATAACTCCATTTAAAAAATTTGGAAAAACTCAATGCGAGATATAATTATGTACTTCGTTTGATATGAAAACATATTATTTCATATGGCTGTATATACATACATCAAATAATGTAAAATTATATGTATTCATTTTTACTCGGGTTCCCAAGTAAAAATGTGAAGGATCAGTACTGATCCGAAAAATGGATCGCTAAGATTAGATCAGTTTTAGTCGGACGGATACAATTTAATCCGAAAAATGGGTTTATCTAATTATATAAACCCACTTTTCGGATCAGTTTTAATCGGACGTATACAATTTAATCCGAAAAATGGGTTTATCTAATTATATAAACCCATTTTTCGGATGACATTGTATCCGTCCGATTAAAACTGATCTAATCTTAGCGATCCATTTTTCGGATCAGTACTGATCTTTCAAATTTCGGATCAGTACTGATCTGAGTAAGATCTTTCAAATCTCGGATAAGACGTGATATATAAAAATATATCTAAACATTTTTACTCGGGTTATCAGGGTTTTTAAAATGACGAGAATAACTTCTTATACAGATAGTTCAAGATAAGGAAGATGTGTAGCTGATTAGTTAGACATTTTCTTGAGGGAGCAACAATCTTTGAGCCAGGATTAACCCAAGATCTTCTAATAAAGCTCCAAACATAGCTTTGTGGAGTAGTTTTGAACTGTTCGTGTAAAAATTTATTTCGGGGGTATAACCCGGAATGCCTGCAGCACAACACTCTCTGGTTGGTCTTAAACATATCTGCGTAGAAGGAAGCAAGGCTGAGCTCTTGAGGAGATTATTACATATAGGACTAGTTGGAATGGTAAATTAATATTTTCTGAAACTTGGCAATTGACTTACGGAAATAGTATGCTGGAAGAGCGAGTGTTTTAAAAAAAACCCAGACTCTTTTTGCCATTAATTGTACGAAAATTGTATCATGATACCATTTTAGATTTTTAGGCGATTTTGCTATCGTTATACTTGGAAATTTAGATAATACCTGGAAATTTTTGATTATTCCTGGAAATTTCTATAATGAAAATATCACATTTTCATATTGAAAAGATATCGTTATCGCCTGGAATAACGATAGTTTTTCGATAAATTTTAGAAAATTGCGACTTCATTATCGTTATGCGTAGAATTTTCGATAGCGAAAACGATATCATATTTTTATAGGAAAACGATATCATAAAGAAAGGTATATTAAGAACGAAAACACTATCGTTTTTGTATAATATGTGACAATTCGGTGATAATGCCTCGATATAATAACGGTATCGTTTGGTATATTGGGCTTACTTCAAAAACACAATCCACTCCACTGTTCAGAGGAAAAAACAGACTGGAAGTTTTTCATATATATTTTTTTTTTTTTTTTTGGAGGAAAATATTTTAAAAGGTTCCCTTTTTAACATTCATGAACAATTTTCCTGATGTAAATTTATTGTTTGCTTTCATGTGTATGTTAAACATTTTTTTTTGTTTTCAAATGACTGTGATTGAATGTATGGAATAGGAGAACAGTGACTGATGAGGTGGTCAAAAAAAAAATATATACTGTATGAATATTCGCTTGTCCATTGTGATTTTGTTGCCATCAAACACTTTTTTTTTGGTTTTTACTAAATGGACTTTGTTACAACGAAACTGCTTTTTTTGTGGGAGTTTTGGAGCAATCAGAAGGTTCATTGAGTGAGTGCATGGGATGTATTATGGTTTTAGCTTTGGCGCTTAGTTTTGGTGTCGCTATCTGTGGCAAAACAATGAATAACAATACTAGTCACTGAACCTGAAATCATTTGTTTTGATTGTTCAGTTCGGTCGTTTTGTTTTTTGTTACCAAATGAAGGATTAACATGGATTTGTAGGATATTTTGTTTTCTCTTGTTTTTTTTTTTGGAGTATTAAAGCAAATTTTGTTACGCTAAATCAGTTTCTATTTTTAGTATATAGTTTAATTAAGTTTAAAGAGAATTTAATTTAAATGAAGCAGTGAAGTATAAAAAAGTCGAGGAAAAGAAAGTAGTTGGTGATTATAAAAAAAATTTAACGTTGAAAATAACACTCCGCTAATGACCCTTTTAGGGTTAGGTCTTCGTTTTAAGTGGCTGCTGACACTGTGCTGCAGCACACATACAGTTATGAGGTACGTTGCGACACTACGGGAATCCTTTCCTCAAGTGAAGGTTGTAGATATTAGACTATAATATATTTACATAGAATAAAATGGAGTAAATATCTGGAGGTCCCATGTAAAAATGGATAAGATCTTATCTGATCTGTTTAAATCAATTTATATATGATCATTTTAGATTAGGGATGTCGCGAATATTCGTCACTATTCGGTTTTCGGCATATTCGGCATGTTTTTTGAATATTCGGTTAAATAAATATTCGTTAACAGTTTGCCGAATATTCGGCAAAATTAGAATTAATTAAAAAAACACTTTATATTAACGTTTGACTCTTTTTGTTGTCATTTTGGTTTGATTTAATACAAAAAAACTTGAGCACTTGATTAAAATTCGAATTGTTAAGGTACCAGAAAAAATAGTGTCAAGAACAGAATTATTGTCTTTTAGTCTGGTACTTTTTGTTAATATTTTACATAGGTAAAATACAGGCGTATGAATAATAAAATTATTCGGCAAATATTCGTATTCGGTTCAAACCGAATACCGAATAGTAAATATTCGGTAAAATGCCGAATACACTATTCGCGACATCCCTATTTTAGATTAAATACAATTATATCTGTACTAACCAAAATTGTAATCTAATTGTATCTCAGATTTGGTAAACATTGATACAAATTTGACATTTTATTATATCTGAACAGATACAATTATATACAATAAGATGCAATTACATATATATTATCAGATCAAAGCAGATCTGATAAGACAAAATCGATTTTTACAAGGGGTACTTATTCCACAAATAAGTACGACTTGTAGGTGACCATCTATGAAATTTGTTGTGCGTTCCACTGGACAATTCACCACAATCGGTGGACGCAGTTGGGGACACCTTTCCCCTCGCAATAAGTATAGCTTTTTTATTTTGTACTGTTTCGTGTCTTCCACAGACGGACATCACTAGAATGTCTTAGAATAGATCACTGATCAATACTATATGTACTTTATGGGATCCTTGACCCCATTTCGATGCGTTACAAATGGAATGACAAAGTGATTATACCCCATTACTGTGTTTTTTGCAGGGTATAAAAAATTATAAAACGTCCAAACAGCGGAAAATCTGTTAAAATCCGATAAAAATCTGAACATCTAAAGTGTATTTATTGTTTTTCTAAAACTTATAAAAAATGCGATAAAAACGAAAAGTTTACAAATTTGTAAGAAAAGCAAGTGAGACTGCTAAATTTGGCTGTTCCAAATTTTTTATAACCTCCAATAAGTATGTAAAAAAATTAAAATATTTAACTGAAAACTGAATTATTTCTGAGAACGCAGCCCTTCAAAATTAAAAAAAGTATTTTGACCTCCTAAATTCTATTCCGCCATCAGAATTGAATGCTAACGTTGGGTTTTCCTTTAATTTACAAGGAAAGACCGCAAAGTGCACCTACATAATTTTTAAATTTGATCAACTTAAAAAAAATTTAAATTTTGGGTGTGCCAAAATAAAACTGAATTTATGCTCTTTGGTTCAAATGCATGTAACTTCCACAATTTTTGACGGATATTTTTAGAAATTCAGTGGATCTGTTTTCGAGGTCAGAACCTTTTTATATTTTTGTGGGGCTGTGGAATTAATAATTTCTGTTTTAAAATTACAAAATTAAAAAAAACAAAAACAAGTAAAAAAGCGAATTCGGTCTTGCTGATTGTATTGATAAACGCGAAAACAAAAGTGTTTAAATACCATGCGGTGTCCAATTTTGTTCGCATATGTCCACACTAGACTGCCCAGATTTTTTTTTTTTCTTTTTTTTATGTCTACCCACCCAAATTTGTTCCTTTTAATGAAAACAAATTTTGTTTTTTTTTGGGGATTTTTAAAATAAAATCTTAAAGTTTTACCAAAAATCTACGAATTTATGATTTTTATACCCTACACCACTCTGTGGTACAGGGTATAATGAGTTTGTGCTGATGTATACCTCAAGTATACCGATTGACTCAGAATTACTTCTTGAGTCGATTTAGCGATGTCCCTCCGTCCCTCCGTCCGTCCGTCTGTCCGTCCGTCTATCCATCTATCGGTTTAAGCACGATACAGGTCGCAATTTTCAATCAATTGACTTGAAATTTGAAACTTAAGCATCTTTTGGCCCTAGGACGAAGCCTATTGAAATTGGAAGAAATTGGTCCATGTTATGGCCTAGCCCCCATACAAACGCCATCTTTGGATTAGGCTTAAATGATTCTAATAATTTCTAATTTGAAACTTAAGCATCTTTAGGCCCCTGGACGAAGCCTATTGAAATTGGAAAAAATCGGTCCATGTTAAGACCTAGCCCCCATACAAACGCCCCTTGGGATTAGGCTTAAATGATTCTAATAACCGTATTATAATAGATATCGCTTTGAAATTTTACAGGCAATCAAATTTTGTATGCTCGAATCATCATTCCAAATTTCAAAGGAATCGGATCAGTCCTTCTGGTAGTCCCCATACAAAACAGCCTCCCGATATTCACATAATTCCCTCAAAATTCATAAAAATGAAAATATTTGATAAAAATTTTATTTTTAGGTGTTAAACGTGTACTTCAGTAACCTTATCAAATCGAAATATAATTGGACCATTTTTGACTTAGTCCCCCATATACAAATTTCGACCGATATCCAGTTAAATCGGTCTATTGGCAAATAAATAAACCAATTCCACTAAAATTTGATCTGTGTGTGTTTTCTACACTAAATAAAGATCTAACAAAAGATAGATCCAATGGGTTCATGTTTGGACTTGGGACACATTTTCCGAAAATTTCTTACTTCTTTATTTATTTAAATTGTTTAAATTGGTGAAATAAAAACAATTCATCAAAAAGGAGACTTACGCTAAAAATATGTATCGTTCATTCCATAAGATATTGCCCTTTCCAAGAGATATATCCCATTCTTTAAGAAGTTTTACATAATGCCATGAAATATTGCATGAAAATACCCTTAGGATTTAGATAGATACCCTTAGAAGATAGGTTGTTGGTATGTTCAGAAAAAATGTTGGTGGGTAAAAGTTGAGGGGGATCGGCCTTGCTTTCTAATCCTCTAAGAGGCCCCGTGAGGGCGGTAGGAGCGGATTTAGTAAAACAAAGTTATAAAAAAAAAATGAATTGTAAGGGGACCACCTTAAAGGTTAAAGACAGTGGGTAAGTATGTTCTAAAAAAATGTTCGGGTTGAAAAACTACTGGGGGTTGGCCATACATTTGACTCCTAGAGGAGGTACTCTTGGGAAAATTATGGCGGTAGGAAATTTTTTTTAGAAAAATGTTAGGGTGAAAAAATCTCACATTTTACCCAGTTTTTAGCGACTCTGGGGCAGTAGTTTAGCTTTTTGTGAATTCTTAAACCTACACGCCCAACACAAAGAGCCCCACATCTGTCTAGGAGTCGCCTAAAAAGAGGTGAAATGTGAGACCAACCCCCATTAATTTTCCATCCCAAATTTTTTTTTTTACAAATATACCAAGGCCCTATCTCCAATTCTTAAGGGGGCTTGATAATTTTTTTTTATTTCGCCAATTTAAAGCATTTAAACAATTTAAATAATTTAAAAATATTAAATTCGTAGATTTTCGTAAAAAAGCCGCGCGACCTTAAGATATTACTTTAAAAATTCAAAAAAAAACGACGTTTTTTTCATTAAAAGGAACAAATTTAGAGGGTAAGACCTTAAAAAAAAGAAAACAAACATTTCTGGGCACTCTAGTCCACACATTTAAAAAAAAAAACCTTGTAAAATTACAAGAAAAACTTGTAACTTTTTTTTGTCTCTATATGACAAAATTTCTATATGACAAAAATTCCTAGTAATTTTACCAATAATTTTGTAATTTTACAATGTTTTTACCAAGGTTGGCAATCGAAACAAATAACGGTATCGATATCGGTATTGGTATCGTTTTTTTATTTATTTCGGTATCGGTATCGGTTACGGTATTTGAGTTGAATCGGTTACGGTATTACCGATACCGAAACGTCGATACCGGTACGTACCGGTATTATCGAAAAAAATGTTAAAAATATAAAAAACGCATAAAAACTTTTTTTTTTTAATTTTACGTATTTATTTTTAGAATTTTTGCTAAAATGCGCTTTAAAATGTGAAAAAAATTAAAATTGCGTTTTCTTAGGGGGTAGGCGGGGACGTTGCCGGACCACACCTACAAATGGGGGCGGACCGAGAAAACTGTAATTTTCTTAACCCCTTGATCAAAGTGCAGGACTTTGAAGTTATTCTGACATAAAAAGGTTTCATTTGTTGCAGAAAGTAAAAAAAATATGTAAAAAAAATATGTTGCAGAAAGTAAAAAAAATATGTAAAAAAGTAGAAGAGTTAAATTCGACTTACAAGGAAGGTCTCCCTGGTGTCCCCTGCCGATCTTTATGGAATTGGTTTTATTTTGTAGAGTATAAAAAATAAAGGGACACGTATTTTTTTTAGTGGCCCAAACATGCACAACTTTTCGTCATATTGAGTAAAATGAAAAATTGTTGGACATTTTTGTTAATAAGTCGAAAAATATTTACTTTTTTTACACGTTATTAGCATCACAAGATAGGTATTTTAATTACGTTTAATCTAATACCAAATACGCCTATATTAATTTTGGGCAAATAGACGTAAATCGTAAAAAACTGAAAAAGGTCAATTTCCCTCCATGCAAATCGAACCTCCTAAAAATGAGTTTGGGCCGCTAAAAAAAATAAGTGTCGAATTAATTTTCGTTCTGAACAACATATCCAAATGTCATGAAGATCGGAGGGTGACACCAGGAAGACTCTCCTTGTTAGCCGAATCCATGAGTATCCACGGTGCCCTTTTAAAGTGATAGTTAGTTTTCTAACTTAAAAAAAAAAATAACAATTTTGATTAGAAATATTTTATTTTGAGTAAAAAACTTTTTTTAGTCATTTTTGAAAAAAAAAAAATTACAAAAATTTTTTTTGAGTGTAAAATTTTTTTCGAGTGTAAGTTTTTTTTTGCTTAATTGTAAAAATATTTTTGAGTGACAAAAATACTTTGTTAAATATTTTTCTATGACTCTTCCATGTTTTTAAAGCTGGTTTAACCGGTTTTTCAGCATGTGGACTTAAGGTGAAACCAATTTGAAATTCACGGTTTTGTAATAATTTTTGAACCACGAAGTCCTATAAATATCAAAAAAATCCTTGGGCACCCACATCGCGGATTAAATAAAAATCCCCAAAAAACTTAACTATATTTAGGGTTGCGGAAAGTTTCTATTGAGAGTAGGGTTGCCAGAATTTTATTTCGAGAATGCGGGACAAACTCCCGAAAATTACAAAAATGACGGGATTTTAAAAATTTTCGCGGGGCAAAAATATTTTTATGAACAAAACTGAAAATTTAGCAGCATGTTGTCGAGTTTTATTGATTTAAATTGAGACTACCAACCTCTAGTGCATTTTGAAATAGAAAAAAAGTTTTTGATTTTCAAAAACATTTTTTTCGCGCTGCTTTAGAGACTAATTTAGCTAAAGTAAATTTAAGTCCACACATTTCCATTTTGAAGATACAACGCTGAACAGAATGTCTCCATGGAAATTTTATAAATATTTTTCCCGGAATGTACTCTATATTGTGCAACTTTTGGAGTACATTTTTTGAAAAATATTTTTTTTCAAACAAACACTAAGATTGTAAACTTTTTTGTTATACCCAATTCACACCTGAGGTGAAATCTCGTTTGACCAAGATTTCGATCATATGGTTGTGTATAAAATGATGCTGACCGCGTGATCGAAATCTCGTTCGAACGAGACTTCACCTCAGGTGTGAATAGGACTTTATTTTTTTCTTATAAATCCACATCACGACAAGGTAAACCCAATTTTACAAAAGCTTACAAATAAGCGTTTTAAAAACTTAGGCTTTTAAAGTAAAAAAAAGTTGTTTTTAAAAAAAATTGCAACAAAAGCGGGAATATGGAATCCCGCGCGGGACGCGGGAATCGGTTATAAAAAGCGGGACAATCCCGCCAAATGCGGGACGTCTGGCAACCCTAATTGAGAGTCTAAATGATTTCAAAAAAATTTCGTGAAAATCAATAATTTTCTTCTGCTCCTGCATAGCGGTTGAAGTATGATTTTTTTTTTTTTGGAAATTTTTACTTAATCCACGATGTGGGTGCCCAAAGATTTTTTTGATTTTTATGAGACTTCGGGGAGGCATTTGGAGTACGATTTTTCATTTACAAAAACCAAAAAAATTACAAATTTTCTATTATTTTTTTTTGTTAAAAAAAAAAGTTTTTTAGGAAAAAACCGTTTTAATACCGTTTCAATACCGGTACGTACCGGTATCGAAGGAAAAGGTTTTTGGATACCGGTATCCGATACCAAAACTCAGTTTCGGTATTGGTATTGGTACCGGTATTCAGTTTAAAGGGTTTTGAAACGGATAACGGTATTGAAAAGGTATCGATTGCCAACATTGGTTTTTACCAATAAAATTGTAAATATACAAATTTTTTGACACGATAAAATTTACAAGAAGGTTTCGTAATTTTACTAGATTTTTTGCTACCTCCTATTTTACGAGAATTCCTAGTAATTTTACAAGCTTTTTACAAATAATTTTGTAATTTTACAAGCTTTTTACCAAAAAAATTGTAAATTTGAAAAAAATTTAAAAATTTAAATTTCTATCCAAATTTATTTGTTAATAAACAAGGAAAACTGTCAAATATTGGTAAAATGGGATTACGAGACTTTTCCTAGTAATTTGAAAAAGTTTTTTTTGTGTGCATCAGCAGCCGAATTATAGCATTTTGTATTTGAAGGTTATGTAGAATGTACCAACATTTTCGTAGTGTTCTTACACTTCCGTTGATAACTTTTGAACCGCAGCACAGTGCATTGTCACATAGACAAAAATCAAAAATAAGGTCATGGTCTTAGAAATTGTTGAAATTTATATAAGTATTAAATAGCTAAATAAGTACCAAAAACGAATCACCAACAAAATCAATTTTTGTAATTTTTTTGTAGCTACAAGAGACTATCAAAATCGAGTGATTTTGTGAAATTTCTGTGTTAGCACTTACCATCCCTTAAGTATGCAATAAAAATTCAATTTAACACCATCCCTAAAAGTATTCATCATTTGGCATTTGCCTCCAACATCACATATATTTTCCAAAAATATAATTTTTTTCTAAAATATTAATTTAAAACAATCACAAAATATAATTTTGCAACTTTTCTGATAATTACCATATTATGGCTAGCAAAAAGAATTTGAAAAAAAAAAACTTTCAACATCATCCATCATATAAAATGTCAAAACCTTTTGCCAGTTAACATATGAGAAAGTTTTTTTGTCTATTCCCAAAAAAATACACTTTTACATTTTAATATGTAAATTTGCATAGAATTTTTTTTTGTTGTAACTTACAAGGGAAGTCTCCCTGGTGTCACCCTCCGATCTTCATGAAATTTGGATATGTTGTTAAGAACGAAAATTAATTCGACACGTATTTTTTTTTAGCGGCCCAAACTCATTTTTAGGGGGGGTCGATTTGTATGGGGGGAAATTGACCTTTTTCAGTTTTTTACAATTTACGCCTATTTAAACAAAATTAATATAGGCATGTGTGGTATCAGATTAAAGGTATTAAAAATACCTATCTCGTAGTACTAACAACGGGCCGAAGAAGTTAATGTTTTTCGACTTATTAACGAAAATGTCCTAAAATTTTGGTATTTTACTCAATATGACGAAAAGTTGTGCATGTTTGGAAACGCTCTTAGCACACGTAGATAGGTTTTCCAAAGACCTTTCATTTGGTATGTAACATGACTAGGTTTCTTTGCATAATTTAGGAGATAAACGAAAAAAACTGAAAAATGGCCTTGTCTTCCCCCCTCCTTTTTACCCCCTAAATATGAATTTGGGCCGCTAAAAAAAAATACGTGTCCCTTTATTTTTTGTGCTCTACAAAATAAAACCAATTCCATAAAGATCCGCGGGTGACACTAGGGAGACTTCCCTTGTTAGTTTTAACTTATCTTACGCAAAATTCAAAAGTACCATCCTTTTAATGCCCATCATTTTTAAGAGTTTAGGAAACTATAAAAACACATTTCTAAAACTAAGTTATATACGAATATATTTTATGGATTTCAATATCTTTCTTCTCTCTTAAAAAAGTTTCTATAGGAAAACATTAAAAAATATTATCGAAAAAATTTATGTCCAGGTTAAGTACTCATATTCTTTATGGCTACAAAAAAAAAAATACCCACAAAAAAGGAATTCTTTTATGTGGCGAAAAAATCTAAAATTGGAAATCATATATAATAAAAAGTTTTCTATGGGGTAAATGCCTTTTTTTTGCCTTCCATAATGTTGATCATAACATGTGTCATTTACAATTTCAATAAAGGTAAAGTTATAAAAAAAAAGAAATGTGTTTGAAAGAATATTTGACTCTTGAATTATGGTCAAATTTTCACATAAAACACATATTTTTAATAGGAAAACAGGATGCTTATGAAAAATTTTACTTTTTTTAACAATAGAAAAAAATTGTTTTTAAAATATCAATTTTAAATAAAAACAAGTAGAAAAGTTAGATTCGACTTTGCCGAATCTATGAATACCCTCCACAATGCCTTTTTTAGAGGAAAGTACATTTAAACGTGCAAAATTAACAATTTAGATAAGAAATATTTTAGTAAAAAACTCCTTTTAGTCATTTAAAAGAAAAATTACTATTTTTTTTTTGAGTGTAAAACATTTTTTTTGAGTGTAATGTTTTTTTACTGTAAAAATATTTCTGAGTGAATGCACGTACGTATGTACACAAAATATTGACATTTTTTGCAAAAAAAAAAAAAAAAACTAAATTTTTATTGAGTGTAAAATTGTTTTTAAGTGTAAAGTTTTTTTCGAGAGTAAAACTTTTTTTGGTGTAATTTTTAAGTTACCAATGCTTTTAAAACTAAACTAGTTTAAAAAGCATTGCTTTAAAACTAAACAAGTTTGAAAAGCATTGGTTAGTTACCACCAATGCTTCCAAACTTGTTTACCACGTGGCATTTAAGATGAACAAAATCTGAAATTCGGGGTTTTGCTTTTAAATTTTGAACCACTTTACCGATTGAGCTGAAATTCTATCTCAAGCAGACCTGAGGAACGGCAAAGTTACATGCCACGTTTCAGCCGTCTCATTATTGTTTTTCGAAAGTTATCGAGTTTTTTATCTCGTAAATTTGCGAAAACCCCTTGCCGAAATTTATTCTTTTGCTCATAACTTTTGAACCACTGGACCGATTTGGCTGGATTGCAATACCAACCTGACTAGGTAAATTACCAACATATATGTCAAACTTCAGTAGTCTCTGTGAAGTCTTTCAAAAGCTAGCGTGTTTTCTACGGACGGACGGGGTCCTTTATGGGGTCCAAGACCAATATTTCGATGTGTTACAAACGGAATGACAAACTTATATATACCCACTATCACTAGAGTGGAGGGTATAACAAGTAGAAAAGTTAAATTCGACTTTGCCTAATCTAACCTTCCAAAAAGCCTTTTTTTAAGGATAGTACATTTTAATATGAAAAAAATTAACAATTTTGATTAGAAATATTTTATTTTGAGTAAAATACTATTTTTTGTCATTTAATTAACAAGCATTCATTAGCCTTGACTCGAAAGTCACCCTGTATAATTGTATTTTAAAACCAATATGGACTTATGGTATCCAACTATGGGGTACAGCCAGTATGTCTAATATTGAGCTTATACAGAGGGCACAATCAAAAATTTTGAGAATCCCCAGTCAGAAAAATACAAAAGGGCCAAGCTTGGCAAAGCGTTGGTGCCAGTATTACCAACGTTGGCCGATAACACGGTTTGCAACTAATACTGTACAGTGGCATTGTTGGATTGATAACGCCAGATGTGGCTCAGCCAATTGTTTTTTCTGGTGTTGGCAGACTGTTGGCAAAACAAAAAACACTGCACATCACCAGTGCACAGAGGTAAAAACCGGCCAAAACTAAAAAAAAAAAAAAATTTTCATTTGGTCCAAATTGATGCCAAATGAGAGCTAACACTTCAAAACATGCGATTACAAAGTTTTGTGCCAATCCCTTGACTAGTTTAGGTTTTATAACGAAGCTAAGTTGAGTAATTGTATTTACTATTTTTTCAATTTAAAAGTTGTGATTTGCAACTTTGAAATCCAAGTAGGCTGTAAACTTAAAAAAAAATTTTTTTGTCTTGAAATTGATATATTTTGAAAACTTAGCATTTTTTTTAAATGTCATATGCATTTCGGTAATTTCGAGTGCGCGGATCAATTTAAACAGTGGTGGTGAAAATAAATCTAAAAAAATAAAGAATTTATAAAAAATACAAACTTTGGAAAGCCCAAAAAAATACTTTTTGCTCAAAATTGCTCTTAAGTCGCAATACCACAAATTAGTATAAGGGTTCCTAAGTAAGTACTAATTAACATCGGTACCAAGTTTAACCAAGTCTTTCAGTTAGAGCCTTTTAAAGTTGGGTCATTATATCAAATAAAGAGCTTTTTGAGCTGTGGAAAACACATAAAACACCGTCCAACAAATTGCAACTTTTGGCTGTACACATGAACCGGACCCGAAAATTCGGAAAGTTGGGCCAAAAATAAAATACCCGTGTCTCCCAGTTTCTCTAGATCAATTCGCGTTTTCGCGAAAAATGCAACAAAAAAAAAGTTTTCACAATAGAAAAAAATTATGCTATTCAGAAAGTGGGGTTGAAAAAAAAACACCCGTGTCTCTCAGGTTTTCGCCATCAATTCGCGTATTCGCGAAAAACGCTAAAAAAAATTTTTTTGCACTGTTAAAAAAAAAAAAAAATTGGGTTTAAATCTAAGCATTTTTGTTCCAGTTATTTCATATCAATTCGCAAATTTGTAAAAAAAAATATTTTGTTCTTTTTAGCACACTCGCAAAATTTCAAGTAGAGTTAAAAAGAAATTTTCCATGTATCAGAGTTTTTCCAGCTAATTTAATTTTAATTTAAAAAAAAATAGGTGAATATTTTATTTTTAGTCCCACTTTTCGAATGTAGTAAATTTTTTTTAATTGTGCAAAAAAATGCATTTTCGCGAAAACGCGAATTTTGTCCCAAAAAAACCAAAAAAAAATGTAAAATTTCGCTGAACTGTAAATTTTGCTGAAAATTTTTTAAAGATTTTTGAAATTATAGTTTTTGAAATTTTCGTGAGTGTGACTCAATGTGAGTGTGAGTGAAGCTTGCGTGAGTGCACGTGAGTGTGAGTTGTTTTAAATTTACTCACGTGATTGTGAGTGTGAGTAGAAAAAATATGCTCGAGAGTGATTGTGCGTGATTCAAAAATTCCTGTCGTGAGCGTGAGTGAGTGTGAGTCAAAAATCACTCACGCACCCATCTCTAACATTTATGTTTTATATTTATAAAAAATAATGCAATACATTTTTTCAAAATTGCATTTTTCGTGAATTAATATGGAAAAACTAGAACAATATTTTATTTTAAGCCCTCTTTTCGGAATGCACTAAATTTTTTCAAGTGTGTAAAAAAAAACAATGCATTTTCGCGAAAACGCGAATTGATATAGAAAAACCGGGAAACACAAGAATGTTATTTTGAGCCCCACTTTCGGAAAAGCGAACTTTTTTTTTACATGTAATTTTTTTTTTTTTGCGTTTTTCGCGAAAACGCGAATTGATCTAGAAAAACTGGGAGACACGGGTACTTTTTTTTTTGCCCTACTTTCAGAATTTTCGGGTCCGGTCCATGTGTACAAAAGTGTGTCGGACGGTGAAATAAGAAGATGGATGAAATACTGACGATTAAGACACAACATCTTAAAAAACCTTAAAAAAAAAATTTTTCGCGAAAAAAAAAATTTTTCGCGGAAAAAAAAAATTCCGCGGAATTTTTTTTTTCGCGAAATTAGTTTATTATTATATTCTTAACCTACCTACAACATTTTATAAGTTTACATAAAAAATTAAAGAAGTAATAGGGTTTTGGCCGGAATATACCACTGTGCAGTGTCATATTTTTAAGTAATACTACGCTGTGCCAAAGTCGGATTTACAAAAAATACTGTACAGTGCTATTGTTGGATTGATAACGCCAGATGGGGCTCGGGCCAATTGTTTTTTCTGGTGTTGGCAGACTGCTGGCAAAACATATGCAACAAAATTTTTCAAAAATATCTAAAGATGTTACAGCTGAGTTCCAAAGAAAAACGTTTCATTTAATGGATACAGGAAATTGGAAAGCTACACAATATCGTTTTTTTTTTATTATATGGCGGAGGGATAGTTTTGAAAAATGTATTGAAATCTAATCAGTACAGACATTTTTTACTTCTTTTTACAGCTTGTTGAATTTTGTCATCTAGCAAATTAGCTACATTGAAAGCTGATTATGCTAAGCAGTTATTAAGGAAATTTGTTGAACTTATGTCATATTTTTATGGACCAAAATCACATACAATGAATATTCACAACCTCATTCATATCGCAGATGACGTTGTTAATATAGGGGCGCCGCTATCTCAATTTTCCGCGTTTGATTTCGAAAATAGCCTAGGTTTTATAAAAAGTATTATAAATTCTCCAACCAACCCCATCGGAGAATTTCAAAGAAAACTTCATATTTTTCGATCAAACGATTCATCAAATAATTTTCCATTGCTTTATCGTATCAATAGAAGCTTAAAATATTCTCTTGGACAAATTTTAGAAACCTCGGAAATAGGAGTTACTTTTAGCTTTGTTATTATCGAAGGCAATAAAATTTCACCACTTCCTCCTGATAACGTATGCTTACTAAGAAATGGAAATGTTATTACGGTTAACGAAATTTTTAGTAGGAAAGTGTCGAATTTCAAATGTGATGATATTTTTTTTAAAGGCAACGTTTTTCTTGAAGTTACTGATTTTGTGGAATATCCACTTTCATCAAGTGAAATAGGATTGTATGATGTTAGAAAATTAGATGAAAATAACACTGAAATTAACATAAGTATGGTAGAATTCAAGTGTATTCTTACTACATGTGATGATAAAACAATTGCTATTACTCTATTACACTAATTTTAATAATATATATGTAAATTATTTAATAAATCTTTGTTTATATAATAAAAGGTGTAATAAAAACAATATTTAATCAAAATCCATCCGCTTAAAAATAATTAATAAAAAATAAATGGTCGTAAATGTTGTATAAAATGTACTGGCGGAGTACAATTCTGTTTGTAATTGCCAACGTTGAAACACTGTTGGCATTTCCAATAAATCCAGTGCTCCGCCAGTACAATATTTTTTGTACGGTTGGCAGTTTCTGATTGGGTCATTACGGGTGCACCCTGGTATGTCAGAAATGTGAACATTCATAAGGACTTAAATATTCCGCTAGTTAGAGAAGAGTTTATAACCATCAGACTAAAATACGAGGAAGAGCTCGACAACCACCCAAATCCATTGGCGAGAGCCCTTACTCGGACCCGAGCGCACACCAGACTGCAACGTGCAGATTTACCGCCCATTTAATTATGAGGCCCGTCCTTCAAAATGGCTCTTAAGGAGTAACTAGTATTTAAGTTAGATTGTAAGATTTATTTACTTATTGTTAGGCCAAGAAAGGGCAGATTCAATAATCTGAAAAATAAAGTATTTGAAAAAAAAAAATTAAAAGAAAAACTACTAATTTTTTTTTTGAGTGTAAAACTTTTTTTCGAGTGTAATGTTTTTTTTACTGTAAAAATATTTCTGAGTGAATGCACGCACAAAATATTGAAATTTTTGTAAAAAAAAAATATTTTTTTTTTTGAGTGTAAAATTTTGTTCGAGTTTAAAATTTTTTTCGAGTGTAATTTTAAAGTTACCAATGCTTTTAAAACTAAACAAGTTTGAAAGGCATTGCTTAGTTACCACCAATGCTTTTAAAACTTGTTTACCACGTGGCATTTAAGATGAACAAAATCTGAAATTCGGGGTTTTGCTTATAACTTTTGAACCACTTGACCGACAGAGCTGAAATTCAATACCAAACAGACCTGAGGAACGCCAAAGATACATGCCAGGTTTCAGCAGTCTCATTATTGTTATTGAAAGTAATCGTGTTTTTTATCTCGTAAATTTGCGAAAACCCCTTGCCGAAATTTACTCTTTTGCTCATAACTTTTTAACCACTGGACCGATTTGGCTGGATTGCAATACAAACCTGACCAGGTAAATGACCAATATATATGCCAAACTTCAGTAGCTTCTGTGAAGTCTTTCAAAAGTTAGCGTGTTTTCTACGGACAGACGGACGGACGGACATCGCTAGATCGACTTAAAATCGATCGAGGATCATGGATATATTTACTTTATGGGGTCCTAGACTAATATTTTGATGTGCTACAAACTATCACTATAGTGGAGGGTACAAAAAATCTTACATTACATTTTTTACCTACCAATCACACACAGTATAGGGGTTAGGGCTACGGGAGCAACGCGGTATTTTGAAAAATAAATGAAGTTTTGCCTGCATTGCACCGCAATTTGAACACCATTCAGAAAGAAGTTTAAGAGATTATTCCAGGCGTGCAGACAGTATCCCCAGATATCTTCCGGAAACTGCAATGGCCACATCATCCGCGTAGACTGTCTTTAGGTTCCACAGAAGGTTCCATAGAACTGGTTATCAGACTCCTCCTTGCGGAGTACCACGTGCTGTAGTTCTGGCCACCAATGATCTGTTAAGAGTTAACGTTATAGTCCTATATCCGAGCAGTTTCATAACAAATCTGGTATTATCCACCCCCAAATTGTCCAGGGCAAACCTAATTGCCTTAGGTTTGACATTGTTAAAGGCACCTTCTATGTCAAGAAAGGCAGTCAGAGCATACTCCTTGTATTCAATGAACCTCTTGATGTGTCCGACAAGAGAGTGTAGTGCCGTCTCCTCTGACTTGCCCTTATTTTAGGCATGCTGTAAGGCCGATAATAACTCTGAATTGATCGACATCCTAAGGTATGATTCTATAATCCTCTCCAGAGTCTTGAGAAGAAACGAACAATGGTTAATCGGTCTATAGTTATTTGGTTTAGCGTGGGATTTATTCCCTCACTTTAGGATGAAAACCACCTCAGATTAATGATCATCTAACGCAGGCCTGGTATATACTGGCAAGCCATGGTATTATCTGGTCAGCGTTCCAGTCAAGGTTGGCTGGGATGGTACCGTCAGGACTACAGTACAGACTAGTGTGCAAACAATGGTGCTAATTGCGTACTTTCCATTATGGTGGTATCGTTTTTAGTTGATATCAAATTTTTAAAACTGTTCACATAGGCTTTATATTAAGACCATTTACCTGATATTTTGGCCTCGCTAAACGTTGGTTCCACCAAGCACGTTTACTGCTTTACCCCCTCCCACCCCCCCCCCCCCCCCCCTCCTTAAGCAGTGACTTTACATGCAGTGGCTGTCGCAACACTAATTGATCCAAATTATTAGCGTGTTAACGGCATCTTCGATGTCCTCAATGTTGTTAATAACCAACGGAACACTTGGGAGAATTCATGAGAAACAATCGACATGCAGCTACCACTTTGCTCTCCTTCAATTTCTTCTGAAAAGTATTTGAGTAAATTTTTAATGCTATTGAGTAAATTTATTAAATGTTTGAAGAAAAAAATTGAGTAAATTTTTAATTGACACAATTAAAAATTTACACAAAATTTTTTTTTTTTTTTTTAAAGTTTAAAAAAGTTTTAAATCTTTTTACAATAAAAAACAAAAAACTTGTGTTTTCAAACTTTACCAAACATATTTATGTCTCAAAAACTTAGGAAAATTTTTTAAAGACGATTACAAACTTTCATATACATACACAAACTACTATAAACTAAACGAGAATTCAAAAAACTATGAGAGTTTAAAAAAAATTAAAAAAACTAATAAATTTTTATTAAATTATTTACTTAAATTGTTTTTAAAATTATTAAGTAAATTTTAAATTGTGTCAATTAAAAAATTACTCAATTTTTGTTTTTAAATTTAAACAAGTTATTACTCAAATTTGTTTCCTCCATATTTTTTTCTGTGTATGTCTAAAAATATTCATCTGAGAATGAACATTCACTCGAAACTCTTCATTCCCCTATCATAGTGCTATTCTCTTATCAGAGTAATGTCTTAAACTTTCCTTCTGTTCAAGGTGATATATGTTGGTTCATTACCTATGCTAGCTAACATAGGTAATGCCATATAAATGCTAAAAATAAAATCAAATAAAGACTCATCTTTAGCGTTGATGTCTGAGCTGCCCCAGATGGTATGGTGCGTATTGGCGTCTGCACACAGAATGACTGGCGTGTTTTTCTTATTCGCCACACGAAGCATTTTCGACCAAGGTGTTAGGCGGATTTTCTTCGTAATCATGAGACAAGTAATAGAAAGTCAACCAGAGTGTCTCCCTTTTTGACTACCTAGCTACAGAAGTAGTAACCTGATTACTAAAATAGCGTGTAGCCGCTTGCATTGAGTCCACTCACCCGACTTAGAGATCCAAGGTTCCTGGACCATTATGAGCTCCTCCTTAATCTTTGCCATCCGAAGGAGCAGTGCATCGCCATCACCATACTAATTACTGCGGATAACTGTAACGTTGGCGTTCAACTGTCGGGTCCAGAAGATCGTCTCCCTCTTCATCCATTTCTTGAAAGAACTCACCGACCAGTTCTGAAACCAAATTGATGTCTTCTAGGTTAGACAGATTAGCGACATCATCACAGGGCATGCGATCCATCTCTGCCGAAGCCACAGGCTTAGTGTCAGAAGGTGGGGAAGCGCCCTTGTCAACGAGGTGCACTCAGATCCTGTTTCATAATCCTCCTGTTCCCATCCTTAAAAAATCACTTTGCATAGTTGGCCGTGTAAGCATTGCTCTTTTGACTGACTTGCTGTCAATCAGGGCTTGGACAATCTAAGAGGTACTTGACTTCAAAGCAACAAATAATACCAAGCTCTGGAAGTCTCCTAGGCCACCCTGAAGTTTAGACTGAGGAAGCTGTTATTTGTTACAAGGTATCTATCCGATCTTGTCAGATTGACCCTTCGCAACCGCGTCAATAGTTTGCCGATTAGTTATTCTGTCAGGATCGATAGCTTCCGCCCAGTCTTAGTACAGAGAAAAACCATCAAGCCACTTGGGGACACTCGACCATATTAAGTACGGTGGGCGGGACGGAATTAGGGGGGAAACCGACTATATCTCACCGCAGACGAACTTTAATAGGAACTTCGAAGTCCAAATACCAACTAGGGAAGACTGGGCGGAAAACTCTGTTATAACGGGGAATGTGATCTCAACTTTCACGGACGGATCGAAGATGGAGATGGGTACAGGTTCGGGGGTATACTCTGAATGGCTCGAAATCAAGGCCTTAGTAAGGCTCCCGGACAAGTGCAGTGTTTTCCAGGCCGAGTTTTTTGCAATTGACAAAGCCGCGCAGATGATTATGACAAAGGACCTAAGTCCTTGCGCCATCAACATTTTTGTGGACAGTCTTGCAGCTCTGAAGGCCTTAGGGTCAAACACTGTAAAATCGAGAATTGTTAGTACTTGTATACAATCCCTTCATCGAATCAGTCAGCACACAGTCAAGCTAATCTGGGTCCCTGGACATAGTGGGGTCGATGGTAACGAATTAGCTGATGAATGTGCAAGAAATGGCTCCGAGTCGGTGAGGGCACGTGTCGAACCTGATATCTCGGTTCCTATAGTGGAGTTGATGAACGAAATTGATAGGATATCAGAGAATAGGATGAGGGATAGGTGGCGATATCCACCACGTGCAGGATATCGCGAACCATGTGGCCACTCCAATTCCTAAGAGGACAGAAGTCTTCTTAACTTTGGCAAACGGACGGTTAGCCTATTAGCAGGAGTACTGACAGGACACTGTATAATCGGCCAAATGGCCATTCGTATGGGAATTTCTGACAGGTACTTTTGTAGAAGTTGTGGAGAGGTGGAGGAGGAGGAGTCAGTAAAGCAATTGTTGTGTGGATGTCCGGGTTTGATGAAACGTCGTCTTAAGTATTTGGGGCAACGATTTTTTGATGGCCTAGATTGCCTTAACAGTGTCCCATTGACATCTCTAGCAGAATACCTTAGAGAATCGGGGTGGTTTGAGAGGTAGAATTTTGTATATCAGAGGGGAGTAGGGAGACAACTTTAGGGGAATCACAATGGGCCTTATGGCCTCCGAGTGAATTCGCCAAATTGGCGGCCGCCCATCCAACCTAACCTATCAAGCCACTCAATCTGGAACAAACGCTGATAGATTAAACAGACCGACTTACAATGAAGTAGTACGAAGGATTCTAAAACCGTTTAAACAAAAAAAAATACGAAATTATCTTGCGTGTGCTTCAGTAGCGTTCGATCTACGAGATGTAACATATCTGTCCCAAAATGTGATAAAAAAAATCTCTTGCGTTTTATTACATTCCACTTTCCATATCAATGGTTTTAAAAGCACTTAAGTCAACGCGAAATGGACAGCTGTTCAGTCCCTGCATTTTGTAAAATCGAAGATTGTTCAAAGCGAGGTAATTTGGCGCGATGTATATAACAAAATTAGGTCCTTAATAAAATTGTGCCAAAATCCCAGCAAAAATAAATCGAGACTTTAGCAGCACGGCTTCTTTTTATAGCATACAATATCGCACCCAAACAGACGGTGCAGTAAAAGTAATGACGAAAATTTTTAATTTATTTTCTAGATTTTTTTTTATAAATCTTGCAATCCTAAAATTTTTTATGATAAAATTTCACAATTGCTTTCCTTTAAAATATGTTAAGCGCCACTTAAAAGAAAAGGCATTGGTTTTAAAGAAATGCTCATGATTTCATTGCATCATGTGCTTAATCAGCGCTTTGAAAGAGTGCGTCTATCAGCGCTGAAAAGACATATGACACACAAAAATTGCAAACTCCTTCATATTTGTCTGCAATTCCAGATCATATAAGGTAAGGTTGAGATTGCTAGAAATAAAATGGTAGTGTTGGAAACTGTCAAAATTAATTTTGTAGAAACTATAAATATTCACACATATAAAAAACAATTTTCATTAACAAGACAAAACGACATTTCCTGCTGATGATAACACTAACTGGAGTGTTTGAAACCGCACACAGAAAATAGTTTCAGTTGCTGCAACTAAATTGTTTGCCAACTGAATTTTTGCGGTCCCACGAACTATCACAATATTCAGTTGCCTCTACTGTTAATTTCAGTTGCCTCAACTGTAAAAATTCTATTATGAGAACTGAATATTTAACAAGTAGAAAAGTTAAATTCGACTTTGCCGAATCTATGAATACCCTCCACAATGCATTTTTTTAAAGGGTAGTACATTTTTTAACGTGAAAAAATTAACAATTTTGATTAGAAATATTTTATTTTGAGTAAAAAACTCTTTTTTTTGTCATTTTTTTGAAAAAAAAAAGAAAAATTACTATTTTTTTTTTGAGTGTAAAATTTTTTTCGAGTGTAATGTTTTGTTTACTGTAAAAATATTTCTGAGTGAATGAACGTAGGTATGTACACAAAATATTGTAATTTTTGTAAAAAAAAAAAAAAAAATTTTTTGTGTACATTTTTTTTGGAGTGTAAAATTTTTTTTGAGTGTAAAATTTTTTTTGAGTGTAAATTTTTTTCGAGTGTGATTTTTAAGTTACCAATGCTTTTAAAACTAAACAAGTTTAAAAAGTATTGCTTAAAATTTAAACAAGTTTGAAAAGCATTGTTTAGTTACCACCAATGCTTTTAAAACTTGTTAAAACACGTGGCATTTTAGATGAAACTAATTTGAAATTCAGGGTTTTGCTTATAACTTTTGAACCACTAGACCGATTGAGCTGAAATTTAAAACCAAACAGACCCGGGGAACGGCAAAGATGCATGCCAAGCTTCAGTAGTCTCATTATTGTCTTTCGAAAGTTATCGTGTGTTTTATCTCGTGAATTCGCGAAACACCCTTGCCGAAATTTACTCTTTTGCTCATAACTTTTGAACCACTGGACCGATTTGGCTGGATTGCAATACCAACCTGACCAGGTAAATGCCAAACATATATGCCAAACTTCAGTAGCCTCTGTAAAGTCTTTCAAAAGTTAGCGTGTTTTCTACGGACGGACAGACAGACAGACAGACGGACGGACGGACGGACGGACGGACGGACGGACATCGCCAGATCGACTTAAAATCGATCGAGGATCATAAATATATATACTTTATGGGGTCCTAGACCAATATTTCGAGGTGTTACAAACGGAATGACAAACTTATATATACCCTCTATCACTAGAGTGGAGGGTATAAAAACTAAAATTGACATTGGTTAGAGTGATCGAATTTTAAAAAGCGTTATATGGTAGCTCCAATCAATATTTTTTTACACTGTTTCTTAAAAAATTAAATTTTTATTATTTTTGTAAAACAATTATAATAATTAAATTTGATTATATAAAATTTTACAATTTTTAAAGCGAAATACATATAACAGATTCTTAGAATTTCTAGGGGATAACTAACCTATGCAAATTTTCATATTCGCATCTTTGTTACCACCATCAGGATGAAACTTGTTGCAATTCTAAGGGCAGGACTTCTTGGAGACTGTTTCATAATTTTTATTTTGGTATTTAGCTGGAAAATGCTTTTATTGTTGCCTTTTTTGATGTTATATTGTCGCCTTATAGGCGTTATATCATCTTGAGAATCTGCATTAATACCTCATGTACAAATATCTAAAATATGTTTAATTGATTAAAATTTCTCATATTTCGCAAAGTTATCAACTCACCGTCTAAATTTGCAACATTTTTTATGATTTTTTTTAGCAGTATTCTTTAATTATAGTTTTTTGCGCAAACACGTCTGAATTGTATTTCGGTTTTTATTTAATGAAATTATAATTTTTATTTTTTGACATTCGATTTGTTTAATAGAATTGAAATCATAATAATCAATTATTGATCAAGAATGCCAATACAAATGAATTGTTTAGTAAAATTTTACAAAAAAATATAAAAAAAATTTAAATTTGGTTAAGTTAACCGACATTTTCAGTTGTCGATACAATTATTAAATATTTTTGAAATTTGTCAATTAAAGCAAATGATTATTGGTCGAGATGGCAAATTTAGACTTAAAGAAACAGTTGTATTGACTAAATATTTTTCAAAAACTTTATTATATTTTAGATTGTTTAAGGTGATCAACTTATTAGTTGCTAATACATCAGTTCGGTCACGATTGTTATTTATCTTTTACTATTGTTAGTTATTTGATATGACGATAAAATCTTTACAATAACAACTAAAAATTTGTCAGATTTATCAAAATTCGGTTTTTATAATGGAATTCCAACTAAACAGTTCTCTGTGTGCGGTATGGGAACGCTAGAAATATCTATAATTTTTAGAAATTCAAATTTTCTTCTGCATTATTTCAACTTAAACCCTTATAACATAGATTTTTAGAGGCCGATCTCGATCTGTACTTACAAAAAAAACAATAGACACATGATTTCATTGCTTCTTAATAGCACTTTATCAGTGCTACCAAACTGTGCTGCTTAACTGTGACATCACCCACAGAAATCAGGCATGTATCCAGGTCGTTTAAATGCGCTCTTTGACTTGTTATTTCGATTCCTTTCCAAAAGCTGCTGTCAGTTCAGCAAAATTTCTACTGGGATTATTTAAAATCTAATTCAAAATATTATTTTACCTTATTCTTTTTTATTATTTTTAAGAAACAAAAATATTTATTTAAAATTGATAATTCAATATCCTGCAGGATGCTTTAAATTAAAACTATATACAAAAGCATATACCTACATATTGATGTATACACAAATACAAAGGTATTTACATATACATTTCTATATAAACAGATATTCGTACATATATACATAGATAGAAATACAAATAAATGAAGAATAAGGATTGGTAGGAGATACATAACAAAACGGAAAACTGAATAACAAAAAAAGTTGTAAGAAAATAAAATCAGAAAAATAAATAAATAGGGAGTCAGGACAACAACCTATATACAATTGTTAAGAGCAGGCGCATTAGATTTTATAAAGAGCGAGAGAAAGAGAGAGAAAAATAAACAAAACAAAAAGAGATTTTTTTTATCATAGAAACACAATGGAATTGAAATGATTTCCCAAAAAAAAAAAGAAGGCGGAGTTTACAAAACCAGGGAACGTATGAACAAGAAACAAAGAGAGAGAGAAAGAGTTCCCAGAGAAACCATTCGTAAAGTATATGTATCTCAAAGATATATACACAAATAAAAATAAACCATTTCAATTGTATCTAAACCCTGCAAAAAAAGTCATTACCACTTCTCAGTGGAGTGCTTTAAAACTATAACAAATGTAATGAAATACAACAAAAATAACAAAAAACACAAGACAAAAACACACAAACAGTTTTTTCTACTCCAGAATACATAGATATTCAGCACTTAACTCATTACCTATCGCGACACTCCATACAAATGTAAGTAGATATTCAGTAGATAAGAACTACTCCGTGGAAGTAGTTGGAAGTTGTTTGAAAGCTCGGAGTACTTCTTATCTACTGAATATCTACTTACTTTTGTATGGGAGTGTCGCGGAAGGTAATGAGTTAAGTGCTGAATAACAACTTTTTATGGAGTAGAAAAAACTGTTTGTGTGTTTTTTTCTTGTGTTTTTTGTTATTTTTGTTGTATTTCATTACATTTGTTTTAGTTTTAAAGCACTCCAAATAGAAGTACTCCACACTTTTTTTGCTGGGAAGTTGAAATGAAATGAATGACAATAACTACATTTCGTACTGATTGTGTGAGTAAAATTTATGTTGAAAATTTTCATGTGTATTTTGTATTTGTATGGGTGTTGCCGCAGCAAACAGTTGCGCGGGGCTCCAACGTATTTTATGGATACGGATAGTGTATCTTTTTTTGAAGTAATATTAATGCCAAAAGAAATTTTGAAGAAATCTATAAAGTTGGTAAAGTTTATATAAGGGGAAATATTTAAATTTCTGTTGTTGTGTGTTTGTTTAAAGACTTAAAGGAAAAACTTTGCAACAAATAAATAAATATTAAATGAATAGTTGAAGAAAATGTATCTTTAAAATACTTTTGCAGAAAACTTTTAAATTTGGAATTATTTATAGAAATTTTTAGAACAATTTAATATTTGTTTGGTAGATGTTTGTAAAAAATAAGAAGATCGCAAATACAGTTCAAAATACTTATAGAAAAAGTATCTTCAAGATACCTACTCAGGGACCAGGAGGGCCTAAAAAGTATTCCAAGGGATACCTTCTAACTAGAGTTTGCAAATAATCGAGATGTTTCATAATCGCGATTACGGTTAAAAAAATCGCCGTTAATCGCGATTATCGATTAATCGAATTTTTGAAATAATTCTTATAAAATTTATATTTCAGAACGTACGATAATACAAAAACGGTTTTTTTTAGCATATTATAGTGCATCCGAAGAGCGCTCTGAAAAATGCAGTAAAAGTAAGGCAGCAAAACTTAAAGTTTTTGTTAAGTTTTTTTTTTTTTTTAACTTTTGACATACAATTCCTTGTTAAAAAATTCCTTTTTTTAATACCTTTAACTTTTTTTTAATGATAAATTATAATTTTTGGAGAAAAATGCAAGATTTCACTGCATTTTTATTTCGCTATAATAAACTCAACAAAGATCAGCGCTCAAAATATACGAAAACGATAGACGATGCATAAACGACATCAAAATAGAAATCGTTTTGAAGAAAAATTAGAAAGTTTTTCTTTTTTAAATTATTAAGGTTAGGTTAGAGGTGGCGGAGTCAAAGACTCCTCACATAGACCGGATGGTCCATAGCGAAACCACAATAATTCCTCAGCGACGCTGATAGAACGCATTTGTCTTCATCGCGAATTGTACTATTTTTCTTAGGTCGACATTCGAAACCGTTTCCAAGCTCTCGAAGTCATGTCTGCCTAAAATGTGCAGTCGGGTTCTGGCCAAAGCAGGACATTGGCAAAGAATATGTTCGACCGTTTCTTCAGTGTTAGGTTCATCGCACCTTCTACAGCTTGCATCAGAAATAAGTCCCATCTTCTTTCTATGATAACCTATTAGGCAGTGCCCGGTGATCACTCCAGTAAGTACACGGCAGTTCCATCTAGTGAGTGAGAGTAAGTATTCAGTTTTTCTTAGATTGTAGCATGCCCACAATCTTCTACTAATCGCACTTGTTGTTAGCTCTCTCCACTTTCTATTAGCCATTGCAGTGTTTTGAATGTCGCGTAACGTTCTGAAGTGCTGGATTGGTGGATCAATATGCACAGAAATACCAATACCATCAGCACCTTGTTTCGCGAGCTCGTCCGCTCTCTCGTTTCCTTGAATACCTATGTGACCTGGTACCCATATTAGTTTCACCTTGTTCATACTCCCTAAACTTTGTAAGTTCTCGAAGCATTCGAAAACTACTTTATTTACTTACTTAAATTATTAAGGAGTGGTGTCTAATCCGGAATCATTAAAAAGTTTTAAAATATTTTAATTAGTTTAGGAGCAACAAGGCTCCAAAAATCGACGATAGTCAACTAACATTTTACAAGATCACAGTCCTGAATTCACTGCGTGGTTTCTTTCCAAAAGCTGCTTCCAGTCAGCAAAGCTTTTTCTGGGTTGAATTTATTAAAAAAATTTACAAGGGCATCTTCAATCGGTAACCAGCAGTCAAAGTTTGAAAAAATTACGTTTTTCTACAAAATTTCATATCCGAATTTTGTAACTAATTTAGGGGTTACTAACAAGGGAATTATCTCAACCCTTATGAACCGATTTGCATGAAACGTAAAATATAAATAAAAGAGAGAATTCTAAGGTTGGGGTGTCTCGGCTTATCGGCCATATCGGGGATTTAGGGGTTCAAAACATAGGTCAAAAAATGGCGAAAAAAATGTTTTTTGGATTTTTCAGCCATTTCTTTCTTAGAACCTATATGGTGATTACATATGGGAAGAAAGGGTTTTTAACGCCTATCCAACGGCGGCATAACCTTGTAAAAATTCGGCTTCGTAAAATATTTTTTTCATGAAAATGTGAAAATTTTGGGGTGTAATTATGTGAAGACATAGACCTACGATATCCATATAAATACGAAATAATCTTTATTAAATTTAAGTCGACACGTATTTTTGCCCTAGACTATATTCCTGTTAGTTCGGGAGTTATCGAAAATTTCCCGAAGGTCCACATTGTTTCATAAGGGGACAACGAAATTTTAAAACACTGATATGGCCGATAAGCTGAGACACCCCAACCTTAAAATCGTCTCTTTTATATATATTTTAAGTTTCAGGCATATCGGTTCATAAGGGTTGAGATACTTCCCTTGTAAGATCAGAATTTAAATTTTACTTTAAATTGGAATGACTGTTACGAGAAAAAAGTAAAGACAAATTGCAAACAAGTTAAATAAATTATGGGCGAACATTGTATAAATTTTAAATTCGTTGAAAAAACAGAGTATTTAATAGAAAATTATTAATCGTAATCGGGCGCTTTTTTTTGTCGATTACTATTACGATTAATTGGTACGAATAATCGCGATTACGATTACATTTTAATCGTTTTGCAAACTCTACTTCTAACTAAAAAATGTCATAAAATCTGAGACTTACTAAATGAAAAAGTCTCACAATATCTAAATCTTCGATAGGATATAATAACTTAATACTTTTTTTTCAGAAGCTGAAAAATTTTATTCTGAGACCTGCATTAGAAAAATTTGCAGTATGATTATTTGTTTCTATAGAAAATATTAACGTGTCTAGACATAATTCTTTTTAAATCAATAAGTTGATATAAAATCTGTGTAAGGAATGACCCTGTAATTAACAGGTTTTTCTTTTAAAAACAAGAATTTTTAAAAAATGTTTAATAATTTTTTGGCGTAAATTTTCCTATAAGTGCATTTCTCTGAAACAGTTACATTCAGTTTCAGAGACAATATTAATAAATTCCTCTGAATCTGTTTCATTGTGTTTTAGAGGCAAATCGTTGAGAACCAATTGTAAAAATCAACTGGGCCGTTTTTTTTTTTATAAAAACTGTGTAACAAAAATTGTTAATTTTTCTCGAAACGTATTTTTTTTTTTTTTGTTTGTTTTAAAGGTACTTAATAAGATTTTTATGGTGTAAATAAACATTAAAAATATTTTAATCGCATTCATAAGGTTTTTATAATTTTTTTTTTGACAAAAAATTTGGGTTTTTAATTTTTCCGGGAATTCCCGAGATCCCGGGAAATTTAAAAATGAATCCTGCTTTCCCGGGAAATGAAAAGGTCCGGGAAAAGAAAAAAGAATTGTAGCAATAAATAAATCTTTAATGACATTTTGCAAGAATACTGTACCATTAGACTGGCATTTTTTTTGTCATCTTTCGATTTTCCCAAGTGTCCGGCCAAATTTTTATTGTCCTATGTTTAAAACTTATGTGGTCCAAATTTGAGGTCAATCGGATTAAATTAACCCGTGGCGCCCGGTGGTCAAAGTTTTGAATTTTTGAAAATTTTTTAAAAATAAAATTAAAAAATATTTATCTTTCGACACATCATGTTTGTTAATTTCGATGCGCTGAGCACGAATATCAAAAAGAAAAAAATCGCTCGATCGGTTTTCGAGATATCGCCATTTCAAATTTGGAAAAAATGGCGGTTTTTTCCTACGTTCAAGAAATTTTTTAAAAAATATCTCAAAATTTCATTCCGTCTACTCCTTTCTAGAGCTTGAAACATTCTTTTATTTAAAACTTATTTGAGCCAAATCCGATCATTTTAAGCCGTGGCGCCCATCGATCAAAGTTTTGGCTTTTAGAAACTTTTTTCCAAAAACCCTAAACTTTCATCGAAGGGTGCCACGGGTTAAAATGATCGGCTTTGGCTCAAATTAAGCTTAACTGAAAGATTGTATCAAGCTCTATGAAAGGGTTAAAATAAAGAAATTTTTTATTTTTTTTTTTTTATTCTTAAACGTAGGAAAAACCGCCCATTTTGCAATTTTTTGACAAATTTTAAATGGCGATATCTCGAAAACCGTTCGACCGATTTTATAAATTTTTTGATATTTGTATTCAGAATGATAAAATTAATAAAAAATAATGTATCGCAAGATATTTTTTTTTTATTTTTTCATTTTCAAAAATCCAACATTTTTGGGGAAATTTTCCAAAAGTCTAAAATTTTGATCGAAGGGCGCCACGGCTTAAAATTATTGGATTTGGCTCAAATTAGTTTTAAATGAAAGATTGTTTCAAGCTCTACAAAAGGGTCGGTGGAACGAAATTTTGAGACTATTTTTAAAAAATTTCTTGAACGTAGGAAAAAACCGCCATTTTTTGCAAATTTCAAATAACGATATCTCGAAAACTGTTCAACCGATTTTAATTTTTTTTTGGATATTCGAAAGATATATTTATTTTTTATTTATTTTTTTTTAATTTTTCAAAAATCTATAACTTTGACCGCCGGGCGCCACGGGTTAATTTAATCCGATTGACCTCAAATTGGTATCACATGAGGTTTAGGCCTAGTAGAATAAAAAAATGCACGGACTTTGAAAATCGGAGAAGAAAAAATTTTGTTATACAGCAAAATGCCAGTCTAATGCACATATATCGGTAAATACTGCCAACACGAGAAAAGATCTAACGGCATTTTTGTAGCTCTTGACTCGTCTAACACTTCCACAAAATATCCGGAAGCCCTCCGATTAACAGTTTTTGAGTTATCCAGTTTTAAAGATTCTCAAGACCCTATCAGACCCCTTATTACCGTATCTCATAAACTAAGCAAGTTAGAGTGAAACGAACACAAGTTTTGGGTCAAAATCTATGGGGACCCTTAAAGGACACAACGGGGGGGGGGGGGGCCTCGAGTTAACATGGGCTGGAACCATGGATCCAGGGTCTAGACCCAATCTAGTTCTAAAATGTGAATAAACTAAAGTGTAATATAATTTTTCCATTTTCTAGTTAAAATTGGCTCAAAATTAAATAACTTTGTTTTCCTTATTTTTGGAAAAATTATGAACTAACACCAAGAAAAAAAATCTTTGGAGCCAAATCATTCCCTCTTTTTCTTAAAATTTAGAAAATTTTCCCAGATTTTAGTTCACCTTTTTTTTGAGTGTAGCAATATTTCGAAAACTCTTCTACTTTTGAAAATTTGGACTTCATTATCAGATTTAGCGTGAGATTTTAATTGGAAAATAAATGCAAAGTGTTGTGGATAAAAATCTCTGTAAATTAGTGTAAGAATTCTGAAACGAGTTTAAAAGCAGTTATTTGTTAAATTTTAGCTATAAAATATATTTATAACCCGATCTACAGAAGTTGTTCTGAAAAAATGGATCTGTGGTTGAAAAAACCCTCCCTCCCCCCCCCCCCCCCCCCAAACTTAAGAGCTGGATCCGCCCCTGATTCAAACAAACGAAAGGATTTCGTATCTGCAGTATTTATAGATTTATAAGCATTTGCAAATTCCGGAAATACAAAAATTTGTATTCAAAATTAGAGCCCAGAGGTCTCCAAAAGTAAAAAAAAAAAATATTTTCAGACATTTTTCCTTAAGTTTGGTATATTTTGCTTCAAATCATAAAATAATGGATTTAAATAAATTCGATGAAATCAATAAAATAAAAATAAAATTTTCTTAAGTTAAATAAATAGTTTAAATTAAAGAAATTGTGTCTAGGAGGTTTATAAATAAAGAATCTTGTAAAAATACAAAAAAAAAAACCCTCGTAAAATTATTTTTTGTTACCTCCTATTTTACAAGAGTTCCTAGTTGAAATTAAAAATTTTTTGGTAAAAAGCTTGTAAAATTACAAACTATTCACAACCTTTTTACTAATAAAATTGTAAATTTACAACTTTTTGACGCGATAAAAATTACAAGGACTTCTCATGACCTTACTAGATTTTGTGCTACATCTCCTTCCTATTTTACGAGAATATCTAGTCAAAATAAGGAGCTTTTTTTGTAATTTTACAAGTCTGTTACCAATAAAATTGTAAATTTACAATTTTTTTATGGGATTTTTTCTTTGTAAAACTACCCTGGAAATTTGTACATTCCCAGCAGTGTTGCCAATTTAGCCATTTTCCGGCTAGATTTAGCTCCTTTTGAACTCGTTTAGCCGGAGAAAAAGGCATTTAGCTCTTAGCCGTTTTTTTAGCCATTTTCGAAACTATTTTAGCAGTTTTTTAGCCATTTTTGAGTTTTCGTTTAAAACGTAATTTTTAGTGTGTTTTTTATACTAAAATAGAGAATTTATTGGTTTTTAAGTTTGTACAGATCGATCACAGACTTAAATACTATTTCCCAGCTAAATTTTCTGTTCCAAATAATCGGTTCCGGAACCCATCTAACTACCCTGCAACCGGTTCTACTTAACTTCCAGAATCAATTTTTGGGCTTGTTGGAAAGTTTATTAAGAGACCTTTCAGAATCAATAACAAAAAAATTTAAATAAAGTGAAATCGTCGAGATACAGAGCTTTTAAAAATAAAATTAGAAAAAGAAGACATACGAATTTGCACATTGCACATTTGTGCTGTTATTTCGCTTCCAAACCCAAAAAAAAAAATTGTTTGCATTTCAGTCAAATGGTCATAACTTTAGAACAGAAAGACCTCTGATCTTCATTTAGGGCATTTTGGAAAGGTAAGACGTAGAGCTATCTTTTAAGAGAGAAAAAAATATAAGTTACCTGCCATCTGCCTGAATAAATTGAGGTTATGTGAAAATTTGTATGTCTTTTCTTTCAAATTTTATTTTTAAAAGCTCTGTATCTCAACGATTTCAATTTATTTTAATTTTTTGTTATTGATTCTGAATGGTCTCCTAATGAGCTTTCCAACAAGCCCAAAAACAAAAAAATCAGACCCTAGGTTCAGAAGTTATAAATTTTACCCTACTACCCAACCAATCCGAAATTTTTCAAACCGCTGCCATTTCGCACACTTGCATTTTCGGGGAATGGTCGTAATGGATATATTTTCATGAAATGAGCCAAGGAATACGCTGGTAAAATTCGGCGGGTCGTAACTGAATCACCCTGGATATTTTTGGAATTCTTTTGGTTAGGTTTCAGCGAAAACGGTCCCAAGGGTAAAAAGTTTCACCTCGAATTCACGTGTTGAAAAAAAATAACTAAAAGAGACTTTTTACTTAAATAAATTTTTTGTAGTCAAAATTTTTATATATATTTTTATAAAAAATTTTAATATAAAATATTTAAATCATTAAAAAAAAGTTTTGAACTCTCTTCATTTTATCTAAAATATGCCAAAACAGTAACAAAAGATCTTCTTATTTTAATATATGTTTTAAAAAAGGTACAAAATATGAATTTACATTAGTTTTTCTAAAAAAGTAAAATATATATTTTAGCCTTTTTTTAGCCGTTTTTTTCAAAAGGATTTAGCCGTTTTTGATTACCAAGTTCTGGCAACACTGATTCCCAGCAAAAATATATCGAAATTTTGGCATGACACATCATCTTTTTATAGCATACCGAAGCGCATCAAAAGAGCGCTCTTGAGGATGCAGTAAAAGTAAGGGGAAAAATTTAAATTTTTTGTTAAGATTTTTTATATAAAACTTAAAAATTATATTTTGATAAAATTTCACACATGCTTTCCTTTTAAATATCATGAAATCCAGCAAAGATTTTATCAAATCTGACCGAGGGTCTTCAAATTTATCTAATTTTTTGTACACATTTGCTCTATAGAGCCAATAAAACATATCCATTTTCAGTTTTTTATATTTTGAAAAAATTGCGATTTTTTCGCGAATTTAATTTTCTTCATAAATTGAAAAAATCAAAAAAGTATGCTACTTTGAATAGCCATATCGGAAGTATCTATTGGATTTCTTCAATTTAAAAATCATTCAATTCAGACGATAGTCTTAGTTTATATTAATAAAATAAAAACAAGTAAGAAAATTATAGTCGGTCAAGACCGACCATATAATACCCTACACCAGAGTTTCCCGGACCATGGGTCCCAAGTTCAAACATGGACTGATTAGATCTATATTTTGTCAAATCTTTAATAAGTGTAAAAAGCAATCACTAATCAAATTTGAGTGGAATAGGCTTCTTTTTGTTGACAATAAATCGCTTCAACTGAATATCGGGCGAAATTTCCACATGGGACCTAAGTCCAAAACGGTCCGATGATAATTAGATTTGATAAGGTTATTAAAGTACGCGTTTAACATACACAAACAGAATTTTAATTAAATATTTTCTATTTTCATGAAAATTGAGAGATTTATGTGAAAATCGGGAAGGTGGTTTGTATGGGGGCTACTAGAAGAACTGGTTCGATTTCTTTAAAATTCGGAATGGTGATTTGTGTGTATAAAACATTAATTCCTGCCAAATTTTGAAACGATACCTATTAAAATGCGACTATTAGAGTCATTTGAGCCAAAACTAAAGAGGACCTTTGTATGGGGGCTAGGTCTAAATATGGACCGATTTTTTCCAATTTCAATAGGCTTCGTCCTTGGGCCAAAAGAGGCTTAAGTTTTAAATTTCAAGTCAATTGATCGAGAATTGCGACCTGTATCGTGTTTACACCGTTTACATGGACAGACAGACGGACGGACGGACGCACAGACGGACGGACGGACGGACGGACGGACGGACATCGCTAAATCGACTCAAAAAGTGATTCTAAGTCGATCGGTATACTTAAAAGTGGGTCTAGGACCAATATTTCGGGTAGTTACAAACATCAGCACAAACTCATTATACCCTGTACCACAGTGTGGTGTAGGGTATAAATATATGTTTTAAAACAAGTGCATTTTTTATGCAAATGCATTTTTTGAAAGCATTTTTTTAAACTTTCTCCCCCTTAGATTTTTTATTAACCTACAGAAATCAAAAATATAGCATTTTTTACACAAAATTGCGTACCGCTTTTTTGTGACGGAGTTTCACAAAACTTTCGTAATTTTTTTAAAAATACCTTATTGGTTTTTCCATACAAATTTTTTATTATATTATTAAAAAAGTATGTAACTTTGAAAATCCATATCTCCGAAATTTAAAAAAAATCACGAACATTTTGTGAAACGCCGTCACAAAAAAAACTGTACCCAATTTTATGAAAAAAATGCTATATTTTCTATTTATCCAGGTTTCAAACAAATTGAAGGGGGAGAAAGTTTTAAAAAATGCATCCAAAAATTGCATTTGCATCAAAAATGCATTTTTTTTTTAATTATTTTTTGTTAGTGCATTGGTATAAAAACGGATAATCAGTTGAATCGAATGCTTTTTGTGCCGTAGAAATCCGATAGATACTTTCGAAGAAATGGATTTTCAAAGTTACATACTTTTTTGATAAAATTGCAAAATAAACATAAATTAATTTTTTGTATGGAAAAAATCGAATAAGTAGTTTTTAAAAAAATCACGAAAATTTTTTGAAACGCCGTCACAAAAAAAAAACTGTACTCAAGATTGTGTAAAAAATGCCATATTTTCGAATTATGCAGGTTCCAAAAAAATTGAAGGGGGAGAAAGTTTTGAAAAATGCATCCAAAAATTGCATTTGCATCAAAAATGCACTTTTTTAAAAAACTTTTTTTATTGCATTGGTATAAAAATGAACGAACGTTTGAATCAAATGCTTTTTGAATCGTAGAAAATCGATAGATACTTTAGAAGATATGGCTCTTCAAATTAACATACTTTTTTGATTTTTTAAATTTTTAAAGAAAATTAAATTCGCGAAAAAATCGCGATTTTTTTAAAATTAAAAAAACTGAAAATGGATATGTTTTATTGGCTTTATTGAGAATGCATACCGTTAATATAAAGAAAATCGAAAGACCTAAGGTCAGAAAATAGCATTTTTTATGTGTTTTCTGGTGGATTTTGTGATATATTTAACACTTTTTGAATAAAAAACCATAAGTTTCGGACAAAGACACATGATTTCACTGCATCATTATTGCGCATTAATCAGCGCTGCAAGGAGTGCTTCAATCATAACACCTTTAACACATTTTTAAAGAAAAAAATTAGTACACCATTTCCACTTTAGTTTCAGAAAATACAAATTATATTACAAAAAATGTCCAATCATAGCAGGGAGTCAAGTGATTTTCAGAATTAGTCAATTGTATTTAAGATTTTCCAATTGTATTAAGAAATAGTCAATTGTATTTCAGATTTTGTAATTTGTATTTCAGAAATAGTCAAATGTGCTTCATCTTTATTCTGCTTAAATCAGCTCTAAAAAGATACATGAATTCACTTCATCTTTATAGCGATTTTTTCAGCGCTCTAAAGAGATGTGAATTCAGAGCATCTTAAGAGCGCTTTTTCGTTGTATCCAACTAGCGCTCTAAAGTGTGACATCGCCTTAGAGAATTATGCATGAATTTAGCAGGTTTGGATGCGCTCCTTGACTCGAGTTTCCTTTCCAAAAGCTGCTGCCGGTTCCTATTTAATAATAATTTGAAATTAAACAATCAGTTTCTCGAAAATTGGCATATAGAAAAATATTCTAAAAGAAAAAAAAAACAAGTGCAATTACCGAAAAGTGTTCGATATATTTTCACATTTATGAACAAATTAAATTCAATTCATACATATAAAATTATAAACTTAAGCAATTTAAACCCATAATTTAAATTTTCTGTTGTAAGTTTAAATCTAACAAAATTATATGGCAAACAAACTGCTGGCAAATCTACACGTCAACACTTTAAAGAAAATCTATACATTATGGATACAATATGCACAAAAAGTATAGCAAAATTTGATATATATGAATACAATAATACATTAAATTAAAAATCGACAGTTATAACTTAAATAAGATTTATAGAAAACTCGTAAAAGTTTTCACTGGATTTTAAGGTTTTCTTCATTTTAGACTTCATTGTGAGAGTTTTAGTCAGTTAGGTTGTTTTAGTAGGCTAAGATTACCTATGACAGATAATATTACCTATGACAGATGGTGTCCTCAGAGGAACCAACTACGAAAAACTTGAAATATACTTCCTCTTTTAATATAACATATTCTTCAACGAATCTTAACCCTATTTCGCTAAGCGGTAAAGCCGGCTAACTCGTTTTATCTATTAAATAAGATTAATAAGATTTATAGGAAACTTGTAAAAGATTTCAATGGATTTTAAGGTTTTCTTCATTTTATATTTCATTGTGATAGTTTTAGTCACTTAGGTTGTTTTAGTAGGCTACTCCTGGTAAAATTACCAATGCCAAATGGGGTTCTGAGAAGCACCAACTAAGAAAAACTGTAAATATACTTCCTCCTTTAAAATAACATATCCTCCTGCGTATGTTTACCCTATTTCGCTACGTGGTAAAACCGACTAACTCGTTTTATCTGTTTACTTTTAAAACATAGTGTGTATATCTGAATTAATGTAAGAAGTTTAACTTTTATTGTTAACAATAAATAGAAAAAAAATATAGTACAGCATATTATATTGTAAAATGTATTTTCTTTTAACAAACCATAACATTGTAAATTGTTTATGTTTTTTAGGTTTGTCTGTCTGTCTTTTCTTCTGTCTGTAAACACGATTTAGTCTGTTTGTTGTTCAAGTAATTGAAGATCATACTGGCACTCATCATCATCATCCTCATCATTATTTTTTCATACAACTCCTTCATAGTCTTGAAAGTAATGTACAAAATGCTGTGTAGATGCATAATATTTCTCACAGACAAATCTATGGCATGCCATACAAAAAGAAAAAATCAAACCATGCCAATCCAATTCAATTTCAATTCCAAGCCCAAAATTATTATTAAATTTGTTTTATAGTTTTTCTTCTTTAACTTAACAAAAAAAAAAAAACTGTCTTTATTATGTTTTTTTTTTTGTACCAACCACGCAGTTTTGATGTAAACGTTTTCTTTTGTAAATTTTATACGATTCCATTGTAAATACAATTATATGTAATCCATGATTCATGCCTTCATTCATCTGCACTGAATTGTTGCAGTTGCATTTTAAAATTTAAAATTTTTTAGAAGTTGAAGTTCAACTTCGTTATAGTTAAAGTTATTTGATGATATTAGTCATAATTCATATGAATTGGTACAAATTTTTCCAATTTGTAATTGCTTAAGGTGGTATGATACTTGCTAGTTTCTGTATTGGATTTTTTTAGGATTGATCGAATGAAACAACAAATGCGAGAAAGAACAAGAAATACAATAAAATAAAAACAAAACAAAAAAACAATATTGCCAAATTTTATTTTAAAAATAACTCACCCAAAATAGCTAAAAAAACGCCCAAAACATATGAAAAACCGCTTCATTCGAGCAAAACCTAATAAAATTGGCAACACTGTTAAGATTTTATGTCAATTTTAAGTTGAACATTTTTATATTTTTTTTGACAGTTACTGCAAAATTATCGATAACACACGTATATTTTTTGACGTTTTAAGTTTTTTTCATGATATTGTCATACTCTTTATTCTTGGTCAGTTTTCCTATGAAAATATATTTGCACTGTTCTCCAAAATATAAAAAATACAAAAACTAGCAAGTATCATAACACCTTTAGATATTCATTTGAAAAACAGTTTTTGGAATTTGGGAAAAATATCTATAGAAAAATATATTTTAGAAATTTTGAAGAAAACTGCACAGTAACTCGGAAAAATTTAACTAAACAAATGGGAAATTATACTAAATTGACAAAACATTTTATTGCGTATTTCAACAAAGTACCCAGATCAAATCTCTTATACCCTATACTACCCTGTGGTACAGAGAATATTGAGTTTGTGTTGATGTTTGTAACTACTCGAAAAATTTGTCCTAGACAAGGGTGACCATTTGATTCTGAGCTTAAATCAGTACGCCAAAGTTTTTATGTTTTTTCTAGAAATAAATCTCTAAAAATTTTTTCTATGAGAAAACACTGATGTTTTTTCAACACTAAAAAAATTTCGGTTAAACTAACTTGAACCCAAGTATTTTGAGTAAAAACAACTGTTAAAAACAACTGCAAAAAAACAAATGTTAAAAAACAACTGCAAAAAGCAACTGTTGTCGTTATTTTGCAGAATACTTAGTTGACTCTAACGGCTTCATTTGAATGTTTTGATCGCTTCAGTGCAAAAAATATAACAAAATTCCAAAGGTTTTGAGAATAAGAAAATACATAAGATTTGGAAGACTTTTTCCGTAAGTTTTGACAACTTTTCCTGTCAGAAAACTTCACAGCTAATAAACACGTGTTTTTTTAAAGGCCCTGATTTTCTGAGCGCTTTTTCGAATAAGCTCTGATGACATTACCTCATCTTAGATCTCAGAATCATTTGGATTCATGCAATTTACTTCATCTTTCTAAAAATATAAAAAATCCATCGGCCCATTGAACTTTTCGTTATAGAAAACCTCAAAGATTCTGTGCGCATTTTTGTATAAATTTAAGAAGATCAAAATAACCTCATGCTCAGATTAATTTTTGCGTTAAGGAACCTCTTGATTCGCGAACTCTAATCTCTTTAGAATAAATTCATTATAAATTATCTCATTTTCAGACTTAAGTTATACAAAACAACTCTGACGACTTATATTATGGAAATTCAAGTTTTGGTACAGAATTTTCGAATAAAATTATTTTTTATGTTGAAATGTTCAAAAATCAGTACAATCAGTACATATTTTAAAAAATCAGTACAAATCAGTACAACGTTTTTTGATCAGTACACGTGATAAAAAATAAGTACATGTGCTGATCAAATCAGTACGAATGGTCAGCCTATCCTAGACCCACTTTGCACATTAGTTCAAGTTCTTAAACATTAGTTAAGTCCACATGCGTGCTTCATCAAATTTACTCATCGTAATATATTTTAGCATCTTCCATGGGCTTATCCCTTGAAGTTAATCCATATTCTGAAAGAAATAAGAGCCAAAACAATTAAATCGAGTGCGAGATAGTGCAGGGTACTGACAAAGATAATGAAGTGAATCTTCCACTGCCTCTTTGTGCCCGCACCATCTGCACAAGTCATCTTCAATTAGTTTCAACATTTTCAAATAACTTTTCAAGACAGCATGGCATGTAATAAGACCTACATACTTTCTTAGATCTGCTTTTGCCATATGCAGAAGCGATTTTTGAACACTACAGTCAAGTCTGCGTTCAAAATTCTTCCTGATCTCCATATTAATAGCATGCA
The DNA here is from genome assembly GCA_963921195.1 of Pegoplata infirma. Lineage (NCBI taxonomy): Eukaryota > Metazoa > Arthropoda > Insecta > Diptera > Anthomyiidae > Pegoplata > Pegoplata infirma. Next base: position 111,694,167 of record OY992537.1, on the reverse strand, counting down.
GGCCCGGATGCACATCGGTCTTAATTGCGTTTGATAGTAGAATTGCTCCCATACGAGCTAGCTCGTCCGCTTTTTCATTTCCTGGAATATTTTGATGACCCAGAACCCAGCACAGTCTTAAGGAGTGTTGGTCGATGAAAGCCTGAAGCTCCTGGCGACAACGGCTGACTATAAGGGCGTCCCGTCAAATTAAAATTTTTCAAATTTCTGGTTGTGGCAAAATTTATGAAAAAATTTTGCTAGGTCATCTTCAGTCGGCAACCAGCGGTCAAAGTTGGAAAATTTACGTATTTCGACCAAAATTCATGTCTGAATTTTTTGACCGAATCCGGCTCAAAAATTCGAAAATTTGGCGCACTTTATTGGAAAAATATTTAATAAATTCCAAAACCGCGATTTAGGTGCACAGATGCTGATTTTTATACCCTCCAACCACAGTATGGGGGTATACTCACTTTGTCATTCCGTTTGTAACGCATAGAAATATCGGTCGGGGACCCCATAAAGTATATATATTATTGATCTATGATCGATTATAAGTCATTCTATGAATGTCCGTCCGTCCGTCCGTCCGTCCGTCCGTCCGTCTGTATAAAACACGTTTCAGTCCAAAATAAAAGAGCTAGACTCCTGAAAATTGGCACGAATGTGTCTCATGGTCATAGGCCGGTCAAGTTCGGAAATGGGTAAAATCGGATCAGGGGGAAAAAAGTTCCCCCTTTAAGAACTAAAAAAACGTCTCAAAATTCGCAATTTTTTACAGCTTTTTTGCATTTTTGTTAAACAAATGAAACCTTTTTATGTCAGAAGGTGCTCAAAGTCCTGCACTTAGACCTCGGGGGCTACAAAATTTAGTTTTTTTAGGTCCGCCCCCTTTTGTGGGCATGGATTTAAAAATATCATACAAATTATGAGTAAGTGGTATTACTTAACTTCAGAAAGCATAATAAATAAATAAGTAAACATTTATCTCGATGGGGAAGGCATTCCCAACCACCCCCAAAGAGCCCCCCCCCCAAAAAAAACGCCTCTGAATTTGTTTTATATATTTTAACATGTTGGAGGGTATCAAAGATTCGGCACAGCCGAATTTAACACTCTCACTTGTTAAATATAAAAATTGTTTTTTTATCCAAATTGTTCTCAAAAGTTGGAAAATGTTAAATGTGTTACTAAAAAAATATTAAAAAAATATAAAAAGACGATTTTGGTTTAAAAATGCTGATCTGCGATTTTTGTCCACAGATGCTAATTAGCATTTTCGGACCAAAATCGTGTTTTTATATTTTTTTAATATTATTTAGATAACACACTTAAAATTTCGGACTTTTGAGAACAATTTCGATAAAAAATAATTTTTATGTTTAAATATCAGCATCTGTGGACCAAAATTGCGGTTTTGTAATTTTTTAAGTATCTTACCAGAAAGTGCGGGCAATGGCAGATGAAGCTTTTGATAATTTTCAACTCCTCTTCATCCATGTAACTCCGACATAAGTCATTCGGCAACACTTTTACCGTTCTGCTTCCTCCCTATAAGATAGTTACCGGTTATTATAATTATAGTAACCACCGTCGATATCTCTTCTCATGGAAGCGATATCAGCTCACTTTTGCGCTTCTGACAAGGGGAAGGCCAAATCAGTCGTGTTGTCTCACACTTCCATCCATTTGCCCATCTTTGATAAGTCTGTGGGAGTTGATCCAAGTAAAACAGAGATTGTCTTGTTTACAAGGAAAAGTAAGATACCTTTTTTGATCCTTTTTCTCTGGACCGCACTGAAAACGCCTTCTCAGATGGAGCCAAGTATCTTCGAGCATTTTTAGATAGGCAGTTGATTTTTATGTGTAAATTGAGGAACGAGGGAGAAAAGCACCGATTGCTTTATATTTCGGTTAAAGGGAAATTGGAATACGATGAGGCTTGAGCCTTATAGTCGTTCATTGGACCTATACAGCAGTGGTGCGTCCAATTCTGCTGTATGGAATCATTGTCTGGTGGCCTGCTTTAGAAACAAAAGCGAACTGTGTCTTTATCACAAAGGTGCAGAGGATGGCGTCAATGTGCATCACTGGTGTTCGTCATACCACGCCTACGGCTGCATTATACATTCTCCTTTACCTAATACCAGTAGACATATTGGGTAGGCAGTATGCGATTACCTCGACAATTCGACTTAATAGCACAGTGCAATGGACGAGCGGCAGTTGTGGCCATAAGATCTTGAAGAAGATAATAACAGCACAAAATTTGAACAGTGCTCATTCTATGAACCTTTTTGAACACCGCTTAACCACTGTGTTACCATCAAGGGAGACTTGGATGAGGGACATTAGGGTAGTGGAGACTTCATACATTTTTACGCGAATAGATCAAGGCTGCACGAGCAAGTGGTCTTTGAAGTCTATTAGGTAGAGCTTGGATTGAGCCTGGCTCGAGGATTGCCAGTTCATTGTAGTGTTTACCAGACAGAGATGCAGGCAATAAAGGAAGTGGCTGACTGGTTGAGCTGCAATGTATTGTCACAACCGCAGTCAACATATATTCTGACAGTCAAGTCGCGGTCAAGTTCCTGGAGTCAATGTTTCTAAAAACAATATCTGCCCTTAACTGCCGCACGTCTTTATATAAGTTGGCCAAGCAGTTTGACATACGACTTATATGGGTCCCAGGAAACAGAGACATTCCAGTGAATTGCAAAGCCAATGGCCTTGCAAGACTGGAAACAACCCGACAGGTTCCAACAGAATTAGAACGTGTTGGTATGCCTCTAGAAACTTGCCAGCAAAACCTACGGCTTTGGTCCGCGACGGAGACTAATCAAAGATGGGCAAATGGATGGACGTGTAAGACAACACTACAGATTTGGCCTTTTCTTAATCAGCAGCGCAAAAGTGAGCTGGTATCGCTTTCAAGAGGAGAGATTTCGACGGTGGTTGTTTCATTTACCGGACACTGCCTTACAGAAAAGCACACTGAGCGGTTATATGTGCCGTCAAATGACTTTTGCGCGAGGTGGAAAATATAGAACATTTTATCTGCCATTGCCCTGCACTTTCTGGTCAGAGACTTGCTTCACTGGAATTTAGGGAGCTGCACGATTTTTCCGATATGTCGGATATCAAAATTCAATATCTAAGGAGTTTCATAAGGAACTTAAATTGGAGGAGCTCCCAACCAGAGCCTACGCTTTTACTCGAGTAGCTCGAGTAATCGAGTAGCTCGTTACTCGAGCAGCTCGAGTAGCTCATCAATTACTCGAGCAGCTCGAGTAGCTCGAGCTACTCGAGTAGCTCGAGTAGTAAAACACACATTTTTTATATTTAAACTCCTGTAAAACAAAAACTATTATAGCTATTTTCAAAATTTTTACATTTTTGGAATGCTATGGTTCCAAAGAATATACATAATAAATATCAAATTAATAGGATTATCGTAGTGGCTTTGCTAAACTACTACTCGAAAAAGATCGGCGAGTTTTCATACAAATGTATGAAAATCCGCCCTCCTTTAAACTTTAATATCAAATTATGAGAATATTTTCAAAAAAACATGTCATTATTTTTTACTAATTATGATCGCATATACGATGAGAATACTTCCTCGAAATTTCAACTCATTTCTAAAAAAAATGTGGCATTGGCGATCTACTACTCGAAAAAGATCGGACGCTTTCCATGCAAATTTATGAAAATCAGTAGAATTTAGTTCTTTGAGTATTAAAACACACAGTTTTATCTTTGAGCTCCTGTAAAACAAAAACTATTATACCGATTTTTACAATTTTTACATTTTTAAAATGGTATGGTTCCAAAGAATAAACATGATAAATATCAAGTTAATAGGATTATCATAGTGGCTTTGCCACGCTACTACTCGAAAAAGATCGGCGAGTTTCTATACAAATGTATGAAAATCCGACCTCCTGTGAACTTTAATGTCAAATTGTGACAAAATTTTCAAGAAAAGATGAAATAATTTTTTACCAATTATGATCGCATATATGATAAGAATACTTCATCGAAATTTCAACTCATTTCTACCAAAAATGTGGTATTGGCGAACTACTACTCGAAAAAGATCGGCCCATTTTCATACAAATGTATGAAAATATACCCTCTTTTGAACTTTAATGTCAATTTGTAAAAATGTTTTCACGAAAACATAAAGTTATTTTTTGCCAAATATGATCGCATAAATGATAAGAATACTTTTTCAAAATTTCAATTCATTTCTCCAAAAAATGTGGCATTGTCGACCTACTACTCGAAAAAGATCGGCCGCTTTCCATTCATAGACTAGATAACTTCAGTAAAATTTAAACAAAAAAAATTGAAATAAATTACGTAAACATGTTAAAGATAATTTTTTTTTATGAAAGGAGTCATAAACAAATATTTGGAAAATCCATGGCAGTAAAATTTGCTGAGACCACGTGTTCTTTTATTAGGTTGTAAAATCTTTTGCTGTGCCTTTTTTTAAAACACTGCCTATAAATATTGCACTAAAAGGTAAAATGAAAAAAAAAATGTACGGTACATTATAAATTGGAAATTTTAGGTAATAAAACAATTTGGGTTAAAAAACTCAGAACAGGTAAATTATGTCAAAATTAAAATAATGATTTAAGAAGTGATATTATCATTGCAATTATAATATGTAAAAAAATAAATTTAGTGGTCTAAAAAGATATTCACAAACTGAAATTAAACTTCAAACAAGTGCTGGTTTTCAAACATTTGTATAAAAAGCGGCATATCTGTTTCGAGTAGTAGTTCGCCAATGTCAAATTTTTGGTAGAAATGAGTTGAAATTTCGAGGAAGTATTCTTATCGTATATACGATCATAATTGGCAAAAAATAACGTTATGTTTTCTTAAAAACATTTTCATAAAGTGACGTCAAAGTTCAAAAGTAGGCTGATTTTAATACAGTTGTATGGAAATGGGCCGATCTTTTTCGAGTAGTAGTTCGCCAATGACACATTTTTGGTAAAAATGAGTTGAAATTTCGAGGAAGTATTCTTATCATATATGCATTCATAATTGACAAAAAATAATTTTATGTAATTTTGAAATTTTTTTTACAAATTGAGATTAAAGTTCAAAGGCGGTCGGATTTTCATACATTTGTATAGAAACTCGCCGATCTTTTTCGAGTAGTAGTGTGGCAAAGCCACTACGATAATCCTATTATTTGATATTTTTATTCTTTGAAACCATACCATTTCAAAAATGTAAAAACTTTAAAAATCGGTATAATAGTTTTTGTTTTACAGGAGTTCAAAGATAAAAACTGTGTGTTTTGCTACTCAAAGAACTAAATTTTACTGATTTTCATAAATTTGTATGGAAAGCGTCCGATCTTTTTCGAGTAGTAGATCGCCAATGCCACATTTTTTGTAGAAATGAGTTGAAATTTCGAGGAAGTATTCTTATCGTATATGCGATCATAATTGGTAAAAAATAATGTCATGTTTTTTTGAAAATATTCTCATAATTTGACGTTAAAGTTCAAAGGAAGGCGGATTTTCATACATTTGTATGGAAACTCGCCGATCTTTTTCGAGTAGTAGTTTAGCAAAGCCACTACGATAATCATATTAATTTGATATTTGTTACGTATATTCTTTGGAACCATAGCATTTCAAAAATGTAAAAAATTTTAAAATAGCTATAATAGTTTTTGTTTTACAGGAGTTTTAATATAAAAAAATGTGTGTTTTACTACTCGAGCTACTCGAGTAGCTCGAGCTACTCGAGCTGCTCGAGTAATTGGCGAGCTACTCGAGCTGCTCGAGTAGCTCGAGTACTCGACTACTCGAGTAATAGGGAGCTCTGCTCCCAACGGACCTCAGAGTCTATGTGTGCTGACGTAAAGCGTCAGCAGCCACTTACCACCTTACCCAACCTAACCTATATTCCTGCAAATTATATTAGGTCAAGTTTTTTTCATTTACAAAGCTTTTCACGGTTGAGTTAAGTACTTGGAATAGAAAACTTTTTTTGAATTCATATTAACTGAATTAATAATGCTTTCGTAGGCATGTTAGCCATAGCCATAGTTTGGTTAATAATTTACCAATAATCCTGGTCATAATGTCTAACCATACAAGTGTATAAATTCATAAACATTTCAGAGAGAAAAAACATAAATATCTGAAATTCCTTTTGATGTGGTAAACTGATGCTGTAGTGTGTGAAAGTGAGGAAAAAAATTATACAAGTGGATCCTTTAACAGGATGCGTTCATTTGATTATTTGAAAATGTGTGTGTGTATGGGGGTCTTAACATTGAAGCACGTAATTAACGCAATAATCAGGAAAAATGTTGTCCTGTATTAAATGAAGGTGTGTGTGTATGGAAGTGTGTGAAATGGTTTGTAGATGCATTACAATAATATCTTCATTATTGATTAATATAGTGTGTGTGTGTGTGAGTTTTGTGTATGTGTGATAGGATGGAAGAAAGGCTTTACACGACCGGACAATTTAGTGGGAGTGAGTATGTGTTGCTGGAATTATGTTATCGTATATTAAGCTATTTTCTGTTTCATATACAAGGAAAGTTCTCTTAGTATCTCTACCCCTTCTAATGAGTGTAAAAGTATGTTTACCGGCCGTTATAGTTAAAATGTTTTGGCATTTATTGAAGTGTAAAATGTTGTCCTGCAGCTATTTATGCGTAAATATTGTGTTCAGCGCTTTGTATGTATATCGATTTGTGTATGTGTATTGTGCGTGTTTATATAAAGAATTTTACACCTACTTGGTTAATGATTTCATTATTAGATTTAAGGTGCGTTTGTTAAGATGTATGTAATGATGGTCAGTCGACAGTACTTTGGCAGAGTTTTTAATGAATTTAGTCATTAATTCTATTTTATGTTCTGGCTGTAAAGAGGGGTTGAATATGTGAGGCGGTAAAACCTTTTGGTCGTCCGTTAAAAGAGTAAAGGATATTGCTAGTTCATTTATTCCACCTCTTTTAAAAGATGATCAATTAATCACCAACCCGGTTGATAATGCCAACCTCTTCGCTTTACTCTTTGCAAGAAATTATTTCTTGCCTGAAAGCGCTTAACCACTGTCCGTTTTCTAAGGGGTATCCTATACTATGACTTTGGTTTTCTTTCGGGCCCGTGCCCGTCATAAAAAAGTCACGCGGCCGGATGTAATATCAGCATTGGTTTTGAAACAGTGCGTTTATACGTTACCATTCCATTGGAAAATATGTTCAGCTCTTTGTACCATGCGGAAGTCATGCCCTCATGCTGGCAGGTGGACAATGTCCAGCCAATTCCTAAAAAGAGTGTGGATAACAATCTTGAAAATTATCGTCCGATTCCAATTTACTGTGCACTCACCAAAGTGATAAAGTGCAGGGTTAACTACCACTTTAATATTTTGAGACCAATTAAACTTTAAATTTTCGACAGTATGTTTCCGTAGCTTCGATCTACGGGAGACCAATTTTCAAAAAGTTAGAGTCGGTTCCTCCACCATTTTCGTGAGTGTGAAGTGGATGCTCTTGATCTTCTCAAGGCGTTCGATCGTGTTCGGTACGGGGCACTCGTGGCTAAGCTTATTGCTTTTGGTGTCGGTAATAACTTCTCTCAATTTATATATATTTTTTTTAGAGACCGCACTATACGTGTTGTTTTTGATGGGGTTTAATCAACCAAAAATTCAGCCAAAAATTTAGGGATACTGCAGTGTTCTGTTTTGTCTCCTTCTCAACTCCTTATTTTTGTTAATGACCTTCTTGAACAGACCTTCACTCCTATCTACTCATTTGCAGATAATTCATTCATTTTCTTTTGATCACAAGCCAAGCTCTTTGGATATAGGGGCATTTAGCAAATCATAATTGGCACACTCAACCAAGACCTTTCTCCGAGTGAGTCTAATAAAGTCGATTTTAATGCGTGTATGAAAACCAACAGACGAGCTTTGGGATACCTATATTGGAAGCTCTTGATGGTCAAAGCATAAGACCACAGTGTGACATTCTTTGGAATAAACACGAATTTCTAATGTTGAAAGAGGCATTCAAGTATCTTGGTTTTCTGAAACGGTGCAAGACTCCAATATATCCGATCTCCTAACTATCGACACCAGCTAACTATCTATACCAACAAAAATGGAATATGGGTAGGAGTTTCAGAGTCTATTCTGAAGTTTCTGGACTGTGTTTAGGGGAGAATGATGAAGCTTTTCAATGACAGTAGTGTATCAAACTGATTCATTGCAGCATCGTCGGGATGTAGGTTCTATTCTATCCATATTATTATGGAAGCTGTTAATCTGATACAATTGTCATAATTCCCCAGGCCCGAGTATTTGTTCGGAGTTCTCGCTTATCTTGTACATCACACCTGTTTGTTGTTAGGTTAGGTTGTAAGTGGCTGCTGATGCTTTATTTTAGCACACATAGACTCTGAGGTCCGTTGTAATACCACGGGAAGGTAATGGGGTTCCTCCAATAATACCTGTCGTTAAACTAATTTGAGGTCTTTATGAAACACCTAAGATATCGAATTTTAACATGCGACAAATCAGAATGATAGTGCAGCTCCCTAGATCCCAGCGTAGCAAGTCTCTGACCAGAAGGCGCCGGACAATGGCAAATAAAGTGTTCGATAGTTTCCATCTCCTCTTCATCCATGCAACTCCGGCAATAATCATTTAACCGCTCTGCGTGCTTCCCTATAAGACAGTGTCCGGTAATTATAGAAACCACCGTCGAAATCTCTCCTCTTGGAAGCGATATCAGCTCACTTGTGCGCCCCTGCTTAAGAGAAGTCCAAATCAGTCGTGTTGTCTCACACGTCCATCCATTTGCCCATCTTTGATTAGTCTCCGTCGCAGAACAAAGCCGTAGATTTTGCTTGCAAGTTTCTAGTGGCATACTAACACATTCTGTTGGAACCTGTAAGGTAGTTCCTAGTACTGCAAGCTCGTCGGCTTTGCAATTCCCTGGAATGTCTCTGTGCCCTGGGACCCATATGAGTCGTATGTTAAACTGCTTGGCCATCTCATTTAAAGACGTGCGGCAGGTAAGGGCAGATCTTGTTTTCAGAGACATTGAATCCAGCGACTTGACCGCTGCTTGGCTGTCAGAATAGATGTTGACTGCGGTTGTAGACAACACATTGCAGCTCAACCAGTCAGCCACTTCCTTTGTTGCCAGCATATCTGCCTGGTAAACACTGCAATGATCTGGCAATCTTCGAGCCAGGCTCAATCCAAGTTCTTCCGAATAGACTCCAAAGCCCACTTGTTCGTTCAGCCTCGTTCCATCTGTGTAAAAATTTATGGTAGATCCACTTCCCTGAATGTCCCCTATCCAAGACTCCCTGGATGGTATCATAGTCGTAAAGTGGCGCTCAAAAAGGCTCATAGAGGGAGCACAGTCCACATTTTGTGGTGTTGTTATCTTCTTCAAGATCGCGCTATGGCCACAATCCCTGCTCCTCCATTGCAGCGTGCCATTAAGCCAAATTATCGACGCAGCCGCATACTGCCTACCCAATATGTCCAATAGTATCAGGTGAAGGAGGATTTCTAATGCAGCCGTAGGTGTAGTGTGAAGAGCACCAGTGATGCACATCAACGCCATTCTCTGTACCTTCGTGATAAAGGCACAGTTCGCTTGTGTTTCTAAAGCAGGCCACCAGACAATGATTCCATACAGCAGAATTGGACGCAGCATTGCTGTATACATCCAATGAACGACTTGAGGGCTAAAACTCCATCGTATTCCAATGGCCCTTTTGCAGTAATATAAAGCAATCTTTATTTTCTCACCCATTCCTCAATATTACGCCTGAATTTCAACTTCCTATCTGGAAATTCTCCAAGATACTTGGCTCCATCTGAGATGGTGATTTCAGTGCCGTCCAGAGAAATAGGATCAAAAGCAGGAATCTTACTTTTCCTTGTAAACAAAAGCTCTGTTTTACTTGGATTTACTCCCAGACCACAGTCTTTTGCCCATTTAGACATATCTTTCAGATATCCCTTTTCCGATATCGCGACATCATCAGCACATGCGATAACATGACAACCACGTGCTTCTAGAGAAAGCAGCATAGAATTTAGTGCCAGGTTTCAAAGAAGTGGCGAGTGAACACCTCCATGTGGTGTGCCCTATTTGGAAAATCGAGATATGACAGACGCTCCCAATTTAGACGTTATACGTGTATTGGCAAGTGGATTTTCCTCTATTAAAAGGATACAATGCTTTACTCCCAGACTAGATAATGAAACAATTATCGAGCCAAGATGGTATTATTAAAAATCCCCTCTATATCAAGAAAGTATTCCGAATGAGATCTCTCGATGGTACCAACGAGCTCATGAATAGCAGTTTCCGTTGATCAACCCATGGTTTTAACAAAAAAAGAAGAGAGACTAATTGGTCTAAGATCCTTCGGAGCTGTGCAGGAATTTCGGGAACTTCGGAATAAAAACGGCTGTGGTATCCCTCTATCTTGAAGGAATATAAGACCAGCGGCTCTATAGTCCGACAGTAGCTGTAAACCAGCCAGGATTATACCACCAGGTTCAGAAAATTTATAGGGACTAAAGCTTTTAATCACACAACACAGATCAATGTTGTCATATTTTTTATTTTGGAAGCAATTTCAAATGCTTGGGCGTTAAAACGTTCCAAAACCTGAAACGGCGTCATGGAATTGATCGGAAAATGCGTATTTAGAAGGAGATCCAGCGACTCCCCACTGGAGGTAGACCACAGCCCCTTAGGATCCTTCAGGTATCCCAAGGAGCAAGATGAAGAAGTGGGAACTTTACGCAGCTTGGATGCTTCAAAAACGTCTTCTATGTTTCTACAGAAGTTTTACCAAGAATCACCCTTGGCAATTCTGATCAACTTCTTATAAATCTTAAGTTGTGGCCTATATGCAGATCAGTCTCCGTCCGCTCTATAAGATTTTGCCTTATTAAAGTGCTTTCTCGAGGAATCTCTGATCGTCTATCAAAAGATTGACCACCACAAATTCTATAAAAATCAGTTGGATATTTCACTGGTTTTATTTGTCGAAAAGTGTAATTATTTAACAATAACTCGAAAACAGGATCAGCTAGAATTTTCGAGCTAACGATTTTTAAAATTTTAAATAAAAAACTTAAAAAAAAATTGCTTAAAGATGGGTGTGAGCAGTGGGGCACCCAAAATACATAATCCAGAAAGACATTAGCAGTGTTACCAACTTCAGGTTAAAGTCGTTGCCGACAAAGCGTGTCTCTCTTGTTTTTTATGCGAAAAGTTATCTTGATGAGAGATTGAGATCAAAGTAATGAATTAATTCAATGCTGTTAATTTCAGTGGTTATAAAAATTGAATTCAGGTTCTAAAAGGAATTCATTCTTCAAAGTTCTGCAATTTATAATGTATTGTTCAGGCGTGTAACAATTCTGATAATGTGTTATTAAGTTATTTTACTCTCGGACTATGCATGATAATGCGAAGGTGTTGTTAAGGAATTTGATTTTAACACATGCAGCATGGTAAATAATGAGCTTAATTTATATTTTAATTATGATGGGGTAACTAGAAATTTTTCAACACAATTAATGAATACTAAACAAAGTTAAGACCAATAAAAAGATTTTTTTTCTAAACGCTGAAACTTATTGCTTTTAACAAAAACAAAATTTCTGATATCTAAAACGGGATACTTAATATAATCTTAAGAAATCCGCTTTTCAAATTAATGTGATTTTAACAGCGGAATGGCAAAGTTTTTTAAATCTTCTATTTCTCAAAAAAGTGAAAGATTTTTTTTTTTTATATCAATACGAAACTCCAATGAACTCTTTAAACTAATAAATGATTAATTAAACACCTTCAAACACAATAATTTTAAATCGATAAATTAAAAATATAAAAAAAAAAATATCTTCTTCAACCAAAAAAGTAGAAAAAAAAATCTAATTTAAACAACATTCATTATATGATGATTTAAAATAAAATATTATTAAATGAACAATTTGAAACAACAAAAAACGAAACTTAAATTAAAACCACATGAGTAGCAAAACGAATTTTGTAAAAGAAGATGAATATACTAAAAATTTGGAATGGTTAAAGAAAAACATTAAATTCACACCGTGAAATTGAACAAATACAAAGTGGAAAGAATGTGAATGTTCCATATAAAGAGGTGGCGCCGATGCCAATAACACAAAATTATAGAGACACTATAATTAATGATCTCTGATGAATCAATCATATATAAACTAAAAAAAAATTATAGAAATGTATTTCGTAAATGTGGGAATAAATAAATAAAGAAATTAAAACTAAATCAAACATTTTTAAAATCAACTGGTAAAAAAAAAAATATTTTTCTTTTAACCCTCTCACTTTTGTCGGTTTATTGATGTCATTGCTCTTGATATTCCATTTTACTTGTCGAATAAATTACTTATTCTTAAAAAACTTTGAGAATTGATTAATTTTTAAATTTTAGAAATTTTATTTATAGTAAAAATATCTGATTCACATATTAGCTATTCTGATCTAAGACGGAGATTAGTACGAGTTCGGGATAGTTCTTCGAGAGCCTTAATATCAGTAAGACTGGGCAAGTGTATTGTTTTCCCGGCCGAGGTTTCTAAAATTGCTGCGAGGATAATAATAACAAGATCTATGCATTCCAGTTTAATGCCTTGAAATGGAGATATATTAGGTGTGGTATACGATTTATAAAATAAATCTGAATGCTTACTAGGGGTGGGATAGTGCACGAGTTTTCGATTTCGACACGCTAGAACCGCTTATTTTGTGAGGATCGTAAAAAAATGCATGAGCCAAAAAATGGGGCAGGTCGCATAGGATCTAGGGGTCCCTCATCGGGGTCAAAGTTGGGCATAAAGGGGAAAAAATCCACAAAAAGCCCTACAGCACGCCTGGTTTTGCCCCGAAAGGGGTTAAATGTTAGACAAACCCCCACTATTTTTCCCCCCAAACACATACCTAAGCCCTATCTCCACTCCTTAAGGGGGCTCCCATACAAAGGTTCAATTTTTAAAAATATTTGCTCCTACCTCTTTAGCTGTCCCAGAAGTGACCGTATAGGAATCAAATGTATGACCGACCCCCATTATTTTTCAATATTGACACTCTATCTTCAACCCTTAGTGGTCCCCATACATTTTTTTTATTTTTTCTTAATTTGTTTTATTACATCAGCTCCTACCTGTCCAATGGTGCATCCTAGAGGGGTTATTAGCAAGGAGGAAGAGTTATCTGACGAAAAGATGGACGAATCGTCCGACGAAGGCAGCGAAGAAAAATAAGACGATGATATCGGGGAAGATTATGACTCGGGGGATAGCGGCGAAAGTGAATTCAAAGGTGTGAAAATAATTAATATGGAATCGAAACAAGTAAATCCAGAACTCATAATAAAAAGAATGCTTTAAGCCACACGTCACAGCTGAGACACCAACATTTTATGCACGCTTCGGATTAACAACAAATTTCATTGGTTCCGGTCCAAACATTTGGGAAAATTGTGAGGACTACCAGCAAGCGCTTCAAATATTACTTTAATTACATGCTTTCATCGACGCTGCCGAATTAGGCGTAAAATTAATAGAGGACTATAACAACGTGTTGTGCAGTAATGGAGAGGAAAAAATATTACCCTAACAAAGTGGAAATACGGCGTAGGTATGTTGGGACAATAAGTAGGGGGCAAAAATTATTAGGGGTCAGTCTGCATTTCCCAATAAAAAATGTGTGGGGACCCCTTAGTGCTTAAAAATAAGGGGTAGGTTTGTTTTGGGAAAATGTTGGGGCTAAAAAAATAGTGGGGGTCAGTATATGATCTGATTTTATAAAAAAATAAATAAAATGTGTGGGGACCCCCTTAAGGCATAAAAATAGAGGGTAGGTTTGTTTGGGGAAAATGTTGGGGCTGAAAAAATATTGGGGGTCAGTCATACATTTAAATTCTCTAGGGGCATCCCTGCGCCAGTTAGAGCGGTGGGAGCAAATTTAATAAAAATTTCATTTTGTGTGGGAGACCCCTCAGGAATTGGAGATAGGGAGTTAGTATGTTCAGATGAAATGTTGGGGGTTTAAAATAAATGGGGGCGGTCTTGCTAATGACCCCTCTAGGAAGCACCGTTGGATCGGTAGGAGCTGATTTAATAAAACTAATTAAGAAAACATAAAAAACAAGTGAGAGTGTTAAATTCGGCTATGCCGAATCTTTGATACCCTCCAACATGTTAAAACATATAAAAACTCCAGGGTCGTTTTTTTTTTGGTGGGGGGGGGTCCGTGTGGGTGGTGGGGGAAATGTTAAGTAATTTATTTATTATGCTTTTTGCAATTTAGTAATACTATTTTCTCATTATTTTAATGATTTTTTTAAATCCACGCCCACAAAAGGGGGCGGGCAGAAAAAAACTAAATTTTCAAGGCCCATGGGTCTAACTGCAGGAGTGTAAAGCCCTTATGACACAAAAAGGTTTCATTTGTTTAACAAAAATGGCACAAAAAGATGTAAAAATTGCGTTTTTTAAGAGGTTTTTTTAGTTCGTTAAGGGGGAACTTTTTTCCCCTTGGTCCGATTTAGCACATTTCCTAACTTAACCGGGCTATGAATATTAGACTTTCTGGTTAATTTTCAGGGGTCTAGCTCTTTTATTTTGGACTGAATCGTGTTTTATACAGACAGACGGACGGACGGACGGACATTCATAGAACGACTTAGAATCGATCATAGATCAATAATATATATACTTTATGGGGTCCCCGACCGATATTTTTATGCGTTACAAACGGAATGACAAAGTGAGTATACCCCCATACTGTGGTTGGAGGGTATACAAATTTATGGGGACCACTCTAAGGGTTGAAGATAGAGGCTAGGTATGTTCTAAGAAAATGCTGGGGATGAAAAAATATTGGGGGCCGGTCATAAAAACTCCTCTAGGGTCACTTCTAGGACAGCTAGAGAGGTAGGAGCAAATATTTTTTAACATTCAACCTTTCTATGGGAGCCCAATTAAGGAGAGGAGATAGGGCTTAAGTTGTTAATTTGGCAAAAGTGTTTGATGGGAAAAATCACATTTGACCCCTCTAGGGCAAAAGTTGTGGGGCTTTTTTGGATTTTTTTCCATTTACGCCCAACTTTGACCTCGATGAGCGACCCCTAGATCCTATCCGACCTCCCCCATTTTTTGGCTCATACGCTTTTTTTACGAACCTCACAAAATGAGGGGTTCTAGCGTTTCCAAATACTGCTGCTTAAAATCTCACACAAAACTATCCCACCCTTAATGCTCACTGTGTGCTGGAAAAAAATAGGCTGATGAATGGACAAGGCTCTGAGTCGCTGGCATCTAAGTTCCTCTGGTAGTAGTTAAGAACAGAATTGAGGACATATCTGGAATAAGATGAACAATTGGTGGATATCAATGACTGCATATAGGATATCGCGGATCATATGGCACCTGATAAATCCGGACGGACAGCCAACTGGTGCAAGTATTGAAAGTACACTTTATAATCGACCAAATGGCTGTCCGTATAAACATCTCTGCCAGTTATTATTGTAGGAGTTTTAGAAAAATGAAAGTGGAGCCAGTCCAGCATCTGTTATATCTGGAATTGAACGAGCGTCCCCTTTGGCATCTTGGCAAAGATTTTTCGATGACTTGGATTAAGACATCTTGCCCCTCTCAATACTGGATTGAAATGTGTCAGGGAATCGGGGTGGTATAAGGGATACAATTTTGCCAGTAGCAGTGGACCGAATGACCTAAGAGTGTTAACCAATTCAACCAGGTTAGGTTAGGTTAGGTTGTAAGTGTCTGCTGACGTTTTACGTCAACACACCTAGACTCTGAGGTCCATTGTGATACCACGGGACCGTAATAGGTTTCCCTACTAGTCCCTGTCGTTAAACCAGTTTGAGCTTCTTATGAAACTCCTTAGATGTTGAATTTTGACATCCGACAAATCAGAAAGATCATACAGCTCTCTAGATCCCAATGAAGCAAGTCTCTGACCAGAAAGTGCCGGGCAATGGCAAATAAAGTGTTCGATAGTTTCCAACTCCTCTTCATCCATGCAACTTCGGCAAAAGTCATTCGACGGCCGTCGATGTCGCCACCGTCGACATCTCTCCTCTCGGAAGCGATATCAGCTCATTTGTGCGCCCATGATTAAGAGAAGGCCAAATCAGTCGTGTTGTCTCACACGTTCATCCATTTGCCAATCTTTGATTAGTCTCCGTCGCAGAACAAAGCCGGAGGTTTTGCTTGCAAGTTTCTAGAGGCATACCAACACATTCCAATTCGGTTGGAACCTGTAAGGTAGTTCCTAGTCTTGCAAGCTCATCGGCTTTGCACTTCCCTGGAATGTCTCTGTGCCCTGGGACCCATATGAGTCGTATGCTAAACTGCTTGGCCATCTCATTTAAAGACGTGCAGCAGTTAAGGGCAGATCTTGTTTTCAGAAACATTGAATCCAGGGACTTGAACGTGGCTTGACTGTCAGTATAGATGTTGACTGCGGTTGTATACAAAACATTGCTGCTCAACCAGTCAGCCACTTCCTTTATTGCCAGCATCTCTTACTGCTACACACTGCAATGATCTGGCAATCTTCGAGCCAGGCTCAATCCAAGCTCTTCCGAATAGACTCCAAACCCCACTTGTTCGTGCAGCCTCGATCCATCTGTGTAAAAATTTATGGTGGATCCACTACAAGGAATGTCCCCCATCCAAGACTCCCTGGATGGTATCATAGTGGTAAAATGGCGCTCAAAGAGGCTCAAAGAGGGATTACAGTCCACATTTTGTGGTATTGTTATCTTCTTCAAGATCGCGCTATAGCCACAATCGCTGCTCCTCTATTGCAGCGTGCTATTACCCAGCAAAACTTAGATTACCAAATAAGGTATAAAATAAGGTATAGGATCTCTTATTTTATACATTGCAGCATTGATGATTTTAACAGGCGATGAGACTCAAAGTAATGCATCCACATTATCACAAAGAATACCAGTAAGGTATAAAATAAGTCATAAATTTATAACGAAGAATACGATTTAGGTGTAAAATATATGATATTTTATAGGTTACGAGAAATGAAATAATATAGCATACCAGAAGATAATATATAAGGTGTTACGAGTAGTGAAAAAGTAATTTTGTATTAAATTTACTCACGTGATTGTAAGTAGATAAAATATGCTCGTGAGTGAGTGTCGTTAGAAATTTCCTGTCGTGAGCCCATCTCTAGTTTAAACTTTTGCATTTTTTGTAAAATAATTATTTTTTATGTTATTGTAATGCATTATGCATCCAATTATAAATAATACATTATTTCAAACTTTCAAATAATACATAATGCAACCAAATATAAGTCATCCATGATTTTATGAAATACAAATATGAAATACATTTTTTCCAATAATCATGCATTACGTAGCAAATTATTAGTAATGCATTATTTTTCACTTGAAAATAATACGTTGTGGAACAAATGTTTGGTAAGACATCATAAAATAATGCTACAAATAAGTTATATGCATTACCTTGTAATGTGTTATATAATCACTGCCTATTACCAAAGTTTTGCTGGGTAAGTCGAGTGCTAAGACCTCATCGTTTTCCAATGGCCCTTTTACAGGAATATAAAGCAATCGTTGCTTTTCTCACCCGTTCCTCAATATTACGCCTGAAATTCAACTTCCTATCTAGAAATACTACAAGATACTTGGCTCCATCTGAGAAGTTGATTTCAGTGCCGTCCACAGAAATAGGATCAAAAGCAGGAATCTTATTTTTCCTTGTAAACAAATAAGCCCTGTTTTACTTGGATTAACTCCTAGACCACAGTCTCTTTCCCATTTAGACAGATCTTTCAGAGAACCCTGAAGAATGTCCCTCAATGTTGGCAGATGCTCCCCCTTTACCGCTATCGCAACATCGTCAACATATGCGACAACATGACAACCACGTGCTTCTAGAGATAGCAGCATTGAATTCAGTGCCAGGTTCCAAAGAAGCGGCGAAAGAACACCTCCTTGTGGGGGCACAGCACAATAAATCGAGATATGATGGACGCTCCCAATTCAGACGTTGTACGTCTATTGGCAAGTAGGATTTCCACGCTTTACTCCCTGACCAGACAATGCCAAAACTATCGAGTCTGGGATGACATTATTAAAAGCCCCATCTATATCAAGAAAGGCCACCATAGTGTACTCCTTTACCGAAAGCGATCTCTCGATGGTACCAAAGAGCTCATGAAGAGCTGTTTTCGTTGATCTACCTTGCTGTATGCATGTTGCTTTGTCGAAAGCAACCTCGGGTCAATCACTCTATGCAAATATGAGACTATCATTCGTTCCATTGTCTTTAACAAAAAAGAAGACAGACTAATTGGTCTGAAATCCTTCGCAGCAGTGTGGGAACTTATCCCAGCCTTCGGGATAAAGACGACTCTGGTATCCTTCCATTTTAAAGGAATATACGACAAGTTGATGCATGCTCTGTATAGATTATACAGCAACGGGGCTATATAGTCCGACACTTGCTGCATCTCAGCCGAGATTATACCGTCAGGTCCCGGGGATTTATAGGGCCTGAAGCTTTTTATCAATTCAACTAACTTTCGAAAACTTTATTTTTACATAACATTTCCGTAACATTACAACTATTTTGTTTGCTACTTTTAGTCAAACCTATTTTCGCTGGGGATTTAGGAAATAAAATACTTTTGTTCAAACAAGGCTATCAAGTTTTTTTCCTCTACCAAATACTTCTGACAAAAAAACTATAGTAAAAAAAAAGTATATATTTCTTTCCTCTCAACCAGTTAACATACCAAAAATTTATAACAAAAACTAAAAACTAATATTTTCATATAATATTTCAGTTAAATATTCAAACCACAAAATAGCAACTTTGATCTTTTTACTGTTGCTGCGACTTGCTGTAACTAAGAAAAGAAGAATGCAAACGTGCTGAAGTTATAAAATGTACATATTATTGGTCTTTTTCATTATATTCGTAATCGAAAAAAAAAAAGAAAACAACCTTCAGAGAAAATTATATTGAAACCAAGGAGTATAGAACATAAGGAGGTGAAAAATGTTACCGAAAAATCAAACATACTAAATTATATAAAGGTGAAATATTGTACACACTGAAGACGATTGCCGCTATAAGAAATGACTGGACCCGAAAGAGTGACAGTGTACCGCGAAGACCAAATATGTCGTGTATCCATCCATATGCCCTCGGAAGGTTCGCATATATGACAACATGACAATCACGTGCTTCTGGAGAGAGCAGCATTGAATTCAGTGCCAGCCTGGCACTGCCAGGTTCCAAAGAAGTGGCGTAAAGACACCTCCCTGTAGTGTGCCCCTAATATCAAATGGATATGTGACAGACGCTACCAATTCACACGTCAAAAGGGTAGATTTTCCTCTCGTAAAACGATCTCACGCAACACTTCCAGACAATGTCACAATTATCGATTCGAAAGCTACTTTGGGTCAATCACTCTACGCAAATATGAGTCTATCACTCGTTCCATAGTCTTTTATAAAAAAAACGGTCTAACAATTAATATAAATTTTTACCGCTCATGGTTCTTAACCCTCTAACCGGCAAGACCGTCTTAAGACGGTCTTCGAGTTTTGGGCTCCAAAGTCGTATTTTTAAATTTTTCGCTTAAAAAAAAGACAAAAATGTCCGTAGATAACATTGTTTTACATTTGTTATACTCCCCAACACGTTCTGACAATTTGTTTGTCAGCTGTTATCAATCAAGTGCAAAAAGTCGACAAATTTGCATCGAAAATTATTTCGCAAATTTTATTTTTTGCAACTATTAAAAAAACACATTTAGAATAAAGTGATCGACTTCAAAATTTTTCTTTAAGTAGTTAACATATTTTATTTGAGTTTTATAATGTTTTTGAATTAAAAAATAAAATATAACTGTGCTTTCCAGACGAAATTGTAAAGGCCGTCTCTAGACGGTCTTGCCGGGTTGAGTATACAAAAATGTCCCCCTGATTTTAATTTTTGTTTTCACCATTTGTTCAGGAAAACACTTTTTTGTGCTTTTTCTTTTATTATATTTAACCTTTTATTAACATTTTGTGTTAGATATGGATCTAACTAAATGTTCTTAAAATAAAAATATCAATTTCGAGGAAATGCAATTGCTCGAGTTCATCGATTCTGTGGAGAGATCTATCAAGAGCACTGATGAAAACTTTGATTGTGATGACAGTGTTGCTGATCCCACTTATGTTTTAGATAATATCGAGCCCGATACATTGCCAGAAAATGCAGATCATACTGAGACTACCAATACATTTGTAAGGTCAATTAATTTATCTCTGAATTTGAGCGCGATAGACATACCCTCGAAAGAAGAAAACTACTTTCGTTGAAGATGTAGCAGAGGTAGAAGCGTTGGGACACAAGAACGTCGACTTCAACTGAAACAAAAGCATCCTTCAAATGCAAAAGAGCCAGATCTCTATTCCCAAGAGCTAAATCTACTGGACCTTCAGTTCAACCTAATCATTTGCAGATATGACACTATTAAGCTTTCGCATTTATAGTCAATCATATTACTGCGTGTACACTAGGGCGTTTCATCAAAAACTTTTTTTTGGATTTTTGCAACTCTTGAAGCGGAATATGAATTCTTATGGCCTAAAAGATTTTTGAGATTTTTTTCAGATTTTTGGAATGTCGGGATCAACTCGCTCAAATCGATTTTATCAAAAAAATGAGGTTATGAAACATAATTTTTTTTATTTTTTGTTCTCTGGTGCCTTTTTTTAACAAAACCGGATATAATACTTCTTAATGTTGCTAGCCTGCTAAAAAAAAATATTCGCGGTCAAAATAATAACTTCAAGGGTCACTAAGATGACCTTTAAAGTAAAAATTCAGAATTTCCCGTAATCCAACCTTAATAATTTGAGAAATATGCAATATATGAACGTAATGATGAATCCGTTAGATAGGTCTTTTTAATACCTTTAATTTAAAACCAAAATGACATTTGTCACTTTAGTAGAAATATTAAAAAACTAAGATAAACTCATTTTTTCCCCCATTTTACAGAAAATCGAAGGGAATCCATTAGTAGTTTTTTTGTACACTACCGACCGATAGCGAAATGAACAAAGAACAGAGAGGATTTTTCGTAGAACACATGACCTCAATCATACTTGGGACCAAAGCATTGAGGCATTAGTTTTTTTCATGTAAAATGCCAATGAAATAGCGGGCATTGGCATTGTTTGTTCATACAAAAGTAATGCCAGGTCCCAAGTATGACCTCAATCAATGAAGTCGATGTGAATACTGTTTTATGGAATGATAGCAAATTTGTCCCCCTAGCATCGACATATGCCATTTTTGAGCGTCTCGGAAGAACTAATCCTGATGAACAACTATCGAAAGCACCTCGGTATGATAGAAATCAGAAGAATTTCGTCAATCAACTGCCCTCAAACTATACTACAATACAATGCTCACATGGGTGGAGTAGATCTTTTGGATGGAACATGGGTCGATACCATATTTTGGCTAAGGAGTGGAATCTACTCTACAAAAGTGTTCATTTTATACAAAGGCTTACACGCCGAGAAAGCCAATGCTTCTAACATGTGTCCGATGGTGAACTGTTTTAACCGCTTCAAGGTTTCCATGAGGAAATAGCTGGACTTGTTTCAAAAACAGACGGTCTCTAGGGCTATCGTCTGCTAAAAATCTCGATGAGCCTTTATCACCACAGCCTGGCACATTGGGTGTTGGAAAAGAGCTGTTCTTCAACTTGCTGATGTTTGATTCGATGGCGTCGATCGATTTCCCTGGTGTCGATCGATTTCCCTAAAAGAGGTGCAAACATTGCAATAAATCTGACACCCAAGTCGTTTGTTCCATATGCGACCTGAATTTTTGCGGGCAGATCGATTAAAATTGCTTCTGGGGCTACCACTATCGAAAACAATATGTATTTTTACATTGTTTACTCCTCTTTCTCAATAAAACTTTTGTATAGATAAAGTTTATCTGAGATATTTTATTACATGCAAACCGGCAAGACCGTCTATAGACGGTGTTCACTATTTTTCACCTGGCGCTCATTCAAAATGCTTTTTTCGCCTGAAAATTTAAACTTAAGTTTCTTTTGACTATATCTATTTGGAAAAAAAATATTGGCTTTATCCGAGCATTTTTGAGGTCTTGCCGGTTAGAGGGTTAATTGTCAAATTTGCTTGAAAAGTTTCAAGCCATGATTGTTCTGTTTTGGATCTATCTGATCTATTTGGTCTTCTTGATCCTCATTGAACATTATTCCTCCTCCATATAATCTATACTCGCTGCTGATATAGGCAGACATAAACCATCTCTATTCCATATTACAAAACAACATGTGTCATCAAAAGCTACTGCATGTTCTTATTGTTGTTGAACGGTTAACAGTAGCAAAAACATTTAAACATTTTGTGGTTTTCAACATTCCATATCCTCAATGAAAAGTTTTACTAACACACACACACATAGCGAAATAATGTCGCATCTCTAAGTCAAGTATAAAAGAATCATACATATTTTAGATATTGTATTAGTAAGAAGGGGTTAAGGGGTTGTTGAAAATAGAAAACTCACATAACAAAAAGAATGTTATAGATTCTCTTTTAGGACACTTGTTCTTTTTGTTTTTGGTATGACAACTTTATCCTCATGTCGAGAATCATATGAACATTTGGGTAGTGTTAAATGTGTTTGGGAAACTTTTTCAAGATTTCATCGAGCAACATAAGTATTTGGGTGTGATTAACAACTTGATGGGGAACATAAAATGACCTCGAACTTGAATAAACTTTTTTTTTAATGGGAGTAATTTTATTTCCGTTTAGTTCATTCATATTTGACGACCCGATTGTGTTAAGACCCCAATTAGTTCGTACGCGATGGGTCCAGACCCCGATGGGCATAGAACCAGTTGGGTTTCTTAAGAGTCGTATACATTTTTGGTCCAAAATTTTTATCTGTTTCGCTCTGCCCTACTAACTGTTACTCGGAGAGCTTTCGGGTATTTGTCAGTCGTGTTCTTTTTGTAAGAGATACAGAATGCCTTTGTGCTATTTGCTGTTTCGGAAAGACCGCCATTTTACGTTTTTTGCGTAAATTTTTTTCTCAAGTTTTGAATAATTTACTAGAATGGTGGAAAAAAACTTCATCAAATCCAAGAAGATAATTATGATGAAATTAGCAGTAAATTGCGTCCTGAAACTGAAGTTTTTGAACAAAATTATTTTGTTCAAGAAATATATCTTAAAATTAAGATTTTTTTCTTATATTTCAGGGAACATTTCTTTGGCGAATTTCTTCTATGCAAAGGTCCTATATTGAAGCACTCCATGTCCTTTCGAAAACTGCTTCTAGGCAAATTTTCAAATTTTTTTTGACGACCCGTACAAAAGATATCAAATTTTCAAAAACTCGGAATTTGTTTCTTAACTCAAATTTCATTTACTCATTACACTTCTTCAAAAATGGTCCAAAATTCGATTTTTTTTAAACAATTTGATTGCAGTTTAACAATCTTTAAATCGGGTCTACTGCTCCAATGGTGCGTCCAAGAGGGGTCATAAGCATGACCGAAACCCATATATTTTCACCTCTAAGCATTTTTCCAAACAAACTAAAACTCTATCTCCATTTGCTAAGGGGACCTTTTTAAAAATTTGCTCCAACCGTCCTAGGAGTTCCCTAAAGCAGTCAAATGTATGACCGACAATATATTTTTAATCCTTTTTTTTCTGAACACATCAACCCTCTATCTTTGACCCTTAAGGTGGTCCACATGCAGTTTTTGTTTTGTTTTTTATACTCTCCACTCTAATGATAGAGGGTATATATGAGGCATTCCACACCAAATGTCCTGCTTCAGAAAAACATGTGTCCCGTATATTTCAGAATAGGTTGTTTGGATAGCCCTATATGGAACTAAGAAAATTGCGTTTTTGGTTTTTCTAATTTTCAAAAACTGGGCTTAGAAGGCGTGGTCAAATATTGGAAAAGTGGTCAAATTTGTTGCGAGTTGCCTTGATTAAATATTTATCACATTAAAATGGAATGCACCACAATCTCAAAAATTACCATTCTTATATAGTTTTGTATGGGCTATCGAATAAAATTTTTTTCTTTGGAAAATTTTCAGAACCCGTTCTGAAATTTTTCATTTTTTTAAAAAGTTAATTTATCAAAAGTCCGGCTTATAGCAAAAAAGTGAATTTTGGCAAGGGATTTTCGCGAATTTACGAGATAAAAAACACGATTACTGAAGCTTAACGTATATATTTGGCGTTTCCCTGTTCTGGTTCGTATTGAATTTCAGCTAAATCGGTCGAGTGGTTTAAAAGTTATTAACAAAACCGTGAATTTTAGATTCATTTGACCTTAAATTTACGTGTTGAAAAATCAGAGCTTTAAAAAAACTACCTTTAAAAAAATTTTGTAAACCACAAAATTACTTTACAAAGTATTTTTGTCACTCAGAAATATTTTAACACTAAAAAAAGTTTACACTCGAAAAAAATTTTACACTCAAAAAAAAAGTTAGTATTTTTTTTTTAAATAACAAAAAAAGTTTTTAACTCAAAATAAAATATTTCTAATCAAAATTGTTAATTTTTTTCACGTTAAAAATTTTACTTTTCTCTAAATAGGGCATTGTGCAGGGTATTCATAGATTCGGCCAAGACAAATTTAACTTTTCTACTTGTTTTATTTAAAAGTTAGTTTTTTAGGACATCAGCTCATAGCGCTCACATGGTTCCCCCTAGTGGGGTAAAATGTATGACCCACCCCCATTACTTTTTCCCTCCAAATATTTTTTCTGAACAAACCTACTCCCTATCTCCACTCCTGAAGGGAGCTCCCATACATAATGCATTTTTATGATATTTGCTCCCACCGCTCTAACTGCCCCAGAATTGCCCCAATATTTTTTCAACACGAATATTTTCTCCTACCCTCAGTCAACAGTCCTTAAGGTAGTCACCATACATTTATTGTGTTTTAATTTTTTTGTTTAGGACATCAGCTTATAGCGCTCCTATGGTTCATCCTAGAGGGGTAAAATGTATGACCGACCCCAATTATTGTTCCCCCATATTAACATTTTTTCAGACTATATCTACCCCCTACCCCAAATTTAAACACAAAACAAAATATAAAGATTTCATGAAAGGAATCCCCCAATTCCCAATTTGTTTATTAAGAATTTCCAAAAAATTTATTTTTTTAATTTTTTGCTGCCCTGCCTATATTAAAGGCTGGGATTATTAGCTATTCATGTTGTCAGCTGCTTACATACTAAAGAATCTATGTTAGCTTTGGTTGGCCCACTTTCTGGCACTTTCTTCCCAGGGGTGGGGGTAAAACTTAAACTTGTGTTCAAAATGGGTCAACTTTCGATGAGGCTGGAAGCTCAAAATAAGAAATTTTGACATTCTTTTTTTTTTAAATCATCAACGTGATATTGCCTTTTAGATTAATTGAAAAAATTTACATGTTCTGAACGCTATTCCCGATAAACTGGACCAGGATCGGAAAAAAGTTTAAATCTTCCCCAGTCAAATGGCTACAAATCGGAAAGTTAAAGATTTAACGACTACTTCAAGTGTTTTTTATACCCTACACCACTCTGTGGTACAGGGTATAATGAATTTGTGCTGATGTTTGTAACTACCCGAAATATTGGTCATTGACCCACTTTCTAACATACCGATCGACTCAGAATCACTTTTTAAGTCGATTTAGCGATGTCCGTCAGTCCATGTAAACATTGTGCGCACGATATAGGTCGCAATTTCTAACCGATTTGTCTGAAATTTAAAACTTACGCTTCTTTTGATCCAAGGACAGAAACTATTGAAATTGAAAAAAATCGGTCCATTTGTTGACCTTGCCCCCATACAAACATCCCCTTTAAATTTGGGTCAAATACCCCTAACAACCGTATTTTAATAGATATCCTTTCAAAATTTGGAAGGTAAACGTTCTTTGTATTCACAAATCACCGTTCCGAATTTCATTTAATCGGATCAGTTCTTCTTGTAGCCCCCATACAAACCACCCTCCCGATATACACATAAATCTAAAAAATTGAATGAATATAGAAAACATTTGATTAAAATTTTGTTTGTGTGTGTTTAACGCGTACTTTAATAACTCAAAAATCTCATTAAAATCGGACCATTTTTGCACCCGATATTACTAAAAGCGGCTTATTTGCAACAAATATAAGCCAATTTCACTCAAATTTGGTATGTGAGTGTTTTCTACACTTATTAAAGATTTGACAAATGATAGACCCAATTGGTCCATGTTTGGACTTGGTACCATTTTCCGGGAAACACTGGTGTTGGGTATTATATGGTCGGTCTTGACCGACTATAATTTTCTTACTTGTTTAGGTATATACTAGCTCTTTAAATAATCCAAATTTTATAAAAATCGGATAATAAACAACAAATTGGGAAGCACTTAAATCCTTTGTATGCAAAAGGTGTCCTACTTTAGAGGCCCCTGGAGGCGCCCCTATTGGGCATGTGGGGTCCTTCGTCCAAACTTATGCTCAAAATTTCGTAAGCTATAACTGCCATACATTTCACTGCAATCGGTCCGGTACTTACTGAATGGCCGAATTATTTAAAAAAAAAAATCGATAATAAACCACAGTGCAGAGGTTCATCAGATTTCTATGTTAAAATACATATCAGTTAATTTGGTCCAGTTGGAGGATATTTATGGATTATGCTTAATCGAATTTAACTTCTTTACTTGATTTTAATTGCCATCACATAAATTTTACCCTACTATTCATATTTATGTATGTGTGTTTGATATGATATTTGGTATTTTATGTTGAAATTTTATGAAATTATTTTTGGTATGTTAACAATTGACATTTTCTATCGTTAGATATTTTCATTGTGAAACATATTGATATTTGTTTGAAGTGGTTTGGGTTTAAAAGTTTTACATTACTTTATTGCTTTTTTTGTATTTTTTCAACTTTAATTATTTTTTAATTTTGTTTTTTTTTTCTTTTGGGCTCAATTTTTAAAATAGTCTTATTAGTTTGCAATTTGTTTTATGTAACATTCAATTTAATTTACAATTTTTTTTTGTACACTTTCTATCGATAACAAATTTTTTAATTTATATGCAAATTAGTTGCATAGTGTTTTCTATTTTATTTTCTGTCAATATCTATGAGTTTTTAAACGATTTGTCATTAAATTGAAATTATAGTTAACAGTTTTTTTTATTTCATTTTTATTTTACATAACAAAAGGGGGTGGTATCTGGCATCATCATTATGTAAAATGGATTGTATTTTTAAATTAAATTTTTGTTAATTTTATCATTTTTTTCAAAGATGAAATTTTATAATTTCAGATATTTTCTGTAGAAGAATTTATTAGAATTTAAAACTTTTTCCTTTAGGAAAAGTGTTGGTGCTTATCCTGAAGAAAAATTTCTTGAAATCTATGTATTTTATAAGAATTTTTCTATACACTCCAAAAAATTAACTTAAAAATGATCTAAATTCAAGGTCTAGGACATTAAATGAATATCCACACAGAAAAAAATAAAAAAAAAATTTGAGTAAATTTTTAATACTATTGAGTAAAAAACTACTCAATTTTTCACCAGTAAACGATTTAATAGTATTGAGTAAATTTTTAATAAATAGTTATTAAATGTTTGAAAAAAAATTTTAGTAAATTTTTAATTGACACAATTAAAAATTTACTCAAAAATTTACCTTTTTATTTTTTTAAAGATTTAAAAAAATTTTAAATTTTTTTCCAAAAACAAACTTAGCCAAACATATTTATGTCTCAAAAACATAGGAAAAATTTATAAAGACGATTACAAACTTTCATATACATATGGGGCATTCCATGTCAAATCGGACACTTTGAAATTTTTTTTTTAGATTTTCCCAATTTGTTAACAGTTTTTAGTACCCTTCGAAAACTCCTTCGTGGTAAATTTTCAGATTTTTTTGATGACCCGTTCAAAAGATATCTAATTTTTAAAAATTGGTAGTTTGTTCCTTTACTCAAACTTCTTTTAATCATAACTTCTTCAATAATGCTCGAATTTCAAAATTTTTGTTTTTTTACGTACTTTTTTAAAAAAAACTCCAAAAAATTTTAAAAGCGCTCTAGTATGCGATTTTTAAGTTTTAAAATATAAATCTCATTTTTGAAAACGTTTGTACTCTTCGATTTTTTTAAATTTTTTTTTGTGTAAAACATCTATCGATTCTACAAATTTTTTGCCCAGGAGGATCATGGGATAACGATTATTACTATTTTTTAAAATTTTTTGAAAAAATTTTATTGTAATTTTCCAATCTTAAAATCATTTCTACTGCTCCAATGGTGCATCATACACTGAAAGAATTATTGTTCATAATATCTATGAACATATTTCATAAAACCAAATTCATAGAATCTATGAAACAATTCATTGGCTGAATGAATATTCATTAGTATTTTGAAATATTTCATAGAATTTTATTCATAGATTTTGTAAGATTCATAGAAAAAATTCATAGAAAAAAAATGTCATTAATAATTTTTTAAAAATTAAAATAATGTTACAATAATTAAATAATTTGAATAAATATATTAAAAAAATATAAAAAATATAGAAAAAATATAAAAAACGTAAAAAAAAAAAAATATTGCTGCCCAGGCGGGGTTCGAACCCAAGACCTACCGGTTGGGAAATTTATAATCGACGCCTTAGCCAGCAGCACCACCAAAGGAGAAAAACCTCGCCGACTAACACTTAGTTTTGTAATGTTCGTTATTTTTTTTTTGCAAATACACAAACATTTTGTTTTCTACAAACATACACACAGATTTTGGCAGAGCATTGCGGCAGAGCATAATATTTTAAAGCAGGATATTTAACAAAATAGATTTTAAGTGTTATAACTTGTTTATTTACTTTAGCTCAGTGGTTAGAGACTAAGCTTCACGAACAACTGGTATTGTGTTCGAATCTCGGTGGGGATCAGTTAAAAATAAATAAATTTTTAAAAATAGAATATTGTAAATAAATAAAAATAATAAAGTAAATAAAAATTAAATAATAAATTAAAAAAAAAAAATAGAATTGAACAATAAATTTTTTTTTCCATAGCCTATGAACTTTTTCATAGGTATCTGGTTTCTATGAATTTGTTTCATAGATTCTATGACGGGCATCATTGGCTCACTTCTAATGATTTTTTTCATAGAATCAATGTACGTTTTCATAGCCGTAATGAATAAAATTCTTTCAGTGTAGAGGGGTCCTTTATAAGAAAGACCCCCATTAATTTTTACGTCTTAACATTTCTTTGAAACAAACTAACACCCTATCTCCAATTTCTAAGGGGGCTCACACACAAAACGACATTTTTTAAAATCTGCTCCAACCGCTCTAACTGCCCTAATAGTGCCCTTAGAGCAACAAAATGTATGACCGACCCACAATATTTTTTTACTTCAAACATTTTCTCTGAACTCACGTACCCTCTATCTCTAATTGTTAAGGTGGTCCCCATACAATTTTTTTTATTTTTTGTAAATTTGTTTTATTTAATTAGCTTCTACCGGTCCAACCGGTCCAATGGTGCGTCCGAGAGGGGTCATTAGTGAGACCGACCCTCATTTATTTTTACTCTACAACATTTTTTTAAAACATACCTACGCCCTATATCCACTCCGTAAGTAGGCTCCCATACAAATAACAGTTGGAGCAAATTTTATAAAAATGTAATTTTGTGGGAGCCTACTTAGGGAGTGGAGATAGGGCGTAGGTATGTTTTAAAAAAATGTTATAGGTTAAAAATAAGTGGGGGTCGGTCTCACTAATGACCCCTCTCGGACGCACAATTGGACCGGTAGAAGCTGATTAAATAAAAAAAATTACAAAAAATAAAAAAAATTGTATGGGTACCGCCTTAACAATTAGAGATAGAGGGTAGGTGTGTCCAGAGAAAATGTTTGGACTAAAAAAATATTGTGGGTCGGTCATACATTTTGTTGCTTTAAGGGCACTATTAGGGCAGTTAGAGCGGTTGGAGCAGATTTTAAAAAAAATCGTTTTGTATGGGAGCACTAAAGGTGTCCTAACGACTAAGGTAATTTTTCAAAATCACTTTTTAATACGTGGTAGGGTCCTAAATTGTAGTTTTGTATATAAAAATGAGTGAGCCAAAATTTGGAGACAATCGGATAAAAATAACTCGTGCCGAAAATGGATTGAAGTTTTGGGACACTCTTATCTGATGAAAAAACACGTTTTTTCTAGTTTTTTGAAAAATATTGGTATATGCTATTTTTTGTTAATTTTTTTGTTAAGTAATATGAAAATGGTAATAAATTACCTTTCCAAAAAGCTTAAAGAAATTCAAATCGGATGAAAAATAAGCATTTTACGCATACATGCCCCAGACCATTGCATGGTTTTTAAAGCCAAAATTTAAAAATTTTCAAAATTTTTAGGCAAAAAAATAAAAAAAAATAAATTTTACTTTATAATTATATTAAATGCATGTTATAGATAAAAACTAACAGATATGGTAGTCTAACTTTTTTTTCATTTGGCGTGGGTAGTGATATAATTTCCGCGGATTCCAAAGAAAATTAGTTTTTCTAAAATAATTTAGCAAATATGGGAAACAATTTTCAGTATTGTATTATACGAAGTGAAATACATAAATTCTGTACATTTTTTGAGAATTCGGGTATCTTTAACCCCTTTTCGTCGAGGTGAAATGACAAATTTGAGACGTTATACATTTCTATAATACAAAATATCTGCATATATCCGATTTCTCAAAAGTTACAGAATTTACGTTTTACACTTCGATCCGCACAATAGAGCACAAATTTTCAAAAATTTGCTTAATTATTGTAGAAAAACGCATTTTATTTGGAATCCGCGGAAATTTTATCACTACCCGCGCCAAATAAAAAAAAAGCTTGACTACCATATCTGCTATTTTTAATCTTAAACATGTTTTCAATTTGATCATAAAGTAAAATTAAATTTTTACTATTTTTTTGCCTAAAAATTTTGAAAATTTTGAAATTCTGGCTCTAAAAACCATACAATGGTCTGGGGCATGTATGCGTAAAATGCTTATTTTTCACCCGATTTTAATTTTATTAGTCGTTTTGAAAAGGTAATTTAGCACCATTTTCATGTTATTTCACAAAAAATTTAACAAAAAATATCAAATACCAATGTTTTTCCAAAAACTAGAAAAAACGAGTTTTTCGTTCTTATAAGAATGTCCCAAAACTTCAATCCATTTTCGGCACGAGTTATTTTTAGCCGATTGTTCCCAAATTTTGGCTCACTCATTTTTAGATACTAAAGAACAATATAGGACCCTACCAGGTATAAAAAGGTGATTTTCGTTTTTAAGGACACCTCTAGGGAGCACCCTTAGAAATTTGAAGATAGGGTATTAGTTTGTTCCAAAGAAATGTTAAGACGTAAAAATTAATGGGGGTCGGTCTTATAAAGGTCCCCCCTATGACGCACCATTGCACGGTGGTCAATTCCGGCCAAAAATCATTTTATTTTTTTATTAAATCTTGATGAAATTTTGATGCTATATTGTAGCTAATACTTCAAAACATACAACTTAAATCTTTTTTTGGGCCTTGTAAGACTTTATTATTGTCCATAGTGGTGCAAAGTTGAGTATTTTTTGCTTCTCATTTCAGCATTTTTTTAAATGTATATTTTAGTTTTCAATAAAAGTTGGCTATGCATTTTTCTTCACATTATTTTTGTAAGTTCGCACATGGATTTTTAATTCCTATAGTAAATAATCATTCCATGTGGTTTTTGCAGATTTTGTGTCTTATAGTAATGTGTATGAAAATTAGATAAAAATTAAAAAAAAACTCTAAAAAAATAAATTTTGAAAGACCATAAAAACCAATTAGAGGCTATTAGAGGTTAGCTATAAAAAGCAGTTTGTACTTTTAACTATTAAAAGTAAGTATTTTAAATTTCAGCCCCTACTTTTACCGATTCTTTAAACCAGAGCATTTTTAGTGGACTAATTTTTTACAAATGGTGGACTTTTTTAAACCTACAAACTGCACCAAAATAGGGAATGTGAAGATTTACTAACTTAAAACCCATGGATTTGCGTTAAAAAAACTTAAAAAAAGACAAAATAAAAAAAAAAAAATGTTGTTTAAGGGGGGTTGGAACTAAAAAACAGCCTTAATGTTAGCAATATTTAAACAGCTAAAAAAATAAATACGCAATATTATTTAATTCTGTTTTTTCATTTAAAAGAAAGAACATTTTAGTATTCTTAAAAATTTCATAACACAAATTTGGTCAAAGTTTCATAACACAATTTTTCAGGGTTGCCAGTCAATCGTGCTTTGTTTTTTTTTTTAAGGGAAAAATTGGCGGCATTTTTACAGCAAAAACTACTAAACCGATTTTGATGAATTGTTTTTTGATTTGCAGATAATTAAATTTTCTAGGACTTAACGTGGCCATTTTTTTTTTTTTTTTGGAAAAAATTGATTTTTGTTCAAGATATGCTAACGTAAACTTAAAAAATAGAAAAATTTCAATTTCTTCTTTCATTCAAATATTAATTAGGTCAAATTTCAAAAAAATGGTCACGATAAGAATTAGAAAATTAAAAAATCTACAAATCAAAAAAAAAAAAAGGTCACCAAAATCGGCTCAGTAGTTTTTGCTGTACAACTGCGGCCATTTTGTCCTTTAAAAAAAGCATCCCACAATTAACTGGAAGCCCTGGCAATTCTTTGTCTTTTAAACTTTTAAAAATATTACGATTGCTAATATTTCAAATAAAAAAAAAAAACAGAATTAAAAAGTACTGCGTATCTTTTTTTAAAAAAAAATTTTAACATTAAGGCTGTTTCCTTAAATTCCAACCCCCACCTTAATTAGTTTGATACATTTGGCACGTCCATGCTTCGTTGGCCAACCACTATATTTGTATGTCCAACATTTTGAAAATAGATCAGATGTATTATTCTTAATTCGGATATTAAATTATTGCTGTTTATATGCAGATATGTTTGATACATTTGGGACGTCCATGATTATTTGGCCAACCACTGTATTTGTAGGTCCAACATTTGGGCAAGGTATCAGATATGTTATTCTTAATTCGAATATTAAATTTAAGCTATTTACACGCAGAAATAAAGAAGTTATTGATTTTTGGCCGGAATTGACCACCGTGCATTGGAGCAGTAGAAATGATTTTAAGATTGGAAAATTACAATAAAATTTTTTCAAAAAATTTTAAAAAATAGTAATAATCGTTATCCCACGATCCTCCTGGGCAAAAAATTTGTAGAATCGATAGATGTTTTACACAAAAAAAATTTCAAAAAAATCGAAGAGTATAAACATTTTCAAAAATGAGATTTAGATTTTAAAACTTAAAAAACGCATACTAGAGCGCTTTTTAGAATTTTTTGGGATTTTTTTTTTAAAGTACGTAAAAAACAAAAATTTTGAGAAAAAAAATTTGTAAATTTGGACCATTAATAATAATAATAATCATCAAAAAAATCTGAAAATTTACCACGAATGAGTTTTCGAAGGGTACTAAAAACTGTAGACAAATTGGGAAAATCTAAAAAAAAAAATATTTCAAAGTGTCCGATTTGATATGGAATGCCCGATATACAAAAAACTATAAACTAAACGAGAATTCAAAAAACTATGAGAGTTTAAACAAAAATTAAAAAAACTATTAAATTATTTTTGAATTATTTACTTAAATTGTTTTTAAAATTTTTAAGTAAATTTTTAATTGCGTCAATTAAAAAATTACTCAATTTTTATTTTTAAATTTAAACAAGTGATTACTCAAATTTGTTTCCTCCATATTTTTTTCTGTGCATCCGTCTATCGCTAAAACAATGCAGTCCAATATAAAAGAGCTATCCTCCAAACATTCACACAAATTTTTTTTTTCCATGACCGATTTTCATAGTATTTATGAACAAATTCATACAATTTATTAACTTTTCATAATATTTATAAACTTTTTCATAGTATTTATGAATAAATCAAAACAACAGAAACAACCACACTCGAATTGAAAAAATCAGATTTAGTTGATACTTGCTTAACAGCCTACTTGGCGTATCGGTCTAGAGTGATTGTACGTTACAAGCAGTTAATAGCAAAGTATTACAGATGATGATGAGTTCAATCCTTGTCGGCTGCGATCTGTTAATAATTTTCACATATAGAGTTTTATTGACTATTAACTAAATAAACTATAATATGAAACTAATAAGAAACAAACCAGGATGTCTAAATTTTTAGAAAAATTAAAATTTTTCTTTCACACTTTTCTCAATTCAAAACCATATATAACAAATCAAAAAATTATAATAAATAATTATAATTAGAGCCTGAGCCCGACTGTCTTTACAGAAACCATAATTCATAATATGTGAAATTTAAGAATTTTTAACATTTTTCATAAATACTATGAAAAAGTTTATAAATATTATGAAAAGTTAATAAATGGTATGAATTTCTTTATAAATACTATGATAACACTGTGCAACACCCAAAATCGGAATGGGATGAAACCAAAAGCAAATTAAGGATGAAATATTCCATAACAAACCCATCAAGGCTTGTTTCCAGTTCAGAGCTAGATTTTTTTTTACACTCATTTAAAGTTCGTGCACTTTCATTATAATTATAATAATAAATGCTTGAAAATTGTATTAGTGGCGAATGATTAATATTGTAATTGCCTTTAAATAACAATCAACGCAACGGTGTCCAGTGTTTTATATTAATAATTGCCTTTAAATAACAATCATACGCAACGGTGTTTAGTGGTTTATTTGAATAATTTGGCTATTCAGTAAATAGGTACTGGACCGATTGCAGCAAAATTCATAGCAGTCATAGCTAAAGTAATTTTCAGCTTAAGTTTGGAAACTGGACCCTACATGTTCAATAAGGGCACAACCAGGGGCCTTTAAAGTAGGATATGTTTAGTACACACAAACTTTAAATGCTTTAAAATCACCAACTTTAAATGCGTGCAAAATAAACTCTAGCTCTGACCTAAAAAAAAGGCCTTGTGGGTTTTGTTATGGAAAACGTCAGCTATCATTTGCTTTTGGTTTCATCCCATTCCGAAAGTTCGATTTTGTATCACTGTGTAATCGGTCATGGAAAAAAATTTTTTTTGTGTGTTGTTATTATATGTTGGGTCTTGACCATAGAAAAGATTAGAAGGTACGCAGTGTTGTATTTGATGTATTTTCCAATATGGTGGCAAAATGCTTGTTCTTCCTCATCTCACACGTATTTAATATCAAATGAGATTCTTTGTTAATAAAAAATAAAATTTGTCTTTCATTTAATTAAATTTATTATTTATTTTACTGTATTCCACGTTTTTTTAAGATAATACGCACTATTGATAGTTTAAAAACTTTTTTTCTCTCTTTTGTTGTTGTTCTCCTTTATCTTGCATTGTTTTTATTAAACGTCAAAAGTTACATAATGTGCTGTCACTAATACTTATTCAAGCGAAATACGACTCTGTTTCATTTCTATTTTTTTCTATGGTCTTGACCGACCATAAGTTTTTTACTTGTTCTTTTTTGTATGTAATAAACCTCATAAAATAAAATAATTTAATTTCAAATTAAATTTGTAATGAATTGAAATCAAAAACCAGATCACACTTTAGCCTACAAATGCACCGTATGATTACAAAGCGATTACGATGCAGTAGAACAGATAAATGTTCGTTATATGATTAATGATTTATGGTTGTTCCAACAATTGCTAGTACATTTTCTTCGTCTAAGGTGGCCTTTTTGAAAATGCACTCTCCCCAATTTCAATATTCCTTGTTCGCTAAAGATCAATCAGTGATACGGCTGTCTTATGCGCCGGCGCATAAGCCAACAAATATTTTGTTATATCATCTTCATCATCGTCATCAGCAGCAGTAACTTAAAATAACATGATTGTTTTTTTTTCGAATATTTAGCTTCTCAAGCAGCCGCCGCAGCAGCAACCTTAAAATGCTTTAAATTAACATCATGTTAATGATGTTTCTGTAAAAACATCATAAAACATCAATTCAAAAGTGTCAGTGTCAGCCAGTCAGATTTATTTTGTGTTAGTGTATTCCCTGTGTTAAGTGTTAATTTGTTATTATTTTTTCTTTTACTTAATATTTTATTTAAATTGGTTATGCTATTTTTAAGTTTTTATACCCTTCAAGCACAGTATAAGTGTTTACTCACTTTGTCCATCCGTGTGTAATACAATAACACATCAGAGTAGGACCCCATCAAGAACATACACACACAGAAAGAATTGAAAACGAAAGTCAATCAACAAAAACGCGGATTCAATTAATTTTTTAATTGAAACTCCTCCGATAAAGAAAATTGTTATATCAATCATCAAATTGT
The DNA here is from genome assembly GCA_963921195.1 of Pegoplata infirma. Classification (NCBI taxonomy): domain Eukaryota; kingdom Metazoa; phylum Arthropoda; class Insecta; order Diptera; family Anthomyiidae; genus Pegoplata; species Pegoplata infirma. The sequence continues at coordinate 111,657,556 of OY992537.1, read as the reverse complement.
AGGTGATTAATTGATTTTTATTTCAATTAATCATTTTTTCGATTTTGATAAAAAATTTGATTGATTTTTTATTTAAAGTCAATTAAAATAATTATTTATTTAACAAACGAATTTCACGCTTATGGAAAAATTTTGAAGAAATTCATATTTTTTGCATTTTTGAATTAATGTATTCAAATGAATTAATGTATTCAAATAAATTGAAGCGAAAAAAAATCTGGTATGTTAAAAATTTGTAATTTGATAGTTAAAGAAAATAACAAAAATAATGATTAAAACAATAATTGACTCATTTAAATTTTGTTGATCAATTAATTTAATTGAAATTTTTTAGCCAATAATTTTTTGTGTGCAGAAAGAATTTGAAACAAATTTCAATTAACGAAAACGCGGATTCAATCAATTTTTTATTAAAATTCCTCCAGTAAAAGAAATTGTTATACCAATCATTAAATTGTAGGTGATCAATTGAATACTTTTTTCAATCAAACATTTTTTTAATTTTAATCACAGATTTGATAAACTTTTTATTTATAGTCAGTAAAAATGATGATTGATTTTACGAATGAATTGTAAGCTTGTGACAAAATTATTAGAAAATTCTTCTTGTTTACTCTCCAATATATTGCCAACAATAATAAAAAATAAAAGCCGATTATTTTGTATATTTTTGAATAAATGTATTCAAATAAATTAAAGCGACAAAAATCTGGTATGTTGAAAATTTGTAATTCGACAGTCAAAGTAAATAACAAAAATGTTAATCATAACATTGATTGAGTCATTTAAATGTTGTTGATCAATACACAGAAAAAAATAAAAATGAATTTCAATTACGAAATTCGTTGATTCAATCAAAAAATTAATTGATTTCGGACGTATCACGAAAATGCGCATATTAATTACTCATTTTGTTTGAAAATAGTTTTAAAACTTAATTAAATTGTTAATTGAATCAATTAAATTTTTAATTGAAAATAAAATGGAAAACCAATTAAAATTGTAATTAAATAAACTTAAAAAAAATTAATATAAAATTGAAATCAATAATATAGGTTTATTGATTCACATAAAAATTTTTATTGAAAAAAGACCAAAACTCAATTTAATTTTAAAAGATGAACTTCAAAAAATACCCTAAAATAAATAAACATAGAATGTTTTTGTTTTATATTATTAAGAAATTTATTTTCTTTATTAAATATAAACACTTGGTATAGTTTTGCATAGAAACATCATAGTAATATTTTAAAATATCAATAACTATTTAAAATTACATTTTTATTTTGAAATCTTGTTATTGCATGCATTTTTGTCGCCTTAGTAAAGTTGAAACAAAAAAAAATTGTATTATATTTCAATGTGCAAAACACAACTGTACACATTTTATTAGCAAAACACTTTATCCGCAACGACCGCTCGCCTTAAAGAAAACAATAAAACTAAATTCTTTTGTTGCTTTTATGTATTCATTGGCTGCTACCACCAAAATATACAAAACAATAGTTCAAAAGTTTTTTTTGTTGTTTTTTGCATTTTATTTTTTCATTGGCTACTAACACTAATGCATACAAAACCGGTTTCGTTTGTTTATTTTATTTTTATTTTTAGTAAAGTTAAGAATTCAATTAAAACATTAATTGAATCAATTAAAATGTTTAATTGAACTTAAATTTAATATCAAATCCATTTTTAATTAAAAAAAAAATCACGATATTATTTTCTGTGTAGATTGGATAGAATAGCATTCAAATTTTGAAAATCGGTGACAAAACAATTGGACTTTTGGCCAATGAAATCAGATAATCAGCCACAGTGCGGCGGTCAAAGTTTTTAATTTTTGAAAAATTAAAAAAAAAAAAATAGAAAATTAATACATCTTTCTACACATCATATTTGTTAATTTTGATGCGCTGAGCACGAATAAAAAAAAATATTTAAAATAGGTCGAACAGTTTTCGATAGATCGCTATTTGAAATTTGCAAAAAATGACGGTTTTTTCCTACGTTCAAAAAAATTTTTTAAAAACGCCTCAAAGTTTCATACCTTCTCATAGAGCTTGAGACAATCTTTCATTTAAAATAAATTTGAGCCAAATTCGATTATTTTAATCCGTGGCGCTATTCGATCAAAGTTTTAAACTTTTGGAAAATTTCCACCAAAATTTTGGCTTTTTGAAAATGAAAAAATAAAAAAAAATATACTGCGATATATTATTTTAATTAATTTTACCGTGCAGAATACGAATATCAAAAAATTTATAAATTGGTCGATCGTTTTTCAAGATATCGCCATTTAAAAATTGTAAAAAAAAATTGCAAAAAGGGCGGTTTTTTTCTACGTTCAAGAATTTTTTTTTAAAAAATCTAAAATTGTTTTTACCTTAACCCGTTCATAGAGCTTGATACAATCCTTCATTTAAGCCTTATTTAAGCCAAATCCGATCGTTTTAACCCGTGGTGCCTTTCGATGAAAATTTAGAGTTTTTGGTGAAAAGTTTCTAAAAAACAAAAACTTTGATCGCCACGGATTAAGATAATCGGATTTGGCTCAAATTAAGTTTAAATGAATGATTGTCTTAAGCTCTATGAAAGGGTCAAGGCAAAGAAATTTTTAAATTTTTTTTAAAAAATTTCGTGAATGTACGAAAAAGCCGTAATTTTTTACAAATTTAAAATGGCAATATCTCGAAAACCACACTCAAAGAAAAATGCTTCATCCTCTCACAGCTTTTAGCAGAGCATAGGTACACACAAAAAAACGGCTTTTTATTGTTATTATTTGTTGCTATTATGTAGCCGAGTGGCTAGAGGTTAAGCCCAACGAACAAGAGGTCCGGCGTTCAAATGTTGGTGGATACGAAAAAAAGATGTAAGTTTTTAAAAATTGAAAACAACAAACAATTGTAAGTAAATAAAATAAATAAATAAAATAAAATTAAATCAAATAATAAAAAAAAAAAAAAATTTTTTTATTTATTTTTTCTTATTTTTCAAATAAAAAAATGTTATTGATGACACCGCTTCATCATATTGATGACAAGTTACATTGGACGAAAAATGATGTAACATTTCATCATAATGATGTAATTTTTTATCAATATGAAGAAGCTTTTTCTTTGAGTGCATTCGACCGATTTTAAAAATTTTTCGATATTCGTGCTCAAAAAATTTATTTTTTTAAATTTTTCAAAAATGCAAAACTTTGACCGCCGGGCGACACGTGTTAATTTAATCCGATTGACCTCAAATTTGTACCGCATTAGTTTAAGACCTAGGACAATAAAAATTTGCGCAGACAATTTGGATTTCCCCAAGTTGAAAAAAAAAAAATGCCAGTCTAATTACTGCCTCTCCATATAAACTTGACAAAATTGTAAAACTTAAGTGCAAAAAGTATAATAAATGAATCAGTTAAAATTTTTCGCGAATGGGAGGTGTCCCCCACAGCACCCGCCAACCCCCACTCCCTTACAAAAACGCCCCTGTAGTTTTTTTAATATGTTGGAGGGTATCAAAAATTCGGCACAGAATTTAACACACTTAAATTCAACACATTAAAAACAAGTAAAAAAAGTTAAATTCGGCCTTACCGAATGTAGTGATACCCTCCACAATTTCAAAAAGATTATTGCAAAAAACTTTATTTAAAAGGAAATTATTTCGAAAAAAAAAAATTTTTGAAAAAAAAATTTCCGCGAAAAAATAAATTGGTAAAAAAAATCCGCGATTTTTTTTTTTTTCAAAAAATATATTCGTACTTGTTTAAATACCATTTGGTGTTTAATTATGTTCACATATGTCAACCAGATGCCAAATTAAAGGATTTTGTATATTTAGGTTATGTTGAATGTACTGAAATTTTTCAGGTGTACTTACATTTTCATTCATAACTTTTGAACCGCAAAACCGATATCGCTCAAATGCAATACCAAACTTCCCGGGAGAACTTCCAATAAATATGTTAAGTTTCAGTCATCTCTGTGCAATATTTTGTTCGTGACAGCATTTTCCACAGACAGACAGACGGACATCGCTAGAATGTCTTAAAATCGATCGGGCATCATGAATATATATACTCTATGGGGTCCCAGACCGATATTTCGATGAGTTACAAACGGAATGACAAACTTATATATACCCTCTATCACTAATTGTAAGTGGAGGGTATAAAAACGAATTTTCAAAAGTAAAAAAAAATCGAAATGATTTTAAAAAATAACATCAGATGTGCATTGAAGTTATGAAAAATGTTCATCAAATACCAGTGATATTTTCTCTGAACATTTTCATTGATTTCATGAAACTTTTCATAACATTTAACTCCAATCATACATCTTTCATTGATTTTATGAAACTCTGCTTAGTTTCCTTTTTAAAGTAATTTTTCAGATTTTTATTATTGTCATGTACAATTTCATCAAAATGTAACACTCCCAGTAAAACTTTAGTGTGGGTGGTGAATATATAACACATTACCAGGTAATGTATATACCTAATTTGTAGCATTATTTTAGGATGTCTTACCAAACATTTGTTCCACAACATATTATTTTAAAGTAAAATATAATGCTTTACTAATAATTTGTTACTTAATGCATGATTATTGGAAATAATGTATTTCATATTTATTATTTCTAAACATTAAATCATGGATGACTTATATTTGGTTACATTATGTATTATTTCAAAGTTTGAAATAATGCATTATTTATAATTGGATGTATAATGCATTACAATAACATTAAAAATTAATATTTTATAAAAAAATGCATAAGTTTAAACTAGAGATGGGCTCACGACAGGCATTTTATAATGACACACACTCGCTCTCGAGCATATTTTTTCTACTTACACTCACTTACAATCGCGTGAGTAAATTTAAAACAAAATTACTTTTTCACTACACTCAAAATAATTCTGCAGTAAAAATATTAGTAAGTGATTTGGTACCAAAATCTACTTATAAGTTACTAATTACCAGTAGTACGGTAGTTTTTTAGTATCTTCAAAGTACTAAAATTAGTAATTTTTACTGGTTTTGAATAATATTAGTAAAAAATTTTAGTATTGATTACCAACGCCTGCACTAGATCATTTTGGACTAAAAAATTAGTTCATTAGTAAAATTTTTAGTATTGAATACCCACGTTTTTTTTTGGGTGTACTTGTAACACCTTATATATTATGTTCTGGTATGCTATATTTTATACCTTAATTGTATGCTATGATATTAATTTGATCAATTATATTATACGTTACTGGTATTATTTGTCATAATGTGGATGAATTACTTTGAGTCTCATCCCCTGTTAAAATCATGAATGCTGCAATGTATAAAATAAGCAATCCTATACCTTATTTTATACCTTATTTGGTAATCTAAGTTTTGCTGGGCAGCCTTTCAAGTTTTCTTTTTCTAAAAATGTAGAGGGTGTTTAAAGTTTCGGAGGTGCCGATCATGTTAACCCAAACTGATTTTAGTTTAAAAAGGTTAATTTAATGCTTAAATATTTTAAACACCCTCAGGCAAAATATTAACATTTATTTATTTATCAAATATATTTTTAAGATTGACGTGGGAAAATGTTAGTAACAATTAAATGAAAACAGTAGTGCCTTAAAACTTTTATAATTAGTTTTATATTAAACGTGTTATTTTTATAAGGCATTAAAACTTAATTTACTAATATGTTTTATTTATTTAAATAAAGAATTTAGTTTTTAATACTTTTATATTTGCTGTGTTTTTTGTTCCGGTTAAACCGTTTTCACAAAGTAATACGAGAAAAACAATCAAAATAAACTCGGCAGCACTTTTCATATTTTGTATACAAACTGACAAAAGTGAGAAATTAGATTACGAGCTCAAACTTAACGTAGCCAATGTCAAATTCGATAGGTTAAAATAAATGTGGGAGCAAAATACACAGAAAAAATATGGAGAAAACAGAATTGAGTAATCACTTGTTTAAATTTAAAAACAAAAATTGAGTAATTTTTAATTGACGCAATTAAAAATTTACTTAAAAATTTTAAAGACAATTTAAGTAAATAATTTAATAAAAATTTAATAGTTTTTTAACTCTCATAGTTTTTTGAATTCTCGTTTAGTTTATAGTTTTTTGTGTATATATATGAAAGTTTGTAATCGTCTTTATAAAATTTTCCTATGTTTTTGGGACATAAATATGTTTGGTAAAGTTTGAAAAAACATTTTTTTTTTGTAAAAAAATTTAAAACTTTTTTAAACTTTAAAAAAATAACTATATAAATTTTGAGTAAATCTTTAATTGTGTCAATTAAAAATTTACACTAATTTTTTTCAAACATTTAATAAATTTTTATTAAAAATTTACTCAATACTATTAAATCGTTTACTGCTGCAAAATTGAGTAATTTTTTACTCAATAGTATTAAAAATTTACTCAAATATTTTTTTTGTGTATTACAGCTATTATAAAATTTCAAGTTATGATCTTTTATTGTTATTAAAATCAAAAACAGTTTGAAGTCAAATGCCCATAGACATCGTTCCTCAACCTACTATTCCCGCCACACTTGCTCACAATCACCACATTGAAATAAAAATCACTCACACTCACGCTTGTTTCACGTGAATCACGCAATTCACGTGAACAGCTCCCATCTCTAGTCCTATTATAAGTCAAAATCAATTTTATATAGATTCCTATTGCATTTCATTCAATTCACTTGTATATAATTTAAAAATATCTTACTGTCCTATCGTCTAACTAAATGTTAACAAATGACACTTCAATTGAAGTCCTACACACAGTCAAAATTACATTGAATGCATTTTGTTAAACAATTTAAACGTTTAATTTATTAACTTGTTACTTTGATATCAATTCAATTCTATAAAAACCAGTAAATAACTAAAAGCCAAAACGAAAAAAAAAGAAAATAATAACAAAACTCTGTAACGAAAATTATAGGCGGTATCTAAATTGAACCAGCTCAGACAGACGGACGGACAGACAGACAGACAGACAATAACTAATACTTTATGTTCAACTTCATCATACAACAGCTGCCAGTATTCACACGTCATTTAATTTCGATTAGTCAAGTGGCATTATTGTGGCTGGTTTATAGACAGACAGAAAAATATATTTACTAACATTTACCACATACACTGCCGCGTTAATGGACGGACAGACATTAAGATATACAATTATGATTGGAAATTCATTCAGTCGCAAGTATACAAAAAAAAATAAGTTTATTGATGAAAATTACCAACATTTGTAATTCAATTTATAATTCTAATAATCGCTATTGATGAGGCTTTTGATACTCTGCTTAAGCCGAGTTTATAGGATCTTAGTTAAACTAGGTTTAGTTAAACTAAAACAGATTTGTTTTGACATTTGTTAACAAAACTTTGGTGGAACAGCTTAGTTTTGCTTCGAATGTTGGTCTTAATTCAACAAAAATAAAAGACATTTTGAAGACAGATCTCAAGAAATTGGAAGAACTCGGTCTTACTGTTTTTATACCCTCCAACTACAGTATGGGGGTATACTCACTTTGTCATTCCGTTTTAAACGCATCGAAATATTGGTCGGGGACCCCATATAGTATATATATTATTGGTCTATGATCGATTCTAAGACATTTCTAGAATGTCCGTATATTCGTCCGTCCGCTAGACTCGTTAAGTTTGGCAAGGGCAAAATCGGACCAGGGGGAAAAGAGTTCCCCCTTGAAGAACTTATCTTACCTCTGAAAAACGCCATATTTTCAAAAGTTTTTTTTTTGTATTTTTTGTTAAGGAAATGAAACAATTTGATGTCAAAAAAGTTCAAAGTCCTGCAGTTGAACCCAGGAAATAAAAAAAATCGTTTTTGTAGATATTAAAAGTGTATTTAAATAATTATAAAATTGTATTACTTTAGGTGAAAGAACCTAATAAATGAATTTGTAAACATTTACCGCGTGGGTTTTTGGATCCTCCTAATGCCACCCCCCCAAAAAAAATGCCCTGCAACTTTTTTTTTTAATTTTTTTTTTATATGTTGGAAGGCATTAAAGTTTCTCACTTGTTTTTTTTTAACCTTTTCAAATTAGAAAGTTTTTTCTGGATCCCAAACGACTTCTGACATCTTACTAAGAAGTAATAACTTTACGAAATAGACACATGAGATTTGCTTCCTAAATAGATTTGACTAATCTTGAATCCCAAGAAAATATAGTCGGCGAACTCTTTGATAGAAATCCAAATACCAACTAGGAAAGAATCTATTATAACAGGAAATGCGATCTCAATCTTTACGGACTCATAGAAGATGGAGATGGGTACAACTTCGGGAGAATATTCTAAATGCCTCAAAATCGAGGCACCATTGAGACCATCGGACAAGTGTAGTGTTCTCCAGGCTGACGAACTTGCAATTAATAAAGCCGCACTGATTGATTAAGACAAGGGACCTACGTCCTTGCGCCATTAACATTTTCCTGGACAGCCTTGCAGTTCTCAAGGCCTTAGAATTAAACACTTTAAAATCGAGAATCATTAGGAACTGTTTATAATCCCTTCGTCGAATCAGTCAAGCTACTCTGGGTCCTTGGACATAGTGGGGTCGCTGGGAGCGAATTGGCTGATGAATGTGCAAGAAAGTTGGTGGGCATCGGGTTGAACGTGACATCCTGGTTCCTATTGTAGAATTGATAAACGAAGTTGATAGGATATAAGAGAATAGAGTTAAAGATAGGTGGATATTACCGACTGCGTGCAGGATATCGAGAACCCCGTGGCCCCTGCCGAATCCTAAAAGGACAGAAAGTCTTCTCACTTTTGACAAACGGACACCTAGCCTATTAGTGGTAGAACTGACAATAGAACTGAATTTCTGACAGGGACTTTTGTATTAGTTGTGGGGAAGTGGAGGAGTCAATAAAGCACTTGCTGTGTGAATGTCTGGTTTTGATGAAGCGCCACCATAAGAATTTCACCAAATGGCGGAAGCCTATCCAACCTAAACTTAGTAAAGTGAGACAGTACATTATCCCCATGAACAATATTCTCATAACGGAAACACCACAGGGAGGTGTTCTTTCGGCGCTTCTTGGGAACCACGTGATTGTCATGTTGCTGCATATGCTGACGATGTCGCGAAATCGGTAAACGGAAAGCACCTGCCAACATTGAGGGGAATTTTTCAAGGTTATCTGAAAGATTCTTCTAAATGGGCTAGAAACTGGGTCTGGGCGTTAATTCAAGTAAAACAAAGCTTAACTTGTTTACAAGAAAAACTAAGATTCCTGCTTTTGATTCTATTTCTCTGGACGGCACAGAAATCGTCTTTCAGGCGTGATATTGAGGAACGGGTAAAAAATGCAACGATTGCTTTAAATTCCTGTAAAAGGGCCATAAGAAAACGCTAGGGCTTTAGCCCTAAAATCGCTCATTGGATTTATACAGCAGTGGTGTGGCCAATTATGCTATATGGAATCGTTGTCTGGTGGCCTGCTTTAGAGAAAACAGGAAAATGTGTCCTTATCAGAGTAAAGAGAATGGGTCGATGTGCATTACTGGTGCTCTTCGTACTACACGGCATTTCGCGTGAATAGCACATTGCAATGGAAGAGCAGAGATTGTGACCACAGCGTGATCTTGAAGAAAATAATACCACAAAATTTGGACTGGACTCCCTTTATGATTCTTTGGAGCGCCACTTTACTGCTACGATGCCATCCAGGTAGTCTTGGATGAGGGAATTTCTGGGTAGTGGAGCATTCGTAAATTTTTAGACAATTGGATTGAAGCTACATGAAATATAGGGATTCAGAAACCATTCGAAAGAGCTTGTGCAGAGCCTGTCTCGAAGATTGCCAGACAGAGATGCTGGCAATAAATGAGGTGGCTAACTGGTTGAGAAACAATGTCTTGTCTGCAACCTCAGTCAACATCTATTCTGACGGTCAAGTCCTTGGAGTCAATGTTTCTGAAAACAATATCTGCCCTTAGGTTAGGTTACGTTGTACTTAAGTGGCTGATGACGTTTTACGTCAACACACGTAGACTCTGAGGTCCATTGTGATACCACAGGACCGTAATAGGTTTCCCTACTAGTCCCTGTCGTTAAACCAGTTTGAGCTTCTTATGAAACTCCTTAGATATTGAATTTTGACATCCGACAAATCAGAAAGATCGTACAGCTCCCTAGATCCCAGTGAAGCAAGTCTCTGACCAGAAAGTGCCGGGGAATGGCAAATAAAGTGTTCAAGAGTTTCCAACTCGTCTTCATCCATGCAACTTCGGCAAAAGTCATTCGACGGCACATTTAATCGCTCTGCGTGCTTCCCTATAAGACAGTGTCCGGTAATTATAGAAACCACCGTCGAAATCTCACGTCTTGGAAGCGATGTCAGCTCACTTGTGCGCCCCTGATTAAGAGAAGGCCAAATCAGTCGTGTTGTCTCACATGTCCATCCATTTGCCCATCTTTGATTAGTCTCCGTCGCAGAACAAAGCCGTAGGTTTTGCTTGCAAGTTTCTAGAGGCATACCAACACATTCCAATTCTGTTGGAACCTGTAAGGTAGTTCCTAGTCTTGCAAGCTCATCGGCTTTGCAATTCCCTGGAATGTCTCTGTGCCCTGGGACCCATATGAGTCGTATGTTAAACTGCTTGGCCATCTCATTTAAAGACGTGCGGCAGTTAAGGGCAGATCTTGTTTTCAGAAACATTGAATCCAGGGACTTGACCGCGGCTTGACTGTTAGTATACTTAGATGTTGACTGCGGTTGTAGACAAGACATTGCAGCTCAACCAGTCAGCCACTTCTTTTATTGCCAGCATCTCTGTCTGGTAAACACTGCAATGATCTGGCAATCTTCGAGCCAGGCTCAATCCAAGCTCTTCCGAATAGACTCCAAAGCCCACCCGTTCGTGCAGCCTCAATCCATCTGTGTAAAAATTTATGGTGGCTCCACTACCCGGAATGCCCCCCATCCAAGACTCCCTGGATGGTATCATAGTGGTAAAGTGGCACTCAAAGAGGCTCAAAGAGCACTGTCCACATTTTGTGGTATTGTTATTTTCTTCAAGATCGCGCTATGGCCACAATCGCTGCTCCTCCATTGCAGCGTGCTATTAAGTCGAATTGCCGACGCAGCCGCATACTGCCTACCCAATATGTCCAACGGTATCAGGTGAAGGATGATTTCTAATGCAGCCGTAGGTGTAGTACGAAGAGCACCAGTGATGCACATCGACGCCATTCTCTGTACCTTCGTGATAAAGACACAGTTCGCTTTTGTTTCTAAAGCAGGCCACCAGACAATGATTCTATACAGCAAAATTGGACGCACCACTACTGTATAGATCCAATGAACGACTTGAGGGCTAAAACCCCATCGTTTTCCAATGGCCCTTTTACAGGAATACAAAGCAATTTTTTCTCACCCGTTCCTCAATATTACGCCTGAAATTCAGCTTCCTATCTAGAAATACTCCAAGATACTTGGCTCCATCTGAGAAGGTGATTTCAGTACCGTCCAGAGAAATAGGATCAAAAGCAGGAATCTTATTTTTCCTTGTAAACAAAACAAGCTCTGTTTTACTAGGATTAACTCCTAGACCACAGTCTCTTACCCATTTAGACAGATCTTTCAGAGAACCCTGAAGAATGTCCCGCAATGTTGGCAGATGCTTCCCCTTTACCGCTATCGCGACATCGTCAGCATATGCGACAACATGACAACCACGTGCTTCTAGAGATAGTAGAATTGAATTCAGTGCCAGGTTCCAAAGAAGCGGCGAAAGTACACCTCCTTGTGGTGTGCCCCTATTGACAAACCGAGATATGACGGACGCTCCCAATTCAGACGTTATACGTCTATTGGCAAGTAGGTTTTCCACCATTAAAACGATTTCACGCTTTACTCCCAGACCAGACAATGCCAATATTATCGATTCTGGGATGACATTATTAAAAGCCCCCTCAATATCAAGAAAGGCCACCATAGTGTACTCCTTTACCGAAAGCGATCTCTCGATGGTACCAACGAGCTCATGAAGAGCTGTTTCCGTTGATCGTCCCTTGCTGTATGCATGTTGCTTTGACGAAAGCAACCTCGGGCCAATCACTCTACGCAGATATGTGTCTATCATTCGTTCCATTGTCTTTAACAAAGAAGAAGAGGTCTGAAATCCTTCGGAGCTGTGTGGGAACTTTTCCCAGCCTTCGGGATAAAGACGACTTTGGTATCCCTCCATTTTAAAGGAACATACGACCAGTTGATGCATGCTGTGTATAGATTATACAGCAACGGGGCTATATAGTCCGACACTTGCTGCAACTCAGCCGGGATTATACCATCAGGTCCCTTAACTACCGCACGTCTTTAAATAAGATGGCCAAGCAGTTTGATATGCGACTCGCATGGGTCCCAGGAAACAGAGACATTCAAGTTAATTGCAAATCCGACGAGCTTGCAAGACTGGAAACTACCTTACAAGTTACAACAAATTGTAATGTGTTTGCATGGCTCTAGAATTTTGTAAACAAATCCGCAACTGAGATTAATCAGAGATGGGCATATGGATGGACGATTGAGACTACACGACAGATTTGGACTTCCGTTAATCAGAAGCGCACAAGTGAGCTAATATTGCTTCCAAGAGGAGAGATATTGACATTGGTTGCAGTAATTACCAGAAAAACTCTTGTAGGAACGCAAGCAGAGCGGTTAAATGAGCCGTTAAATGACTTTTGCCGGTGTTGCATGGATGAGATGGAGTTGGAAAGTATCGAACACTTTATCTGCCATTGCCCAGCACTTTCGGCTCAGAGACTTGCTTCACTGGGATCTAGGGAGCTTTCTGATTTGTCTTATTTTAAAATTCAATATCTTAGGAGTTTCATAAGGAGCTCAAATTGGTTTAACGGCAGTGACTATTAGCGAAACCTATTACATTCCCGTGATATCACAACGGACCTCAGAGGCTATGTGTGCTGACGTAAAACGTAAGAAGGCAATTATAAAATAACTCCAAAAGACAGATAGACAGTCGAAATTGAAAGTTTTACCAAGGATTGTGGAAAAAACATTGCCACTTAACCTTTTTGCAACCTTTTACACCCTTTTATCCTCTAAATTCTAACTTGTCCCCAAGTTCTTACATTGATTCCTCTGACTGTCCATTCCTGCAAAAAACTTGTTTGTCAGTTTGGACAGGCACATAAATTCATCAAAATAAAAATTCTTAAAATTAATTGTTTGTGGTTAAAGTAAAATGAATTGAAACAAAAAACAAAAAAAAACTTTAAAATTAGTAAGTAATTATTAAATTGTTTTCTACTACTGCTGCAGTTGTTTTACTTGACGTTGTGCACTTGCAAGAATATGCATAATTGCCACTTATAAAAATGCAATTCGTTTCAATACCAACATTGGAATAAAAAACAAGTAAGAAAATTATAGTCGGTGAAGACCGATCATATGATACTCTACAGCAGTGTTTTCCGGAAAATGGGTCCCAAGTTCAAGCATGGACCGATTAGATCTGTCTTTTGTTAGATTTTTAAGAAGTGTAGAAAACACGCACAAACAAAATTTGGGTGAAAAGCTTAGTTTGGTGCTAATTATCCTAAATATCAGGCGAAATTTGTATGTGGGTTTAAGTCCAAAAATGTCCAATTATATATTTAGAATTTATAAGCCCACCAAAGTACACGTTTAGCACATACATACACAATTTTGATCAAATATTTCCAATTTTCATGAATTTTGAGAGATTTATAAGAATATTTGGAGAGTGGTTTGTATGAGGACTACAAGAAGAACTGGTCTGATTCCTTTAAAATTTGGAATGATGATTTATGAATTCGAAATATGCTTACCTTAAAAATTTTTAAAGGATACCTATTATAATACGGGTATTAGAGTCCTATGAGCAAAATTTTAAAGGGACGTTTGTATGGGGGCTAGGTCTAAACATGAACAGATTTTTTAAAATCTCAATAGGCTTCTTCCTTGGGCCGAAGGAAGCTTAAGTGTCAAATCTCATATAAATCGATTGATAATTGCGAACTGCAATCGTCTCAGAACGCGATTTTGAGTCGATCGGTATACTTGAAGGTCTAGGACGAATATTTCGGATAGTTACAAACATCAGCACAAACTCATTATAACCTGTACCACAGGGTGTTGTAAGGTATAAAAATTGCCAAGTCTGAGTTATATCTACTGCAACTACCATTGTTGGCATAATTGTGGGTTTAAATATCATCGATTCGAAAGAAGTGAAGACAAGAAAAAAAAAATTGCAATTGCTGTTATGTCTTTTGAATTGTGTTGATAAGTATTTTGAATGTTGCCACCACTTGCTGGACATTCCACAATGTACTTTATGTGGCATGTGTTGATGCTTAGTTAAACACCGATCTATACAATTGTTGTGGTTACTTACAATTGAACTTAATACTTGTGGCAGGCTGGCTGGCTGGTTGCCCCTTTTTATTGAGTTACTCCGTTTGTGCTGCAACTTGTACTCGCAGACAATTGTTATGACATTTGTGTAATTTATCATTTTGCACCTTTTTGGTATGCGATCAATTTTTTTTTCTTTATTGTTGATTGTTTGTTGCTGTTAAAAGTTATTTGAACATTCAATTCCAATTGTTGATTGTTGAACATGCAATGATCATGAATTAAAATTGCATTGAACAAAAGAAAATATGCAGTTTGTATTTTTCGAGTAGTTATAAAGGGGATTTAATTGGCTAAACGATTACTTTTAGTTTTAAAATTTTTCTAAAAGATGCGGTATTTCGGAAGCACGCACCTAGGCTCACCGAAGTGTTATTTATCTAAAAAATAAAAAAAACTCGCAAACTGGACTTCGGACAAGTTGCGAATGTGATTATCTATACCGTTTAATTTTTTTTCGTTCTAAGTTTTCTCCTGACAACTCCTTAATATATTTTCGTTAGCCCAAATCTAACTTTGTCGGCCTAGATGGCCATCTTAAAAACCAACATTTTCCGAATCCGTAAAAAATAATGCAAACCCATCTGATTTAGTCTTGAAGACTTTTGACATGAAAACAACGGTACGATTTGAAACATGGAATGTTATCGAAAAGAGCACGTGATTGGTTATTTAGCTGGAAACCATATTCAGTTAGAGTAATTTCCACCAGATTTCGAATTCGTTATCGGAATCTCACATATATCCAATGTTATGACCCACAGTATAGTTGTGTCGTTCATGAACAAATTAGTTCAATTGAACTATTCACTTCACTGAGCGGTTTATCTAGTTCGTTCATTTTAGCTCTTTTAGGTATTTTCGTTCATTTAGCTGAGTTGAAACATTTTCAAGAAATAATTTTGTTTTTTTAGTTCGGTCGTTTAATTTCAAACATTGACCGATTAAACTAGATGAACAAACAACAGACATGATCAAAATGATTCGTTCACGAACTGTTGAACGAAAACAACAAATGACTGATTGAACCAGATGAACGAGCTAGGTCTTTTATCTGAAATGAACGAAAATGAGCGCTCACTCAATTGAACGATAAGGCACAATTCCCCACAGATACAGCCGAACGCACAGGGGGTTGAGATGTACCACAAGCAGAGCTTCGAAAGAATTAATTCTATTGAGAATTAATTCACAAAAAGTTTAATTCTAGCATTCAAGACGAATTAATTCAAAGCTTACAAAAAATTTAATTAATTCCCAAGAGAATTAATTCCATGCTAGCTAATCATTCAATTATATGATTAAAATTGTTCATTCATTCAAATATATTACAAATTATGATTATTTTTTTATTTCATTCCCTTTGTATTTTCAAAAATGTGTTGCATTTTAAGCATCAACGTGTGAAAACGTCTCGTCTGCTGTTTTAAATTGAATGATAAGAAAATTTCATCATTCAATTTGTAGTAGATTGATTTGGATAAAAAATAGTGATTCAAGTTAAATGATCATTCTTAAGAAATGAATTCTTGAAAGAATTTATTCAATGATTATGAAAGCTGAATGATTTTAGGGAATGCTAAATTCCATTTTTTTAATTCGAATTAGAAAATTAATTTAAAGAATAAATTCTTTTAAACCTTTGGTTGAAACTTATTCTATTGGAAGCAGTAGCGCAATTCACTAACTTTTAAATGACAAAAATCGGAGTTAAATTGTCAAAAATAATTAATAAACGATAATTGTCTTTAAAAGCGATTCTATGACATTTTTCTACCGAATTTTGTCGTTATTGAAAATCGTTAACTTATTAACAAAAAAATTTTTGAAGTTAAAGTTATCGAAATTTTTCGGTTCTCAATACAATTTAAAAATAAACAAATTTCAAATTAACTATTTTTGTCGTTAATTCTTGTCGTTACTTCAAAAATTTATAAATCACATAATCGTTAAAACAACCGACAATTCTCGTTAGTGAACGATATCGATAATTTCGTTAAAAAAGTTACTGAATCGCACTACAAGGCCGTATTAAGGTATGGTGTTGCCCTGGGCACACAAGAATTTGGGGGCCCCCTGGAAAGTTAAAATCGCATGACAAGAAAAAAGATTCTTCGTTTCTGCTTTAATAAGAAATAAAACAAGTGAGAGTTTTAAATTCGGCTATGCCGAATCTTTTATACCCTCCAAAATGAAAAAAAAAAAAATTAAAAAAATTGTCAGGGGAGTTTTTTTGGGAAGGGGGCAGAAGGGGGGTTAGTAGGGGACTTTGGGAGCACCTTTCCATCGCGATAAATATACCAAATGTTTCATTTATTTAACAAAAATACAAAAAAACATGTAAAAAAGTGTATTTTTTCAGAGGTTGGTTCAGTTCTTCAAGGGGGAACTTTTTCCCCCCCCTGACCCGATTTTGCCCATTCACGAACTTAACCTGCCTATGAACATTAGACATATATGTGCCAAACTTCAGGAGCGTAGCTATTTTATTTTGGACTGCATTGTGTTATCTATAGACAGACGGACGGACGGACGGACGAACATTCACAGAATGTCTCAGAATCGATCATAGATCAATAATGTATATACTTTATGGGGTCCCCGAGCGATATTTCGATGCGTTACAAACGGAATGACAAAGTGAGTATTCCCTCATACTGTAGTTGGAGGATATAAATATTTTTAGTAGGGGTTTTCTTGCTCGAGGTATTCTTTCTTTTTTATAAGAAAAAGGTTTCAAAATCTGATCTTATAATTTTTCTATGATCGCAAGGTCTCAGAATCTGATATTTTGTCTATGAGAAAAAGGTCCAGAATCTGAGAATTTTATAGAATCAGAATTTGATATCTTTTTTACCTCTTTGAGACTTTTTCTACCCAGAAAGAATTGAAATCGAATTTTAAACAACAAATAATTTTTTAATTGAAACTCCTCCGATGAAGAAAATTGTTCTATCAATCATCAAATTGTAGGTAATTAATTGATTTTATTATACCCTACACCATACTGTGGTACAGGGTATAATGAGTTTGTGCTGATATTTGTAACTACCCGAAATATTGGTCCTAGACCTACCTTTAAGCATACCGATCGACTCAGAATCACTTTTTGAGTTGATTTAGCGATGTCCGTCCGTCCGTCCATCTGTCCGTCCGTCCGTCTGTCTGATAATCATCGGACCAGTTTTGAACTTAGGCCCCTTGTGAAAATTTCGCCTGATATTCAGTTAAAGCGGTTTATTGTCAACAAATAGAAGCCTATTTCACTCAAATTTGATTTGTGAGTGTTTTTTACACTTATTAAAGATTTGACGAAATAAAGATCTAATCGGTCCATCGGACCCATTTTCCGGGAAACTCTGGTGTAGGGTACTATAATTTTCTTACTTGTTTTTAATTAAATACTTTATCGATTTTGATCACAAATTTAATAATTTTTTTATTTAAAGTCAATCAAAATAACAATTGATTTAACGAATGCATTGTAAGCTTATGGTAAGATTATGAAGAAATTCATATTTTTTGCTTTCCAATATGTTGCCAGCGAAAAAAAAGTAAACCCCGATTATATTGTATATTTATGAATTAATGAATTCAAATAAATTAAAGCGAAAAAATCTGGTATGTTGAAAATTGTAATTTGAAGAAAGTTAAAAAAATAACAAAAATTTTGATCGAAACAATAGTTGAACAGTTCATGCGAATAAGGACGAATAGACCATTTGTATAATTTTACAAATGAAGATAAAAACGCAGAAATCGGTTAAAAATTAATATATTTTTGAACTTTTTTGTATTAATGGATTAATGCATTATGCAAAAATGTTGAAAAAAATATTAGTTTTTAAGTGTTCCCTGCATCTTTACCGTCATTTTTAAAATTATACAAATGGTCTATTCGTCCTTATTCGCATGAACTGTTCAATTGACTAGTTCAAATTTTGCTGATCAATAGATTTAATTAAAATCTTTTAGGCAATAATTTTTTGTGTAAATAGGAAAAGGTCTCAGAATCGAAAACATTTTCTAAACTACAACTCTCATATAAATATTGGCAGGCGCTTTAGAGGCTATTCTGCAGCTTCTGGACCATAGTCAGGGGAGGGCAGTGAAGCCTATTAATGACAGAAGCGTATCAAACTCCATTCATAGGAGCATCATCGGATGTGGATTATGTGACACTCTTCTATCTATATTATCATGGCAGGTGTTCGAGTGAAATTAATAGAAATTATTCCCCAGACCCGAGTGTTTGTTTGTAGAGCAAACCCATTTACTATAATTGCCCCGTGTTTCTCAAAACGCATTTATGAAAAAACTTGTTGTGGAATAAACTCCCCACAGAGGTCTTTGCTGGCATTAGTAACATACACAAATTTATATCAAATATCAACAAGCCTTACTCCCTCTCTCCTTCTTCCCATACCGTTTTTCCTGATCAAAACACTGCACCGCATCAGTAGGGGAATCCCCGGAGTATTGGTTTCAGTAAAAAAATAAATATCTGACAGGTGTGTATGCAATATTTCTTGAAACTTTAAACCTCACACTACGATTTAAGAGGATTAGAAATCCTTAATTTTCGAGATGCTTTAGTGTAGGACAGAAACGTTATATTTTTCTTATTGCTGCCGTAGAAATTAAACACAAATTCCTTTTAAGCAAATGTTTTCATAAACTTAATATACTTAATAAATGCCAACAATTTCAAATTTGATTTTCCCAAGTCCCATTTGTGATGCTGCTAATCTATCAACACAACAAATGCAAATAAACTCAGTCACATTTTAATAAGATTTTGTGGCATTTTTTTCTGAAAAAAATAAAAAAAAAAAAAAATTGCCCTAAAATATTTTTGATTTTTTGATAGCAGTATTTATTGAAAATTGCGTTTTGTTTCAAAACAGCACGTGTTTGGTGTAGGATTTAATAAGTCAAAAAAAAAAAATAGCAAGAGGGTGGGCCAAATATCATTTTCAGGGATATATTTACCCCAAAAAATATTGTATTTTTTTTTTGTTGAATTGTGTTTATCTTTTGAATTTTTTATTAGCAAATATTATGATGATGATTTTGGTGTTGCTGTTTTAAAATTTATTTCTAAATGAAATTTTGTTTTACCATTAAAAGCTAATTTAGGGTTTGAATATTAAAATGAGCGGAAATTATTATTATTTTTTTAAGTGGAATCGAAATAAATCTTTTGAGATTTATAATACACGTTTCTATTACATGGAAACCCAGCTGTGGTGGTCATTTTGTTGAAAATTATAATTATTTATTTGGGAAATTAAAAGATATAAATTAAATCTTGTTGTAACAACTTAATTTATGTTCAGAAAATTAAATCCACCTGGAAAATGACAGGTGTAGAAGCACTTGGTTAATGCTATACACTCCAAAAAGTTTTTAATTTACTGTTACTTACAATAATATTAACATTAACATTAACATTAACATTAACATTAACATTAACATTAACATTAACATTAACATTAACATTAACATTAACATTAACATTAACATTAACATTAACATTAACATTAACATTAACATTAACATTAACATTAACATTAACATTAACATTAACATTAACATTAACATTAACATTAACATTAACATTAACATTAACATTAACATTAACATTAACATTAACATTAACATTAACATTAACATTAACATTAACATTAACATTAACATTAACATTAACATTAACATTAACATTAACATTAACATTAACATTAACATTAACATTAACATTAACATTAACATTAACATTAACATTAACATTAACATTAACATTAACATTAACATTAACATTAACATTAACATTAACATTAACATTAACATTAACATTAACATTAACATTAACATTAACATTAACATTAACATTAACATTAACATTAACATTAACATTAACATTAACATTAACATTAACATTAACATTAACATTAACATTAACATTAACATTAACATTAACATTAACATTAACATTAACATTAACATTAACATTAACATTAACATTAACATTAACATTAACATAAGGAATTTGGGACTTTATTTAAGGTAAACTTCAAATCCTGACTCTCTAAGGTCTCAGAATCACAGACTTTCTATAGAAAAACGTCTCGGAATCTATAACTTTTTAATGGAAAACTTTTTCGGTAGGAAAAGTAATCAAAAATAAGACGTTTTCAATAGGAAAATGTCTCTGAATCTGAGATTTTTTTTATAGGAAAATTTCTCAGAATCTGAGACTTTTTCTATAGGAAAATATTTCAGAACCTGAAACTTTTTCTATAGACATAGGTCTCAGAATCTGAAATTTTTCTTTTGGAAAACGTCTCAGAATCTGAAACTTTTCTACAAGAGAATGTCTCAGAATCTAAAACTTTTTCTAAAGGAAAAGGGCTCTGAATTGAGACTTTTTCTTTAGGAAAACGTCTCAGAATCTGAGAATTCTTCGATAGAAAAAATTTCTCCGAATCTATGATTTGCTCTATAGGAAAAATGGTAAAAGTTTTCGGAATATGAGACTTTCTGTGGGAAAAATGTCACTGAAAACTAGACTTTTTCTACAAGAAATTTCTCAGAATAGGAGACTTTTTCTTTTGCAAAATGTCTGAAACTTTTTCCGTAGGAAAATATTTTAGAATCTAAGAATTTTTTTATTAGAAAAAAAGTCTCAGAATCAAAGACTTTTTTATAGTCTGAGAAGGGGCCCCCGTAGGCTAGTTGGTAGCGAGCTAGCCTTTCAACGTGGGGGTCGTGGGTTCGATTCCCACCTAAACCCTTGGTTTTTTTCGCTACAACGAGACGACGGTCATTGTTACCAGTTCTCGGTTAGGTGGAATTTATTAAAAAAATGAGTTGTAAATAAATTAAAAGAATAAATAAAAATAATTGATCATGTGATCAAAACTATTATTATATTATTTTAGTCTGAGACTTTTTCTATTAGAGATATGTCTTTGAAACCTATACATTTTCTGTGGCAAAAATGTTTCAGAGTCAGAGAACTTTTTAGTAGGAAATTTCTTAGAGCATGAGACTTTATCCATTGGAAAAAAATTTCAGAATCTAAGACTTTTTCTAGAGGAAAAGTTTTAGAGTCTGAGCTTTTTCTATAGGAAAAATGTCTCTGAAATTTAGAAACTTGCTGTAAGGAAAATATTTCTTAGGTTTTAGAGTCTGAGACGTTTTCTAGGGGTCTTAGAATCTGACAAATTTTTCGGTAGAAAAAACGTCTCAGAATCTATGAAAAAGGTTTAAGAGTCCGAAAGGTTTTCTATTGGAGAAATGTCTATGAAACCGATACATACTCTGTAGGAAACATGTCTCAGAATCTGAGACTTTTTTAGAATCTGAGACTTTTTATATTGGAAAAATTTCTCAGAATCTATGACTTTTTCTAAAGAAAAAAGTTTTAGAGTATGAGACTTTTTCTATTGGAAAAAGTTTTATAGTATGAGACTTTTGAGTTGGAAAAATGTCCCTGAAACTGAGGCTGGATTTTACAGTCAATACTTAAGTTTAAGTAGAGACTTCAGTACAAAGTTTTTCAAGCAAGTCGGACTAATTTTCAACTAAAAATCACTTATTCTTGCTTCATAATAAAGCCTTAGACAATATCGCCTGAAAAAATTTTCAAATGGTTCAAACTGCTTGAAAAATCTCGTACTTAAGTCTCTACTTAAACTTATGTATTGACTGTAAAATCCAGCCTGAGACTTTTTCTTTAAGGAAAATATTTTTTAAGTTTTAGAGTCTGAGACGTTTTCTATAGAAAAAAGGTCATGGAATCTGACAATTTTTTGGTAGAAAAAGGTCTCAGAATCTGTGATTTGTTTTGTAAGATAAAGCTTGAAAGGTTTCGGAATATGGAACTTTTTCTATGGGAATATGAAACTTTATCTAATGACTTGGAATCAAAGATTTTTTCTATAGGAAAATGTAGCAGAAACGGAGTCTTTTTCTATGAGAAAATTTCTCAAAAACTAAGACGTTTTCTATAGGAAAATGTATAGGAATTTGTGACTTTTTCCATTAAAAAAATCTCACAGTATTAAAGAATTTTTCTATGGGGAAAAAGGCCTTGTAGTCTTGTTGGTAGCATGCTATCCTATAAGTGTGTAGGCCGTGAGTTCGATTCCCTCCAGAGGCCTCGGTCTTTTTCGCTTAAGGGTCAGTCTTAGTGAAATCAATCAAAAATAGCTAAAAATTTTCGTGACCCCCTCCGATTTTGATGAAATTTGGTTTAGTTGTAACACTAAGTGATAGACTAATGCACACTTATTTTCAGCCCTCTAAGTAAACAGTGGGCGAAAACACGGAGGTTCAAAATTTCCTCCAAAATCTCCCAGTCGCGACACTTTGCACCGTAAAAACTTAATATCGTTGGTTCTATGATAGCTAGAAAGCCCATTTTTGGTTTGTTTTGAAGCTCATAATATGCTCTACAAGACCTACCATAAGCAAAAAAATTTCGAAAAAAAATAAGGGTTACCTCCCTTATTTTAAGGTCTTGATATACGGAGGAGAAAATGGGGAGGATGGTATCCCCCGATTTTTTTTTTACTTGATAATCTTATAGAGAAAGTCCTAAAGAATATATTCTAAAATTTTTAAGTTGGGACAACAATGGGATCGCTCAAAATCAAAATTTTTCCCCAAAATCTCCAAATCGCAACACTCTTTAACCTTAAAAATTTAATATCATAAGTGCTTTTGTAGCTACAGAGCCCATTTTTTTTGTTTTAAAGCTTATAATACGCTCTACAAGACATACCAAAACCAAAAAAATTTCCAATAAAAGGAATTGGTGCCCCCCTTATTTGAAGGTCGTGGCAAAGGCTGAAGGAAATGGGGGGAAGTATCCCCCGATTTTTTTTTTACTTGGTATTCTCAAAGGGCAAGTCCTAATGAACATACTCTACAATTTTTATGTTGGGACAACAATGGGATCGACCAAAATCAAATTTTTTCAAAATCTTCCCCCAAAATCAACAAATCGCGACATTCTTGCGCCTCTCATTGGAGTCCCAAGATAAAAATTTCAGGATATACTCTCTAGAACTTACTCTTTAAAAAAAAACAAGGTAAAAAAATTGGGGGATGCTATCCCCCGATTTCCCCCACCCCTTGTCACGATCTTTTAATATAAGATGCACCCCTAATTTTTTTTATTTTTTTTGTGATAGTAATATTGTAGAGCATATTAAGAGCTTTGAAACAAACCAAAAATGGACTCTGTAGCTACAATACAGTCCACAATATTAAATTTGTAATGTGCAAGAGCGTCGCGATTTCGAGATTTTGGGGGAAATTGTGAAAAATTTTGATTTTGATCGATCTGATTGTTGACCCAACATAAAAATTTTAGGATATGTTCATTAGGACTTGCACTTTGAGAATACCAAGTAAAAAAAAAATCGGGGGATACTTTCTCCCCATTTCCTCCACCCTTTGCCACGACCTTTAAATAAGGGGGGCACCCTTCCTTTTTTTCTAAAATTTTTTGGTTAAGGTAGGTATTGTAGAGCGTACTATAAGCTTTAAAACAAAGAAAAATGAACTCTGTAGCTACAATAGCACATATGATATTAAAATTTTAAGGTTCAAGAGTGTTGCGATTTGGAGATTTTAGGGGAAATTGTGAAAAATTTTGATTTTGAGTGATCCCATTATTGTCCCAACTTAAAAATTTTAGAGTATATTCTTTAGGACTTTCTCTATAAGATTGTCAAGTAAAAAAAAATCGGGGTATACCATCCTCCCCATTTACTCCTCCCTTTATCACGACCTTAAAATAAGGGAGGTAACCCTTATTTTTTTTCGAAAATTTTTTTGGTTATAGTAGGTCTTGTAGAGCATATTATGAGCTTCAAAACAAACCAAAAATGGGCTTTCTAGCTATAATAGAACCAACGATATTAGGTTTTTACGGTGTAAAGTGTCGCGACTGGGAGATTTTGGGGGAAATTTTGACCCTCCGTATTTTCGGCCCCTGTTGACTGAGAGGGCTGAAAATTAGCATTTGTTAGGTTTTTACGTAGTGTAAGAACTTAGCCAAATTTCATCAATATCGGAGGGGGTCAAAAATATTCATGATTGATTTCACTAATAATTACCCTTAAAGGAGACAATGGTCATTATCACCAGTTGTCGGTTAGATTATTTTTTTTTTTGCACAGAGATTTTGAATACATTTTCTAAAGTATTTTGGCATCCTAAACACGAATATGTCATCAGAAAGGTTTTATCAGATTTCAATTTTAACAAAAAACCATAAAAAATGGTACCAAAAAATTTATGAAAAAAATATGGAAATTTGGTTGAAAGGTTTGATTTCTTTTGCAAATATTTCTGGATGTACTAAATAGATTTTGGATTTTAACCCCAGGTTCTCTTTATTGGAGTATCTTCTTTACATATCTGCTTTGTACAGGAAGTTTCTAGAAAATTCGGATATTTATAAGGACATAACCAAAAAAGGACATTTCGAACTTCTTTTAATGTCCTGATGGTATTTTTGATCATATCGAGTCCGGATTTCTTGCAAAATTTAGGTAATTTTATTGGGAATTCGAATAAAAAATATGTGAATAACTTGAACATAAACTTTTCCAATATTAAAAAAATTTTCTGTTTTGAGGGCTTGGTCCACAAAAAATGAAAATGCCTATATCTCAAGAAGGCGGTTTGATACAATTTTCTGATGAAAAATTCGTGTTTAAGATGCAAAAATACTTTAGAAATATGTGCAAAATAAGTTAATTTTTGTCGATTAGTGTGTTTATATGATCCCTGCAAGCATTTCGAAACGAAGAAGATACGCTAGCGTATCGCCTGGAAGATAAATTGTATTGCAGGGGATATCTTCTTCGCATTGCGGAAGAAACACCTGTGAGTAGAAATCGTGTCCCGAAAGCGATACGTCCAGGAGATACGAAGGCAATTCTTCTGGAGGATAAATACGCAATATTGCCAGATAATCATTTGGAAGATATCTTGAAGATATCACTAAAATTTTACCTAGAAGGTAAAAAGAAGATGTTGCCATTTTTTCTCATAGGAGATAAAAGTATGTTTATTATTGAAATTAAAGAAGATATTTTACAAACAATAGTGTTAAACGATAATTTATTCACTAATTCCATGATCTTAAAATTTTCTTCAAAAATGGCACATGGTTTTTGAAAATTTGCAGGACCTAATGGAGTTAAAAAAAGTTATTAAATTTTGCAGATTAATGCTTTTGTTGTTTGCGAAATCATTACTTACCTCTTAACACCAATTTTTATGATTTTTTGTTGATTTATTCCGAAAAAATAATGAAAAACGCAATTAAAAATATTTTTGACCATAAATAAAATGTATTGATTTCGTATTTTTTTACATCCGTATGATAAGAGGAAGATATCGTATATATATCGCGCAGGTAAAAAATCACCTAGAAGATAAATTTTTGATAACTTGACAATTTTGACTACTTTATAGTGCCCCGGTTGAGACAGTCTCTAGAAATCTGAGGAGAACAAACTGGGTGAAATATAGGGAGACTTTTTCTTTGCTTTTGGATGAAGTACCCTTATCTAAACCACATAGTTTGGCGCAAATTGACTGTCTGGTTGACCATATAACAAATGTTTGTAATAGGTGCCTGGATGCGTCTTGCCCTTCTGCAAAGCCTAGAGGGAAAAAAAAGCCACCTTGGTGGTCAAATGAGTTGCAGACGAGCAGAGATTCCTGCAGAAAGCTCTTTAATAAGGCTAAATTTTCAAGAGCGGACGAGGACTGGTCTGCATACAGGCTGCAACTTAAGAGTTATAAAAAGATGATCAGAAATGCAAAATGTGATTCTTGGAAAAACTTCTGTGGAAACATAGAAGACGTTTCTGAGGCATCCAGGCTGCGCAAGATTCTGGCTTCTTCTCCTTGCACCCTGGGATACCTGAAAGATCCTAATGGGGTGTGGTCTTCCTCCAGTGGAGAGTCGCTGGATCTCCTTTTAAACACGCATTTTCCGGGCAATTCCATGACGCCGTTTCAAGCTTTGGAACGTTCTGACGCCCAAGCATCTGAA
The DNA here is from genome assembly GCA_963921195.1 of Pegoplata infirma. Taxonomy (NCBI): domain Eukaryota; kingdom Metazoa; phylum Arthropoda; class Insecta; order Diptera; family Anthomyiidae; genus Pegoplata; species Pegoplata infirma. The sequence continues at coordinate 111,631,008 of OY992537.1, read as the reverse complement.
ATTGCTTCGGAAATAATAAATATGCCAACATTAATCTGGGCGATAAAAAGCTTCAGGCCCTATAAGTCCCCGGGACCTGATGGTATAGTCCCGGCTGAGTTGCAGCAAGTGTCGGACTATATAGCCCCGTTGCTGTATAATCTATACACAGCATGCATCAACTGGTCGTACATTCCTTTAAAATGGAGGGATACCAGAGTCGTATTTATCCCGAAGGCTGGGAAAAGTTCCCACACAGCTCCGAAGGATTTCAGACCAATTAGTCTGTCTTCTTTTTTGTTAAAGACAATGGAACGAATGATAGACTCATATTTGCGTAGAGTGATTGACCCGAGGTTGCTTTCGACAAAGCAACATGCATACAGCAAGGGACGATCAACGGAAACAGCTCTTCATGAGCTCGTTGGTACCATCGAGAGATCGCTTTCGGTAAAGGAGTACACTATGGTGGCCTTTCTTGATATTGAGGGGGCTTTTAATAATGTCATCCCAGAATCGATAATATTGGCATTGTCTGGTCTGGGAGTAAAGCGTGAAATCGTTTTAATGGTGGAAAGCCTACTTGCCAGTAGACGTATAACGTCTGAATTGGGAGCGTCCGTCATATCTCGATTTGTCAATAGGGGCACACCACAAGTAGGTGTTCTTTCGCCGCTTCTTTGGAACCTGGCACTGAATTCAATGCTGCTATCTCTAGAAGCACGTGGTTGTCATGTTGTCGCATATGCTGACGATGTCGCGATAGCGGTAAAGGGGAAGCATCTGCCAACATTGCGGGACATTCTTCAGGGTTCTCTGAAAGATCTGTCTAAATGGGCAAGAGACTGTGGTCTAGGAGTTAATCCTAGTAAAACAGAGCTTGTTTTATTTACAAGGAAAAATAAGATTCCTGCTTTTGATCCTATTTCTCTGGACGGTACTGAAATCACCTTCTCAGATGGAGCCAAGTATCTTGGAGTATTTCTAGATAGGAAGCTGAATTTCAGGCGTAATATTGAGAAACGGGTGAGAAAAGCAACGATTGCTTTGTATTCCTGTAAAAGGGCCATTGGAAAACGATGGGGTTTTAGCCCTCAAGTCGTTCATTGGATCTATACAGCAGTGGTGCGTCCAATTTTGCTGTATGGAATCATTGTCTGGTGGCCTGCTTTAGAAACAAAATCGAACTGTGTCTTTATCACGAAGGTACAGAGAATGGCATCAATGTGCATTAGGGTGGGGCGATTTGAACATCTTAATGGGCGCTTCGCGTTTCTGATTCTTGGGATTGTACTGAGCAAAAAAGTCAACTAGACCATACGTCTACGGTGAAAATCGAGCCTCCCGATTTTGACTTGAAGTTTTTTCTCAGACTTTATTTTTTTGGAAAATTTGCAAATTTTCTTGGGCTCATATTTCGTAAACTATTTGAAATTTTGACTTATTTTAAAAAGTAAAGTTGTAGCTATTGTCTCGGGCTACAATTTCTCAGAACATATTACTTAGAAAAAACTTCGTTTTCATGGTCAAAAAGTCGAAAATGTAGAAAATTCACCACTTTTTGTAATTTTTTTTTGGATATTTTGGCCTATAACAGCCAAACCATTGAGATTTTCGATCCAATACTAAGACAAAAATTGTAGCCAAGACAATAGTTAAGAACTCTCTAGTACATCGTAAAAGCATTAGAACTCTCCTTCAGGCAGTTTTGGCCTTGTGCAAATTTTGCAAATTTTTTGTGAAAATATTGATAAATTACCATTTTCAGTTGTTCATAGCGCAAAATCATAAAAATGTTCTATTTCTTATTTTTTCCACTTTTTTTATCCAAAAATATACAGCTTTACCACAAGAAAATAAAATACATTTAAAATGAGCTTTTAATTTTATTTCCATACAAATTGTTTTTGTTTTAAAATAGACTTTCAAAAAATGTATTGAAAATTTGAAATTTAAAATAAAACTTTTGTTAAAATAGACTTTTTGTTTTCTTGTGGTAAGGGCCATAATGTTTTTTTTTGTTTTGTTCAATATTTATTTTGAAAATTCATTTAAAGTACAAAGTAATTTTATTGGTAGAGACAAGGTATGAATCAAGAAGAATTCAAATTTAGTGTATTTTTCATTCAAAGATTGCCTTCCAAATCTTTTCGAGATTCCATACGAGGCGCTTTATTTCGGCCTTCAGATACAGATGCCATTATACCTTCACGGTTTTTGTCGATTGAGCGCTTAGCAACACTAGCTACACTCAAAATAATACATTAGTAGACTTACTAATTTTTTTGCTAATGCTGGTTAGCTAACTTTTAGCAAATTTTTAGTTGAGATTAGCATGTTAGCAAAAATATCTTGTAAACTTCATTTAGCGCATAAGCAATTTTAAACAAAATTTGAACTAATTTTTTTTTGCTAGATTTAAAATTGAGTCGACCAAATTTTTACAAGCTTTTTTGCTAATATTAGCAAAATAAATGGTAAATTTTTTTTATTTTCAGAAAACTTAAAATGGCGCTATCTCGGAAACTAAGCCAGATAGAGCAAAATGGAGGCCATTTTTTGTTCTCGGTGTTCTTTAGTATCGCCGGTCCTCTTCACATGTGTGGACCCTAATGGGCCCTAACTTTGGATCCAAACAAGTTAGCAATCCCGAAAATTTTAAAATGCTTATGTCTCGGTAAATATTGCCGACACAACAAAAAGTCTGAAAGCATTTTTGTAGCTCTCAACACGTAGAACAAGACCGCAAAATAGTCAAAAGCTCTCCGAGTAATATTTTTGAAGTTATCGAGGTTTTTAATTCTCAAGACCCCAGTGGTCCCCTATAATCACGTAACTAAGCAAGTTAGAGCGAAACGGACACAAATTTTGGATCAAAAACTATGACGATTTTTAAGGAACCCAACTAGGTCTAGGCCCATCGGGGTCTGGACCTATCAGGTCCGAACCCAATGGGGTCCTCAGATGTGTATGAACTAAGTTAAAAAAAAAAATTTAGTTAACTAATTTTTGGCAAAACATTTTTGCTAACTTTAGCAAAAAAATTGTTGGTTCAAAATCAGCAAATTTTCTTGTAGGTTTACAAGCTTTTTTTGCTAACATTACAGTTTTTTTTTTTGAGTGTAGTAGCTGGACATAACGCTCCGTACCTTGAATATGACAAGGTATTAGTGGGTCTGGAAATGGTGAATCTTCATCATCTACACATTCGAGGTATTGTTGTAAATGTATAAGATATTGGATAGTTCTTACGAGTGTACTGATCATTTCATAGTTATATGAGCAGTATTTGCTGAGTTATTTGAGCCTTCAGTAAGTCTTAGTAACACCTTAAGAATATTAGTAATATTCTTGAGCTGATATTAAAGACTGGCGCCCTCTAGGAGTCAGTAGAAGAACTAAATTTGTTTTATCTCTATATTATAAACTCTCTGGTGATCGTTTACAATAAACTAACAAAAATGCGTTAAATGAACTTAAAACAATACAAGAATAAAAAATAAGAAAAAAAAAATAAATAGAATAAAATAAATAAATAAATAGAAAAAAAATATGAAATAGAAAATTTTTATGATTTTGCGCTATGAACAACTGAAAATGGTAATTTATCAATATTTTCACAAAAAATTTGCACTTTCACGAGGCCAAAACTGCCTGAAGGAGCGTTCCAATGCTTTTGCGATGTACAAGAGAGTTCTTAACTATTGTCTTGGCTACAATTTTTGTCTTAGTATTGGATCGAAAATCTCAATGGTTTGGCTGTTATAGGCCAAAATATCAAAAAAAAAATTACAAAAAGTGGTGAATTTTCTACATTTGACCATGAAAGCGAAGTTTTTTCTAAGTAATATGTTCAGAGAAATTGTAGCCCGAGATAATAGCTACAACTTTACTTTTGAAAATAAGTCAAAATTTCAAATAGTTTACGAAATATGAGCCCAAGAAAATTTGCAAATTTTCCCAAAAAAATAAAGTCTGAGAAAAAACTTCAAGTCAAAATCGGGAGGCTCGATTTTCACCGTAGACGTATGGTCTAGTAGACTTTTTTGCTCAGTACAATCCCAAGAATCAGAAACGCGAAGCGCCCATTAAGATTTTTTTCCTTCCTTACTAATCGCCCCACCCTAATGTGCATCACTGGTGCTCTTCGTACTACACCTACGGCTGCATTAGAAATCCTCCTTCACCTGATACCCTTGGACATATTGGGTAGGCAGTATGCAGCTGCGTCGGCAATTCGACTTAATAGCACGCTGCAATGGAGGAGCAGCGATTGTGGCCATAGCGCGATCTTGAAAAAGATAACAATACCACAAAATGTGGATTGTGCTCCCTCTTTGAGCCTCTTTGAGCGCCACTTTACCACTATGATACCATCCAGGGAGTCTTGGATGGGGGATACTCCGGGAAGTGGAGCTACCATAAATTTTTACACAGATGGATCGAGGCTGCACGAACAAGTGGGCTTTGGGGTCTATTCGGAAGAGCTTGGATTGAGCCTGGCTCGTAGATTGCCAGATCATTGCAGTGTCTACCAGGCAGAGATGCTGGCAATAAAGGAAGTGGCTGACTGGTTGAGCTGCAATGTCTTGTCTACAACCGCAGTCAACATCTATACTGACAGTCAAGCCGCGGTCAAGTCCCTGGATTCAATGTTTCTGAAAACAAGATCTGCCCTTAACTGCCGCACGTCTTTAAATGAGATGGCCAAGCAGTTTAACATACGACTCATATGGGTCCCAGGGCACAGAGACATTCCAGGGAATTGCAAAGCCGATGAGCTTGCAAGACTAGGAACTACCTTACAGGTTCCAACAAAATTGGAATGTGTTGGTATGCCTCTAGAAACTTGCAAGCAAAACCTACGGCTTTGTTCTGCGACGGAGACTAATCAAAGATGGGCAAATGGATGGACGTGTGAGACAACACGACTGATTTGGCCTTCTCTTAATCAGGGGCGCACAAGTGAGCTGATATCGCTTCCAAGAGGAGAGATTTCAACGGTGGTTTCTATAATTACCGGACACTGTCTTATAGGGAAGCACGCAGAGCGGTTAAATGTGCAGTCGAATGACTTTTGCCGAAGTTGCATGGATGAAGAGGAGTTGGAAACTATCGAACACTTTATTTGCCATTGCCCGGCACTTTCTGGTCAGCGACTTGCTTCACTGGGATCTAGGGAGCTGTACGATCTTTCAGATTTGTCGGATGTCAAAATTCAACATCTAAGGAGTTTCATAAGAAGCTCAAACTGGTTTAACGACAGGGACTAGTAGGGAAACCTATTACGATCCCGTGGTATCACAATGGACCTCAGAGTCTACGTGTGTTGACGTAAAACGTCAGCAGCCACTTACAACCTAACCTAACCTGACTACTTTATAAATGACAAAAAAAATATATTTTTTTTAAAAATTGCTAAAATATCCTCGAAATGATAAAAGAATGATTTTCAAGAAAACTATTTTGATGAATTTTTATTACGATAAAAAGAAGATATTGCGGCAATTTCTTCTAGGGGATATTTCTTCCACATGCTTGCAAGGATTTGTAATAATATGTATGTAAAATTCAATAAATAAATACATATGCATTTATACCAAAATATGCTAAAAATCCAACTTTATTTTGATCCATTTTGATCCATTTTGCAGTATTTAAGCTTCAACATTTTTGCATTATAACATAATAAATGTCTCCAGTAGGCTTATGATTAGACTCATATTAACAATTGTATTTTATTAAATCTTTAATCAAATACAATTTATTAAATTTCCAACACCTGTCAATTTCAATACACATATTTTATTTTTAGTCAATACAATTTTTTTTATGTCTCTATTTACCGATAAAAATCCTTATTAAATCTGTTATATTTAGTCTACTATATATTTTTTTTGTTTATATTTATTAATATTAAAATATAAAATAATTTTCTGTCTACAATCTAATTCAACATGTGTTTTCATTTATCATAAACAAATAAATTCAATACATTACGAATGTAGAACACGTTCTCAATATTATCTGTTGCTGTTGACCTCATAAATCCTTTTTATCGTTTCAGTATTAATTTTCAATACATTAAGGATATTCAAGTGAAAAAAATTACCCATGAAAAATATTTTAAATTTAATAACTTCCTTTTTTTCAAAAATGTGGCAACGCTGAAAAATGTAAAATCAAGAATTTACAATCCGCCTGGTGAACATTTTCCTACATGAATACCCTTACTATCCAATATTTGTACATAAAATTGGAATTCTTGTTTCTGTTTATTATTCAATTTGAATTGTTAGACAAATAATAATTTAGTACCAAATGTTAATAAATGTTATTTCGACTTTAATACACACATACACAACAGAGTAAATATTAAAAAAAAAAATTGTGTAAAAATATTTTTTCTCTATAAATGAATAGAAGAAACAACAATGTCATAACATATTTTCAATTCGCTAAAATGGCCTTAATTGGTTTATGAAAATACGGCATAAAGTGAAAAAGCTGTCATTTTCAATATATTTTAGCAAAATATAATAAAACAAGTAAAAATGTCACATTCTGCAGTGCAGAATCAAAAATACCCTACATATTTCTTTTTGAATTTTAATGAGTTTTTATGATTTTTAACAATGTTTTTAGGCTGATGTCTAATTTTAAAATTGACGCTAACGACTAAAAAAAAGACAATAACACCAAAATGGTTTGTAACTTGGATTTGTAGCTTGGATAACAATTCACCGGCTGGTGAATAAAAAAATTCACATTCACAAAATAAAATAAAAAATAATATAATTATTTTTATTTTTTTTATCAACATTTTTTTTAATAAAATTTTTTTTATAATTTTTTATTCACTAACTTTTTTTATCAATTTATATAATACAATGTTCAACACGATTTTGTATCTTGGATGGAACAAAAAATTAAAGTATATCAACAGCAGAGCAAAGCCTTCGAAGATTTTTGAAAACTTAGCTTTCTTTTTTTATGACCCACTGAAGTTTTTAAATTTTTTTCAAAGGCCTTTTGAATAAGCCAAAAAATAAGTATTAACTCTAATTCTAAGGTAAATATTGTTAGAACATATCTTCAGTAAAATTTAATGGCGGTTCTTTTCTATGAATATATTAACGCTCTATGTCCTATTTTTATGGGTTATTTTGGTCCTTTTTTTTAAATATTCTCATAGAACACCAATAAAACGTGCGTTTAGGGATTTAAAATATTTTACAATAAGTTTCTGCGTCAAATTTCACTAGGGGTTGCCGAAGATCAAAAGTTCGTGCGAAAAGTGAAAAATTTTTAAAAAAGTAAAATTGTAAATTATCACATACTAATAAATTGTTTTTCATGAAAGTCGTGTAAAATAAGTCGGAAAAATGTTATAAATCTGCTTCTGACCGAAATTACTCTTCTTTCCAATTTCTAAAATAAAATTGGAAAAGTATTTTCTATACAAAAAACATTTCACAATCTGAAAATTTTTCTTTACGAAAATTGTCTCAGCATCTGTGAATTTTCTACACGAAAAGAATCAGAACCTTAGAATTTTTCTTTAAAACATTTTTCAGAATGTAAGAATTTTCTATACGAAAACTGTCTCAGAATCTGAAAATTTTCTCTACGCAAAATATCTCAGAATTTGAGAATTTTTCGATACCAAGGGTCTAAGAAATTTTCTTTACGAATCAGAAAAAAAATTCTACACAAAAAATGTCGCAGAATCTGGAAAAAGTTTCAGATTCAAAAGAATTTTTTTCTATACGAAAAATGTTTTAGATTCTGAGAATTTTTCAATACGAAAAATTTCTCAGATTCTGAGAGTGTTTCTTAGAATCCGAGAAATTTTTGTACGATAAATGTTTCAGAAACAGGCGCCCCAAGAGGCTAGTTGGTAGCGTGCTAGCCTATGAGTTTGGGGGGTCGTGGGTTCAATTTCCACCAGAGGCCTTGGTCTGTTTCGCTACAACGAGACAATGGTCATTGTCACCCGTCTCGGTTAGGTTAATTTAGTATATGATTTGTAATTATATGTTAAAAATTCAATAAATAAATAATAAATGTCTCAGAATTTGAGAATCTTTCTGTACGAAAAATGTCGTGAAATTTTATATTTCCGCAAGACGTAGCAAATTACTATCTACACTCCCCTAAGAGGCTCCCATATAAAGATTATATTTGTATGAAACTGCTCCTGCCGCTTTAACTGCCCCAATGGTGCACCTAGAGGAATCAAATGTATGACCATTCCATTTTTTAAATAAATTTGTTTTATTTAATTAGCTCCTACCACTCCCAAGGAGCCTCCTAGAGTTGTCAAAATTGGGACAGATCCCCAATAATTTTTGCCCTTACTTTTGACCACTCTAGGCGGCACCATGGGAGCGAAAGGAGCAGAATTCATTAACCAAATTTATAAAAAAATAAAAAAATAAATGTTGGATTGGAAAAATATTGACTAGGGGCATCATTGGGGCAGTTAGAGTGGTAGGAGCAGTTTCATAATAATTAAGTATTTGTATAGGAGCCCCTCGGAGAGTGAAGATATTTGCTGTGTTTTTCAATAAGTGGATTTATTTTTGGATTAATTTTATTTTGATTAAACAAATTATTTTAGAAGGCCAAAACAAATTTTTGTATATTTTTTTCGTAATCTACGTTAAATTTGCATTTATAATCCGACAAAATATTAAAAGAAATTTAAAAAAAAGGATATAAATAAATCAAAATTAATCAACTAAATTCTAGGATTTAATAAGTCCATTTTGGATTTATTTCTATCTTATTTTCATTTTCCAAATTTTTAAATAAGTATAATTTGAAAATAAATAAGTATAATTTGAAAATAAATCCACTTATTGAAAAACACAACAATTGATAAGCTATGTGTTGAAAAAATTTAGGGGAGAAATATTAATGAAGTCGGTCTTACATGTTATCCTTTTGGGGGCAACCGCAGGGCAGTTACGGGGCTTTCTGTGGATTTTTACCGGTTCACACTTAACTTTGACACCGATGACTGACCCTTAAGAACCATCCCGACCTTTCCCATTTTTTGCCCAGTGCATTTTTTAATAAACCTTTCAAAATGAGCTATTCTAGCGTATCGAAAACTGTATAAAAGCTTTTCGGAAGACAGTTTGGCCAAATCCAATTTTTTTTTTGATTATATCGTTTTAAAATATGCAATTCAACACAAAGTTCTTATGTGCGAAACATCATTTTATTTAATTTAAGTTCACTCGAAAAATTAAGTAATTAACTGTTTGTAGTTTATTGAAAAAGTTTTACGTTTTGTCGTTTTTAAAAGAAAAAACATTTGATCAATGTTCTTTTTTTTTAAATGTCTATTTTTGTTGTTTGTTTCAAAAATAACAATGTGAAAAATAAAGACTTTCATTAGCATTCAAATTTAAAAGTCATTTATTTTTGTTCTTGAAATAAAAAAAAAGTGATTCTTCTTTAATTTTTAATGATTTGTGTGCGTTATTTATTTTTTTTAATTGTTGGCATTTTTTAAAGAAAAGTCATTAGTTTTTACCTACTTGTGTTAGTTTTTTTTTGTAGACTAAAAATTCAAAAAATTATTTATAGAAATATACACAGAAAAAAATAAAAAAAAAATATTTCAGTAAATTTTTAATACTATTGAGCTAAAAATTACTCAATTTAGCACCAGTATACGATTTAATAGTATTGAGTAAATTTTTAATAAAAATTTATTAAATGTTTGAACGAAATTTTTTTTATATTTTTAATTGACACAATTAAAAATTTACCCAAAATTTATCTATTTATTTTTTTTTTTTTATTTTAAAAAAGTTTTAAATTAAAAAAAAACTTATTTTTTCAAACTTTACCAAACATATTTATTTCTCAAAAAAGTAAGAAAATTTTAAAAAGACGATTACAAACTTTCATATACATACACAATAACTATAAACTAAACGAGAATTTAAAAAGCTCCCTGCAAAACTTTGGTAATGGGTAGTGATTATATAACACATTACCAGGTAATGTATATACCTTATTTGTAGCATTATTTAAGGATGTCTTACTAAACATTTGTTCCACAACGTATTATTTTAAAGTTAAAAAATAATGCATTACTAATAATTTGCTACGTAATGCATGATTATTGGAAAAAATGTATTTCATATTTATTATTTCTAAACATTAAATCATGGATGACTTATATTTGGTTACATTATGTATTATTTGAAAGTTTGAAATAATGTATTATTTATAATTGGATGCATAATGCATTACAATAACATAAAAAATAATTATTTTATAAAAAAATGAATAAGTTTAAACTACAGATAGGCTCACGACATGAAATTTCTAACGACACACACTCACGAGCATATTTTATCGACTTACACTCACTTACAATCACGTGAGTAAATTTAATACAAAATTACTTTTTCACTACTCGTAACACCTTATATATTATCTTCTGGTATGCTATATTATTATACCCTCCACTCTAGTGATAGAGGGTATATATAAGTTTGTCATTCCGTTTGTAACACATCGAAATATTGGTCTAGGACCCCATAAAGTATATATATTCATGATCCTTGATCGATTTTAAGTCGATCTAGCGATGTCCGTCCGTCCGTCCGTCCGTCCGTCCGTCTGTCTGTCTGTCTGTCCGTTGAAAACACGCTAACTTTTGAAAGACTTTACGGAGGCTCCTGAAGTTTAACATATATGTTCTCCATTTACCGGGTCAGGTTGGTATTGCAATTCAGCGAAATCGGTCCAGTGGTTCAAAAGTTATGAGCAAAATAGTAAATTTCGGCAAGGGTATTTTTCGAATTTACAAGATTAAAACCACTATAACTTTCGAAAGACAATTCTGAGGGGGCTGAAGCTTAGCATATATATTTGTGGTTTCTCGAGGCTGTTTGGTTTTGAATTTCAAAATCGGTTCAGTGGTTCAAAAGTTATAAGCAAAGCAGTGAATTTCAGATTTGTTTCACCTTAAACTGTTGAAAACTCGTTAAACAAGTTTTATAAGCATGGTGAAATACAAGTTTTGTAAAACTTGTTGTTTGTTTTCTTGTCATGGGGTACAGTTTAGTTGTTAGACAAGTAAATATTTGTTATTGTTTTGTTATTGTGAGTGTTACTGTATGTAACGGGAAAAAATCAAATAAAGTATGTGTATGATTGAATGTTAATTTGTTTTTGGTTTTTAAAGAAGAAGATGGTAATATAAAAAGAAGAAAATATGTGAAATAGTTTTTTTTTGTATTACATTATAGGTATAAAACAACAAAAATATTTTACAAAGTAATTTGTTACTCAAAGAAATTGTACACTAAAAAAGTATTTACACTCAAAAAAAAAAATGTTACACTCAAAAAAAAATGTACACATTATTATTTTTTTTTGTTTAATGAAATGGCAGACTCAAAAAAATGTTGACAGTCAAAAAAATTTTACACTCAAAAAAATTTGATTGATTAAAAGAAAGTTTGACTCAAAATAATATATGTATTTCTAATAAAAAATTTGTAATGCAATTTTTGAAATTTTTTTTAGAAAATTACTAACAGATAACATTGTGGAGGGTATTCATAGATTCGACCAAGTCGAATTTAATTTTTCTACTTGTTTCCTTTCTCGTAACCTATAAAATATCACATATTTTACATCTTACTCGTATTCTTCGTTATAAATTTATGACTTATTTTATACCTTACTGGTATTCTTTGTGATAATGTAGATGCATTACTTTGAGTCTCATCGCCTGTTAAAATCATCAATGCTGCAATGTATAAAATAAGAGATACTATACCTTATTTTATACCTTATTTGGTAATCTAAGTTTTGCTGGGCTATGAGAGTTGAAAAAAAAAAATATTAAATTTTTATTAAACTATTTGCGTCAATTAAAAAATTACTCAATTTTTGTTTTTAAATTTAAACAAGTGATTACTCAAATTTGTTTCCTCCATATTTTTTCTGTGTAAAAACATGTTTGTATCAAGTGACTTTGGCACGATGGGTAGAGTGTCTGCCAAGAATGTAGTTGATTGCAGGATCAATTCCCCAAAAATTTTATTAAAAACTTTTTAAAATAAAATTCAATAGAAAAATTGTAAAAACAACCTGCGAAATCATTAATTTTTAATGTTTTCGTAGGTAACTTTTTTTGAATTTGTTGGTAAAAATAACACAACAATCATTAGTTTTTAATGTTTTCGTAGGTTATTTTTTTGGAATTTGTTGGTAATAAAACGAGAGTGACGTTATTTTTTAATGTTCAATGTTATTTATTTTAGAAAATTTTATTAACAGTAACAAATAAATGTTAATGTTTATTAAAACAAATGAATAATTACTGAAATGGTTTTCAAATGTTTTACCACTTTTCTTAAATATATTTTTCATTTGTAATAAAAGTTTGTTTTTTATTCGACCTTTTCTTTAGAATCTCAAATGAATAAATACTCAAGCTCGAGGTCATAAGTTTTAAATGTTTTTTTATTTATTTAAATATTTCCAATATTTCGATTTTCTTTGAATATCTTCATCAGGGACAGTCTAATGTTTCACAAAATATAAATAAGAAAAACAACAAAATAAGTTAAAAACATCAATACAAAAAACAAAGCTCACAAAATTTCAAAACAGTAATAACAATAACAACAAGAACTTACTAAATTTTATAAAAATCACACAAAAAATTCTTATTTGCTATGTAGTTCTCACTACCATCGTCATGATTGCACTGAATTTGTGTATTGCTTGGTCTTATTAACTAAATATCTATAATGTTTTGCACAGCCACTCTCCACATCGCTCTTAAAATTCATAGTTGTTGGTGTATTGATAATGTTCAGCATCTCCAACATATAGCGTCGTTTGTAATTTTGTTCTTGTTGTAATATTCGTACATCATCAAAGTTTGGCGAGTGATTAGTACTGGCACAATGGGCTGACAGTGCAGTTTTTTGTGACGAAATATTTAAAAAACGTTGATCGGATTTATGGCCTGATATTCTAGTTTTAAGTTTATTTTTAGTAGTCCCTACGTACACTTTATTGCAGTTTTCATCTTTTTTCCCGTTGCATGGTATTTTATATACGACATTGGCTTTCTCCAATATTTCCACTTTATCTTTAGTATTGCTAAATAATTGTCCAAGATTATAACCTGTTTTATGAGCCATTCTATACTTTTCTGCGTTATGTAGTCGAGATTTTTCAATTCTTTCGGACAGTTCTGGAACGTATGTCAACGATTTATATATAGTGGGTGATTCCTTATTTTCAAAATCACGTGTCTTTTGTTTTTTAAAATCTTTTATAAGTTTTGTTGCAATTTTTGTCGGAAAATTATTGTTATGTAACATGTCTTTTATCTTTTTTATGTTGTCATTATGAAATTCCTCGTCGCTAATATTTAAAACTCTCCTTATTATGTTTGAGGCTGTATTTATTATTATTCTCTTGGGATGTTTCGAATAAAAATTAATTATCCTACCAGACGCCGTTGGTTTTTGGTACCAATCTATTTTAATTTTATTATTTTGCCGTATTACTAAGGTATCCAGGTATGGAAGTCTGCCGTCAATTTCTTTTTCCATTGTAAATTTTATATTGTGATGGAATTTGTTCAAATTATTCATTATTTCCTCTATTTGGCTTTCTGTAACTATACTAAATAGATCATCTACGTATTTTGTCAATATTTTTGGTTTCTGCGTCAAGTTTTCTATACAAGTGTCCAGTAGTTTCTCCATCACGATATCAGCAACAATCGGTGATGCTGGTGATCCCATGGGTAGACCTTTCTTTTGAGAGTATATTTTATCGTTATATTTAAAATATCTATTTTCTTTTATACAAAATTTCATTATGCTCAAAAATTGTGTCTTTGACATATCAGTGAAAATTGTAATTTCATTCCACCTTTCTTCAATTATTCTTAATGCTAAATCGACTGGTACACTTGGAAATAACGACACTACATCAAACGAAAATAATCTCTCATCGTCTTGTAAAGTCAAGTCTTTAATCTTATCCCTAAATTGCACTGAATCCCTTACGTTATATTGTGATTTTTCCGTAATTTTCTTGAGAATGTTGGTTACGTATTTGCAGAGTTGACTCGATGGAGCATCTATACTAGAACATATAGGTCTTAGAGGGTAATTTTCCTTATGGATTTTAGGAAGTCCATAAATTCTTGGTGCTGTAGCCGTGTCAGTTTTAAGTCTTTTTCTCTCTATTGATGAAATTATTTGATTTTCAAAAAGTTCTTCTACGAAATCATTATTTTTCTTTTGAAGTACACTTGTTGGGTCCTTTTTCAATCGTTGATAGGTCATTATATCACCTATTATATCATTCATCCTGTTATTGTAATCGTCCTTCTCCATTTTTTGTATTGATGTTTTTAACTTATTTTGTTGTTTTTCTTATTTATATTTTGTGAAACATTAGACTGTCCCTGATGAAGATATTCAAAGAATATCGAAATATTGGAAATATTTAAATAAATAAAAAAACATTTAAAACTTATGACCTCGAGCTTGAGTATTTATTTATTTTTCATTTGTTTTTGCCTACAAAATTTTTTGAGTGTACACTCAAAAAATTATATCATTAACTGTTTGTAGTTTATTTCAAAAATTTTACGTTTAGTCGTTTTTAAAAGAAAAAACATTTATTTGATGTTCAGTTTTTATTAATGACTACTTCTGTCCTTTGCTTCAAAAAATGACACACTAAAATGGAAAGACTTTCATTAACATTTATTTTTAAAGTCATTTATTTCTGTTCTGTAAGTAAAAACTACTGATTATTCTTTAAAGTTTTAATAATTTGTGTAGGTATTTTTTTTTTTTTTTTTAATTGTTGGTATTTTTTAATGATATATCACTAGTTTTTACCTACACAACACAGTGGTTTCCCCCATTGCACGGTGGTCAATTCCGGCCAAAAATCATTTTATTTTTTTATTAAATCTTGATGAACTTATGATGCTATATTATAGCTAATACTTCAAAACATACAACTTAAATCTTTTTTTGGGCCTTGTAACACTATATTATTGTCTATAGTGGTGCAAAGTTGAGTATTTTTTGCTTTTCATTTCAGCTTTTTTTAAATGTATATTTTAGTTTTCAATAAAAGTTGGCTATGCATTTTTCTTCACATTATTTTTGTAAGTTTGGACATGAATTTTTAATTCCTATAGTAAATAATCATTCCATGTGGTTTTTGCAGATTTTGTGCGCTTTTTTGTCTTAAAGTGATGTGTAACAAAATTAGATAAAATTTAAAAAAAACTCTAAAAAAAATAAATTTTGAAAGACCATAAAAATCAATTAGAGGCTATTAGAGGTTAGCTATAAAAAGCAGTTTGTACTTTTAACTATTAAAAGTAAGTATTTTAAATTTCAGCCCCTACTTTTACCGATTCTTTAAACAAGAGCATTTTTAGTGGACTAATTTTTTACAAATGGTGGACTTTTTTAAACCTACAAACTCCACCAAAATAGGGAATGTGAATAGATACTAACTTAAAACCCATAGATTTGCGTGAAAAAAACTTAAAAAAAGACGAAATAAAAAAAAATGTGGTTTAAGGGGGGTTGGAACTAAAAAACAGCCTTAATGTTAGCAATTTTTAAACAGCTAAAAAAATAAATACATAATAGTAGTATTATTTAATTCTGTTTTTTCGTTTGAAAGAAAGAACATTTTAGCATTTTTAAAAATTTCATAACACAAAATTTGGTCAACTAGAATTATCGGGGTTGCCAGTTAATCGTGTGTTGTTTTTTTAAAGGGAAAAATTGGCTGCATTTTTACAGCAAAAACTACTAAACCGATTTTGATGATATTTTTTTTTTTTTTTTTGATTTGTAGATAATTAAATTTTCAAGCACATTTTTGTTGAAGATATGCTAACGTAAACTCAAAAAATAGAAAACTTCAATTTCTTCTTTCATTCAAATTTTAATTAGGTCAAATTTTAAAAAATGGTCACGATAAGTATTAGAAAATTAAATAATCTACAAATCAAAAAAAAAAAATGTCATCAAAATCAGTTCAGTAGTTTTTTCTGTACAACTGCGGCCATATTGTCCTTTAAAAAAAAGTATCCCACAATTAACTGGAAGCCCTGTCAATTCTTTGCCATTTAAACTTTTAAAAATATTACGATTGTTAATATTTCAAATAAAAAAACAGAATTAAAAAGTACTGCGTATCTACTTTTTTAAAAAATTGCTAACACAAAGGCTGTTTCTTTTAGTTCCAACCCCCACCTTAATTAGTTTGATACATTTGATACGTCCATGCTGAGTTGGCCAACCACTATATTTGTATGTCCAACGTTTTGAAAAGAGATCAGATATATTATTCTTAATTCGGATATTAAATTATTGCTGTTTATATGCAGACATGTTTGATACATTTGGGACGTCCATGATTATTTGGCCAACCACTGTATTGGTAGGTCCAACATTTGGGCAAGGTATCAAATATGTTATTCTTAATTCGAATATTAAATTTAAACTATTTACACGCAGAAATAAAGAAGTAATTGATTTTTGGCCGGAATTGACCACCGTGCATTGGATCAAACAACCTATTCAGAAATTTACGGGACACATGTTTTTCTGTAGCGGGACATTTGGTGTGAAGTTTGTCATTCCGTGTGTAACACCTCGAAATATTGGTCTAAGACCCCCATAAAGTATATATATTCATGATCCTCGTTCGATTCTAAGACGATCTAGCGATGTCCGTTCGTCCGTCCGTCTGTCTGTCTGTTAAAAACACGCTAATTTTTAAAAGACTTTACGGAGGCTCCTGAAGTTTGGCATATATGCTGGGCATTTACCTGGTCAGGTTGGTATGCAATCCAGCGAAATCAGTCCAGTGGTTCAGAAGTTATGAGCAAAAGAGTGAATTTCGGCAAGGGTTTTTCACGAATTTACGAGATAAAAAACACGATAACTTTCTAAAGGCAATTCTGAGGATGCTGAAGCTTATCATATATATTTTTCGTTCCTTTTGGCTGTTTCGTGTTGAATTTCAGTCAAATCCGTCTAGTGGTTCAAAAGTTATTCGCAAAACCGTAAATTTCAGATTCTCCTCACCTTAAATTGTGTTGAAAACCCGTTAAACATGTTTTAAAAACATTGGTAAGTCACAAAAATATTTTACAACGCATTTTTGTCACTCAAAAATATTTTTACACTAAAAAAAAAAATAAAATCGAAAAAAATTATACACTCAAAAAAAATTTTACACTAAAAAAAATTTAATAAATTTTTTTTTTTTTTTTTCAAAAATTAGTTAAAAAAAACTTTTTTTACACAAAATAAAATATTTCTAATCAAAAATGTTATATTTTCACTCTAGAAAATTTACTATAACTTAAAAAGGGCATTGTGGAGGGTATTCATAGATTCGGCCAAGTCGAATTTAGTTTTTCTACTTGTTTTAAATTGTTGGCATTTTTTAGAAAAAAGTCTTTAGTTTTTACCTACTTGTGTTGGTTATTTTTTTGTATACTAAAAATTAAAAAATTATTTATATAAATATAAAAACACGTTTGTATCTAGTGACTTTGGCACGATGGGTAGAGTGTCTGGCCAGAATGTAGTTGATTGCGGGATCGATTCCCCAAAAAAATTATTGAAAAGTTTTTAAAATGAAATTCAATAGAAAAATTGTAAAAACACGAAACCTTTTTTTTTAAATTGTTGATAAAAATAACACAACAATCATTAATTTTTAATGTTTTCGTAGGTTATATTTTTGGAATTTGTTGATAAAAAAATGAAAGTGACGTTACTTTTTAATGTTCGATGTTATTTATTTTAGATAATTTTATTAACAGTAACAAATAAATGTAAATGTTTTTAAAAACAAATGAATAGTTACTGGAATGGTTTTCAAATGTGTTATCACTTTTTTTAAATATGTTTTTCATTTGTTTTTGCCTACAAAATATTTTGAGTGTAGGTATATCATTGATCCTTGATGGATTATAATATCCGTATGTCTAGCAAAAGCTCTTAAATAAAGCATTGACAATTAGGAGTCTTGACAATACCAAATTTAACTTTAAAATTTTTGATTTTCGTTAATTTAAATGGAGACTACACTCAAAATATTTTGTAGGCAAAAACAAATGAAAACCACATTTAAAACCAGCGAATAAGCAATTGAAAACCATCCCAGAGATTATTCATTTGTTTTAACAAACATCAACATTTATTTTTTACTGTTGACAAAATTTTCTAAAATAAATAACATTAAACATTAAAAAATTACGGTTTTTTCATTCTTTTTTACCAACAAACTCGAAAAAATAACCTACGAAAACATATAAAATTAATGATAGTTCTGTTATTTTTACCAACAAATTCCAAAAAAATAACCTACGAAAACATTAAAAATAATTATTTTTAACAAAATTTTGGGGAATCGATCCCGCAATCAACAACATTCTGGCCAGACACTTTACACATCGTGCCAAAGTCACTTGATACAAACATGTTTTTATAATTCTATAAATAATTTTTTGATTTTTTTTTTCTACAAAAAAATAACCTACTTGTGTAAGTAAAAAATAATGATATCTCATTAAAAAATACCAACATTTAAAAAAAAATTACTTACACAAATCATTAAAAATTTAAAGAATAATCAGTAGTTTTTACTTACAGAACAAAAATAAATGACTTTAAAATTTAAATGTTAATAAAAGTCTTTTTATTTTAGTATATTATTTTTGAAACAAAGGACAGAAGTAGTCATTAATAAAAACTGAACATCAAATAAATGTTTTTTCTTTTAAAACGACTAAACGAAAAATTTTTTAAATAAACTACAAACAGTTAATGACATAATTTTTTGAGTGAAGTATTTAAAAATAATACAAAAAGTATTAAAGATCAATATTCAAAATTTTACAGCAAAAGTTAGAAAAAGGGACCAGAATACTTAAACGTTATTTACCTCTAATGGTAATAGCTTTATTACCAAAACCATTAAGATATGTAAACCTCTTGCCCGTACACCCAAAAATATAAAAAACATAAAAAACTTTGTAAAAAAGAAAAACAACATGAACATTATGAAAAATGAGTTCTTAAATGCATTAAAACACAGTTATTGGAAAAATTTACATAATTTTTTGTAATAATTCTAGCAAAAAAGCACTTACTAATAAGGAAGGTTTCTTAAGGGAAACTTATTAAATGTGAAACTCATTGATGATACATTTCATTGATTTGATGAAACATACTTTTTTGTTTCATAAAAACTTAAAATGACGAAATCTCGTAAACTAAGTCAGATGGAGCAAATGATATTTTTTACATAGATAATTTTTTTTTTGCGAGTTTGAACCTGATTTTAGTTCCTTTTGTTGGGATACCTTCTTAATTAGCGAGACCCAAATAAAAAAGAAAAGAAAAAAATTCCAAAAAAAGAACATAAAAAAGAAAATATTATCCTTAAAAAAATGAAAGAAATAGTAGAGCTAACAATAAGAACTAAAATCTAGCAAAAAAAGAAAAAATACGTGAAACATTAATGTAATACAAGACAATGACTGTGACGACGATGACGACAAAGGATGATTATGACGACGTCTATACACAATAATAGCAAAAAACGTTAACGTCGACGGCAGCAGTAATATTAACGTTAGATGTGGCAATGAAGTTGATGGCCACCCACTGTCAAGACATGAAAAACAACTACACATCCAACTTGGAATTGTGAAATATTAAAAAAAAAAAAATATGATTCCTAGGCAATGGATAAAGACTTTTTTCTAATATGAACCACGTTTTTTTATGATTTTCATGTTTTTTTTCTAATGGCTTTTTCATATTTTCTTGTTTTTTTTTTTATTCTTTTCTCAAAATTTACCTATTGCAACTTATTTGAACAAAAAAAAAATTTACAAACAACCAAAAAGGGGGAATATGAAGGGCTAATTGCAATAATCCATTTATAACGTACAATTTGAGTTTAGCACAATGGCACCATAGATGCCATCATGTTTGTATTTACGTTATTTTTTTGAATCCGTTGTATTGAATTCATATCTGACCGACAGGCATATTAGCAACCCTCCCTCAACCTCCCCAACCGCATTTTTTTCATTCTTTTAAATCTCTTTGGAATTATAATATTAATAAAAAAAAAAATAGAAAGAAAATGTTGTAAACAAACAAAATTTGAAGAAAATTTTTACTAAATTTAACTGAAAAAGAAATTCTTTTGTTATTTAGCATTTTTATTAGCTTATTAAATTTGTTTCATTGTAAGAAATTTAACTGCATAGGGATTAGTGTTTATAAAAAACCGACATTTTGGAAAACCGGTTTCTCGGTTAACCGAAATTCAGCTTTTTCGGTTAACCGGTTTTCTCGGTTAAACCGGAATAAAAAAACCGGTTAACCGGTTTTTTTTTTTTTAACTGACAAACCCAAAAAATACTTTAAAATTGCTAATTTTTATTAAATAAAAAATCGAATGTAACTAAAGTTAACTTATTTGTTTCTCTCAGCAAAGTTAGCAACTTTTATCCTTTGAAAATAGCGGTATTTAAATACGGTGCTTTATTTTCTTATATTCACCGGAGCATTATTTTAATTTTTATTGGTTTTATTTAAAAAACAAATACATCAATTCGTTTTAAATTGTAGTCCGTATTTTATATTAATGTTCTTTTATTGACATTTTCTCCATTAATAAGAATTTTAGTACCTAATTAACAGTCACTTATAACACAAATATTTACCAGATTAATATTCCTATTTGGAAAATTGTTTCTTGAAGACAAAAAGTATTTTATACTTCCTTTCTCACGGATTTTCAAGGTCTTTTTAATGAAATTTTGAAAATATCATAAAAAAAGTGCAAACCCTTAATATTTCCAAAATATTCCGTTTGAATGTATTTAAAAAAAAAACCGGTTAACCGACAGAAAAAACCCGGTTTTCGGTGCACCGGAATTTTTCAATTTCGGTTAACCGGTTTGCAAAAAAACCGAAATTTTGTGAAAAAACCGGTTTTTCGGTTAACCGGTTAACCGGTTTATAAACACTAATAGGGATTCATATTTCCAACATAAACTACCCTTTTATTTTGTTGAAAGGAAGACTTTGTAAAATAATAAATGTTTAAGAACATTTTTTATTTAAGATAAGAATTCGTTTTGAAATTATTTAAAGTTTAATATAAAGGACCGCACAATATGAAATATTCAAAGTTTTCATGACAATAAATCAATAATTGCAATTTTGCCAAGTGAAAAGCATCAAATTGATACTGCAAATTTTACAACTAAAATTCTGTTGATGCAACAAATATTTAGTAGGTACAGCTTTTCTTTAATTGCCTCCAATGAATATCAGTTATCACAACTAAATTCCGTTCAACTAATGGAAACGACCACAAAATTTGGTATTCACAACCGAATTCAAAAACCCAATTTTTTATGCAGTGACTCGCAGCTTATTTCGTGTCTTAGATATCAGTTAGCAATCCATTTAAGACAAAGTTTCCAATAATACACCTAATTATTATCTAACGAGTATTTTTGTTAAAAGTGCTGTGTAGGTAATTTATCGATCTTTAATTTAAGATTAATGGCGTCCAGATTGAGTAAATATTAAACGTTCTACGAGGGTCGAAATGGAAATTATTGAAAGATGTTTTTTTGAAAATTTCTTTAAAACACTTTAAGGTCGATTTTATCCAAGCTCAAACATAAAAAATTAAAAAAATAGTCCAATAGTATATAGTCAGTTACCACATAATTTTTCCAATGACCCAAAAAAAATCAAAATTTTTAAAATGCAGTCGAAGAAATCCGAATTTTTTGACCTCAAATTCTTTTTACCACCAATTTTTTGTAAACAAAGGAAATGTTCAATTATTTTTATATCTCATTACTATACAATTATTAAACAATTGATTTTTTTTGTTATTTACCAAAAATTGGTGGTCAAAAGAATTGGAGGTCAAAAATTTTGGTTTTTGTTTGAGTCTTTGGAAAAATTATTAAATAACTAAATAGTAGTATTAAATACTGAACTATTTTTTAAATTTTTTATATTTGAGTTTGGATAAAATCGACCTAGAAATATTTTTAAGAAATTTTCCAAAAAATGTCTTTCAATAATTTCAATTTCCATTTCGACCCTTGAATGGATTGCTAACTAACATCTTTCACACGAAATAAGCTGCGAGCCAACGTACACTCAAAAAATTATGTCATTAACTGTTTGTAGTTTATTAAAAAAGTTTTACGTTTTGTCGTTTTTAAAAAAAAATCATTTGTTTAACGTTCAGTTTTTTTTTAATTATTATTTCTGTTCGTTGTTTTAAAAAAAATAACATACATAAAAAATAAAGACTTTAAGCATTAAATTTTAAAGTCATTTATTTTGATTCTATAAGTAAAAATAAGTTCTTCTTCTTAAATTTCTAATAATTTGTGTAAGTTATTTTTTTTTTTAAATTGTTGGCATTTTTTAAAGAGAAGTCATTAGTTTTTACCTACTTGTGTTTGTTATTTTTATGTAGACAAAAAATTCAAAAACTTATTTATAGAAATATAAAAACATGTTGGTATCAAGTGACTTTGGCACGATGGTTAGAGTGTCTGGCCAGAATGCGGGATTGATTCCCCAAAAATTTTATAATTTTTTTTAATTAAATTCAATAGAAAAATTGTAAAACTAACCTACGAAATCATAAATTTTTAATATTTCCGTAGGTATTTTTTTTTTAATTTATTGGGGAAAAAAAATACAACAATCATTAATTTTTAATGTTTTCGTAAGTTATTTCTTTTTCGAATTTGTTGGTAAAAAAATGAAAGTGACGATATTTTTTAATGTTCAATGTTATTTATTTTAGAAAATTTTATTAACAGTAAAAAATAAATATTGATGTTTGTTAAAACAAATGAATAATTACTGTGATGGTTTTCAAATGACTTATCACTTGTTTTGAATGTGTTTTTCATTTGTTTTTGCCTACAATTCATTAACTTGTATAGTGTTATAACTCAAAATATTTGATTTGGCAGCAAACGAGTATAAAGTTTACATTTGAAACCGGTTTTCCATTAAAAAAGGAGGGTACATAGAAAATGTTATAATGGCGTGTACTCTTCTTAAGCTGTGAATTTAAAATAATGTTAATACAAATTTTTGACACAAAATAAAGTATTATAAAACGAACAATTCCGTACCATTAACTAAAAAATCAAGTTTTTTGAGTTATTACACTATACAAGTAAATGAGCAAAATTTTCTAGATTTTTTGAAACTTTTTCGAAAATTTGTTTTTATAAAAATGTTAATTAACTATTAATAGTTTTTTTTTTAATTTAAACTTTTATAAAAAAGATTTCTGTAAAATTAACAATAAAATCTACTGATTTTTTTTTTAATTTTGGCAATTTTAATCGTTTTAATTGTATTAAAAGCGTTTTCCTTGAAAAAAGGACAGCAAACTATTTCTGTAAAATTACAAAATATTCTGCTAAAAATATGTTTGAAAAATCGTTTTGATTGCATATAAAAACAAAAAAATAACACTTTGAAAAAAAAAACTTTGAAAATTTTCTTACAAAAAGATTTTCTTACAAAAAGATCTGTTTAATTAAAAAATAATCTGCTAAAAATATGTTCAAAAATATTTTGAAATTCAGCAAACAGAATCAGTAAAAATGCAGTAATATTTCTGTTATTTTCTAAAACTGAATGACAGAGATTTTAGTAAAAATATCCATTTTAGCAGAAAAATCTGCTGAAAGTTTTCTAAATCGAGTTGAAGATCGTTTTAAAGACTTTTTGACAGAGTTTTTAACATAATAATGTTTTAGGCTGGTGTCTAATTTTAAAAAAGTTGCAGGACGCCACCTCAGTTTGACTATATAAGCTAAAAATAAACGAAAAAGAAAACAAGAATTACTATTTTCAGTTTCTTAAAACCAAAAATTTTAATAACTTGGGTTTGTAACTTGGATAGTAATTCACCTCGTGGTGAATAAAACCGCTTTTCACCAGCTGGTGAATAAAAAGTAACATAATTATTTTTCAACAAAATTTTTTTTTTTTCATCAACTTTTTTTTATCAAATTTTTTTTTTTTTCATCAATTTTTTTTTCATCAATTTTTTTTTTCCATAAAATTTTTTTTTCCATCAAATTTTATTTTTTATCAAATTTTTTTTCATCAATTTTTTTTTCATCAATTTTTTTTTTTTTCATCAAACTTTTTTTTATCAATTTTTTTTTATCAACTTTTTTTCATCAAATTTTTTTTTCATAAATTTTTTTTTCATCAAATTTTTTTTTTTATCAAAAATTTTTTATTATTAATTTTTTTCTCACCAAAAAATTTTTTTTTTATATTTTTTTTCATCAATTTTTTTTACATCAAAAAAAAAACAAAAACCTTTTTTCATCAAAATTTTTTTCACCAAAAATTTTTGGTTCATTAAATTTTTTTATACCCTCCACTCTAGTGATGGAGGGTATATATAAGTTTGTCATTCCGTTTGTAACACATCGAAATATTGGTCTAGGACCCCATAAAGTATATATATTCATGATCCTTGATCGATTTTAAGTCGATCTAGCGATGTCCGTCCGTCCGTCTGTCTGTCTGTCTGTCCGTTGAAAACACGCTAACTTTTGAAAGACTTTACGGAGGCTCCTGAAGTTTGACATATATGTTGACCATTTACCGGGTCAGTTTGGTATTGCAATCCAGCTAAATCGGTTCAGTGGTTCAAAAGTTATGAGCAAAAGAGAAAATTTCGGCAAGGGTATTTTGCGAATTTACGAGATTAAAACCACTCTAACTTTCGAAAAACAATTCTAAGGGTGCTGAAGCCTAGCATATATATTTGCCGTTCCCCAAGTCTGTTTGGTTTTGAGTTTCAGAAAAATCGGTTCAGTGGTTCAAATGTTATAAGCAAAGCTCTGAATTTCAGATTGGTTTCACCTTAAACTGTTGAAAACTCATTAAACAAGTTTTAAAAGCATGGTGAAATACCAGTTTTTTTAAAACTTGTTGTTGTTTGTTTTCCTGCCGTGGGTGCATTTTAGTTGTCAGACAAGTAAATATTTGTTATTGTTTTGTTATTGTTTTTGTAACTGTATGTAACGGCGTAGAGTAAGTATTTTTGGAAAAAAATCAAATAAACTGTTTTTTTTATGATTGAATGTTAGTTTGTTTTTGGTTTTTAAAGAAGAAGGTGGTAAAATAAAAAAAACGAAATATGTGAAATAGTTTGTTTTAAAAAGATACTTTCAGATAACATTGTGGAGGTTATTCATAGATTCGACCAAGTCGAATTTAATTATTCTACGTGTTTAACATAATTTTGTTTTTTTGTGAAAAAAAAAAAAATATTTTTTTTTTACCAAAACTACTTTTTCACCAAGTCTAAGCTTTTCGCATAAAAATTTTCCATTTGTTTATCAAATGTACCTACATAAAACAAGTGAGAGTGTTATATTCTTTGGTGCCGAATTTTTTATACTCTCCAAAATGTAAAAATACTTTTTTGCACTTATTTTTGCACTCATTTACGAAATGTACAGCTCTTTTGGTTTTTTAATTGGGTCCTCGACTAATATTTCAATTCGTTTTGCATGGAATAGCAAAGTAATATAACATTATTTTTTCTAAAAAAACTTTGCTTTGGCAAGTACACCCAAATCTTCCGCAAAACATTATCATGATTTAATGTTTTTGGCAAGATTACAAAATTCGCAGGCATTTTTTTTTGAGTGTAGGTAAATAAAAAATTGTAATTAAGATTTTTAAGAAAAAAATCATACAAAAATGGATTTTTACTTACTGGGAATATTCACTTATTCTTAACAAGTGTATTGCAAAAGACACTTCCCTTGTCAGTGAAAGCAACAATTCTACTGAAATTAATCCAAAAAGATTTTTAAAAAGAAATTTATGTAAATATTAAGATATATGTATGTATTTTGTCTGGTTAATTAAACCCCCTTAAAACACATTTACAACAAAATGTATTTGTTTTTCAAAAAAAAAAATCCCTTTAAAATATGCAATAAATTCTAAGCTTCTCATTACTCTAAAAAATATGCAACATTTTTTTTTGTTAATATAAATTCTCTTACATATGAATGTATTAAAAAGTGAATGACCTCATTTCTTTAAGTTAAAGAAAAAATAAAATATTCTTCATTGCATTCAAAAACCAACACAAAACAAATAAACTCAAATGAATAAATGCATCTCTGCGTTTTGATAAGACACCATTTAAGTAAACAAACTTAAAAACAAAAGGGTCTGCTCCAATGATGTCGCTGCTGCTGGTGGTGGTGGTGTTGGTAAAGTGTCAACGTCAGCACACTTGTCAATATAAAAGGAACTCAAAAGGACAAACAAAAAAAAAAGAGAAACTCAAAGAGACAACTTGGAAAGAAAAACAAACAAAATTTAAATGCAAAAAAACTCTGAAAATGAATTGCAGCAAGAAATGTTTTTTAAAGACGACAAAAAATAAAATGATGAGCTGTGAAAATTGCATCAACTTAGGTCACCTACCTTCTTCATGTAAAAAAAGAGCCTTAAGGCTTTAAAGAAAAACATTTCTGTGTAAAAATTCCATCACCTGAGAGCTTAATAAACATTAGATTGTGTGAAAAATAAACAAAATTCATATGTGGAATTTATATGCAAAAATACATAAAATAAAAAAACACTGAACTCAACTCATCTGAATTGCATTTCATCTGTAAAACATGATATCCTTTGACAGGCAGGATTATATAAAAAATAAACAAATATTAAACAGGATTCTTCCATTCTATGAAAAAACAACAACAACAACAACAACAAAAATCTGTTATAAGGATTCTTGTTGTTTCCAGTTGAAGAAGTGTTGTTGCAAGCTTATGAATATTCATATCTATTTATTCATATTTGCGTGTCAAGTGAAAAATTGTGAATTCGTTTCGTTTCATTTTATTATTATTTTTCTTGCTTGCCATGAATGTTTTTTCTTTTTTCACTGAAATCTTTTAAATATTTAAAACAGGGTTGTTGTTTACAAAACAGAAAAAAGAACTTAAAATTCATTGGTATCTGTTGAAAATTTTATCGAGAACCTAAATAAAACACTATGCCATTTCGAATTTTTTGGCACTTTCAATCAAGGATCATCGAGCTCTATATAGGATGTGAAGAAACTCGAAGTGGGGACATCAAATGGTTATGCTGCAAAAACAAAAAATAATTATGCTGCTTTTTTTTTTGATTATGCTACACTCCAATGGGTTAAATAATTCCTAAAATTGTTTAAAAAAATCCAAAAAATTAAAAAAAAATGGTTAAATTTAAAGAATTTTGAGAAAAAAATTACAAAAATAATTACCAAAAAAAATAAATTAAAGACAACTAGTTAAAAAAATGCCTGCGAATTTTGTACTCTTGCCCAAAACATTAAATCATGATAATGTTTTGCGGAAGATTTGGGTGTACTTGCCAAAGTAAAGTTTTTTTTTAGAAAAAATAATGTTATATTACTTTGCTATTCCATGCAAAACGAATTGAAATATAAGTCGAGGACACCATTTAAAAACCAAAAGAGCTGTACATTTCGAAAGTAAGTGCAAAAATAAGTGCAAAAAAGTGTTTTTACATTTTGGAGAGTATAAAAGATTCGGCACCAAAGAATATAACACTCTCACTTGTTTTATGTACATTTGATAAACAAATGGAAAATTTTTATGCGAAATGCTAAGACTTGGTGAAAAAGAAGTTTTGGTAAAAAAAATTATTTTTTTTTTCACGAAAAAACAAATCTGTACTAAAAAAAATTTAATGAACCCAAAATTTTTGGTGAAAAAAAATTTTGATGAAAAAAAGTTATTAATGATTTTTTTTATGAAAAAAAAATTTTTTTGATGTAAAAAAAAATTGATGAAAAAAAATATGAAAAATAAAAAATTTTTTGGTGAGAAAAAAATTGATAATAAAAAATTTGATAAAAAAATTTGATGAAAAAAAATTCACGAAAAAAAAAATTTGATGAAAAAAAATTCATTAAAAAAAAATTTGATAAAAAAAAAAAATAATGAAAAAACTCATAAAAAAAAATTATGAAAAAAAATTGATGAAAAAAAAATGATAAAAAAAAATTTGAAAAAAAATATTATGAAAAAAGAAAGTTTGATAAAAAAAAAAATTATGAAAAAAAAAAAAAAATTATGAAAAACAAAAAATAAATTGATGAAAAAAAAAATTGATGGAAAAAAAAAATTTGATGGAAAAAAAATTATGAAAAAAAAAAATGATGAAAAAAAACAAATTTGATGAAAAAAAAAGTTTGATGAAAAAAAAAAATGAAGAAAAAAAAATTTGATGGAAAAAAAATTGATGAAAAAAAAAAAAATTATGAAAAAAAAATTTTATGAAAAAGAATATTTTTTTTTTGTGGAAAAATAATTATGTTACTTTTTATTCACCAGCTGGTGAATTCACCACGAGGTGAATTATTATCCAAGTTACAAAGCCAAGTTATTAAAATTTTTGGTTTTAAGAAAATGAAAATACACTTAAAATATTATGTAAGTAAATTCAACAGAAAATACGTTTGAAACAAATGAAACTTTATTTAAAAAACGGACTACTTACATTTCATTTAAAACAAAAACATTTCTCAGTTATTTTTAAATGTTAATTAATAACTGTTGAAATCCGTAAAAATAACTTAAAAATCCGTAAAAAATGACTGACAAAATATTACGGAAAAAACGGTTAAAATAACGGAAATTTACATTCATTTTTATTTATTTTTTTAGAAATAATTTTAAAAAACTTCGAACCTGAGCAGAATCGAACTCATAATTTCTGGCTGATAGCCCAGCACGCTACCCTCTGTGCCACAAGCTACTTATATTTTCAGCAACTAAATTTCATTTTCAAATTAAAAAAAAAAAAATTCTAATTTTAGAAATTTTTAAATAACTGACAAATAACAAACGACAAATAAAATAATGTGGTTTGTTTTTTAAATAACTGAAAAAAACAAACGTTACGGAAAATTTTATTTAAAAGACAGTTATGTATTTGAATAAACGTTCAAAAAGTTGTTTAGAATATTTGTATGTGAAACAAACGAATTTTCTTTTAATATTAACTAAAACGAAAACTATTTGTTTGACTGTGAAACAGTAACTGTAAAACTTTTATGAGTGTAGTAATTCCTGTTTTCTTTTTCGTTAATTGTTAGCTTATGTAGTCAAACTGAGGTGGCGTCCTGCAAACTTTTTTAAAATAAGACACCAGCCTAAAAACATTATCATGTTAAAAATCAAAAAATTATTATCTAAATTTTCCTATTTTTTTTTTTTTTTACATTTTTAAACAAAATTTAATTTTTCCAATTTTTTTTAAATCAGTTTTTATTAATTTATTTTTTTATAAATTATTTTTGTATTGTTTTTTAACAAAATTCTTATTTTAGAATTTTTTGTTTTTCTTTAACAATTTTTCGTTTTTTTCAATTCACAGTGGGTTGAAACTAGTGTTGCAAGTGGATTTTTTTGAAAGTACTTACGCTTATAAAAAAAATCCCCCTTTCCCCTACATTCGAAAAAAATTTCCCCTACAATTTATCCCTACATTAAATTTTTAAAATTTCATAATTTTTTTTTTTGAGTTCCAATAATTTCAGATTTTTTTAATGTATAATATTAACAGATATTTCGGAATCCTGTTCTAGAACAAATGTTGTCAGAACCGGTTCAAAAAATGTTGCTGGGTGTTTTCGATTATTTTTCTCACAAATCTACTTTATTTTAAATCAAAAGAGTCAAAATTTATGCCAAATATATGAGTTGTTTGATATTACTCGGAATCTTGAGATTTGCTCTTAATGATGAAACGGGTAATGTTTCCTACAACAAAAAAATGTCTATTAATTTCGAGTAGATTACAGAGTTTTACACAATTTATAGCAGGTATCCTTTTAATAAGAGTGGTTCAAAAGATTTTAAAAAAGCACATTCCAAGAATTTGTTTTGAAACCCTCTATGAAAGTACCGCTTTTAACTTAAATTCAAGGTTTTGGACAACTTTTAGCTGCTTTCTGAAAAAGTACCTACATTTGATGAAATTTTAAAAATCTGTCCGTTTTTCCCTACGCTACCATTTTGAGAACAAAAATACCTACATGTAGGGATTTTTTCCTACTTCTGGCAACACTGGTTGAAACATACGTAAACTGAGGATTAATTCAGAAAAGCCCTTTATTATTGTTATTTATATTTTTTTAGACTATTATTATTATTATTATTATTATTATTATTATTTAGTAAAAATGTTTTTGTATTAAAAGAGAAGAGATAACCTTTTTATAACAACAGGATGCTACCGCTCTAACTGCTCCAAGGGTGTCTCAAGAGATGCCAAATGTGTGACCGACTCCAACTATTTTTTCAACCCCAACATTATCTTAGGATATACCTACCCTCTATCTTTAACCCTTAAGGTGGTCACCATACAATTGTTTTTATTTTATTTAAATTTGTTTAACGAAATTAGCTCCTATTGCTCCAATGGTGCCTCTTGGAGTGGTAACAAGCAAGATCGACCCACATTTATTTTTACCCTCCAACAATTTTTCGGCACATACTAATACCGTATCTCCACTCGATAATGAGGCTCCTATAGAAAGTGTAATTTTTATAAAATCTGCTCCTACCTCTCTAACTGCCCCAAGGGTACTCTTACAGAAAAATGTATAGAATCATGCCACCGCGAAGCAGATTTGTAAGGGAGAAATCAAGAACTTGCCCTTCAAAACGTGTTTCGGGGTAGGCACTATTTTTTACGTTGTTTTTTGTACTTCCTGTTTTTTTTTTAAATATTTTTTGGTGTATTTTGTTTTTTGCTTTGATTTTCATTTCTTGGCACTGCTACTCACGAAAGTCTAGTAAAATTCGAAGAGTGATGCATCTATTATACAACTCCACAGCCTACTTTTATGTGGTATTGTGAATATTGCAGATTTGATAAAATTTAATTAATCTCGCTCTCTCCATATTTGTTTCTGTATGCATAGTAATTCTATCAAAAAAGTACATCTCGCCCCATTGAGCAACCCCCCCCCCCATCTACAATAAGTTTGGTTTGGTTAAAAAAATCCTGTCTAACAAATTTTTGTTCTGAACAAGATATCCAAATTTCATGAAGATCTAGTAGTGACGCTAAGGAGGCTTTCATTCTGAGTTTTTCTTTTGAGTGTAGACTGAAAAAAACATAACTAAATTTAAGGAAAAAATGTCTTTGAATTTAGTTAATGACTTCTGAGAATTTAGTAAATAACTTCTTAGAATTTAGTTAAAAATTCAAAATGGCGATATCTCGAAAACTAAGCGAGATAGAGCGAAACGGATGAAATTTTCAAAAGAAAGACTACAACGAAAAATATGGAATAGCCTAGCTCTGCATATCTGTCGGGGTCTCAAGACCCTTTATCCGGTTTTTAAGATTCTCAAGACCCTATCAGGCCCCTTATTACCGTATCTCAAAAACCCATGGGTCCAGGGTCTAGACCCAATCTATTTCTAAAATGTGAAGTATAATTTTTCCCATTTTCTAGTTAAAATTGGCTTAAAATTAAATAACTTTGTTTTCCTTATTTTTGGGAAAATTATGAACTTAAACCAAGAAAAACAATCTTTGGAGCCAAATCACTCCCTCTTTTTCTCAAAATTGAGTTAATTTTCCCAGATTTTAGTTCACTTTTTTTTGAGTGTAAAGTCAAATTCACACCTGTGGTGAAATCTCACTCGAACGAGAATTCGATAATATGGTTCTGTATCATTTTATATACAACCATATGATCGCAAGCTCGTTCGAACGAGATCAGTTGTAAATTGTGTATAAGATTATTTAATTTAATCAAAATATCAAATGCAATCATATTAAAGTAGATTACAATTAATATCAAATAGATAATAAACTTTTACATATAACAAATTATATTTTCAAAATTCTCAAAGAGATAAAATTTTATTTTTATAATTTATAAGAAATAAAATTGTTTGAGCTCGAGCTCAAACAATTTTATTTCTTAAAAATTATAACTGAAAGGTCGAATAAAAACAACACTAATTTTTTATAATTTATTTTACCTTAGCCTGTTTAAAAAACATCTATAAAAACAAGTTTAAACTCTAGTTTATTAATTTTAATTACAAAGCGGTCTCTTTAACAGCTTTGATGTTTTTTGTTTAGTTTTTTTTTAGATTTTTGTGGCAGGCTTACTCACTTGTTGTTGCAACATTTAATTGCCAACACTAAATAACACCTTCGCTAAACAACAAAGTGTGTTTAATTTCTGTCAATGGGCAACACAATATTGAAAACTTTTAAAAACATATTAAAAGATTTTTTGTTTAAAAAAGGCCCACATGAAAGGACTTCCAAAGAAGTATAGGAAATAAAACAATTTATCGAATATTAAAAAAATGATTTAAATTCACTTAAAAAAGTGACAGAGAGGGAGAGTGTTAAAAAAATTACTGCACACAATGGATAAAAATAATGCATAAGTTGAAGAAAGAAATATGAAGGCGAAAATTTTATTTTGTCCAGTATCATAAAGATATCACATCTTAGCTGATCTGGCAGTATTTTTAATTAGCATTTTTGATCTTTTACGAATCTTTTAGCATTTTTGATCTTTTACGAATTACAATTGATCTTTTAAACCCAAAAAAAAACGTGGGTATTTAATACTAAAAATTTAACTAATTTTAGTCCAAAAGGACCTAGTGCAGAAATTGGTAACCAATAAGTACTAAAATTTTTAACTAATATTAGTCAAAACCAGTAAAAATTACGAATGTTAGTACTTTGAAGATACTAAAATTAGTAACTAATTAGTAGATTTTGGTACAATATCACTTACTAAACCTTTTACTGTAGAATTCTTTTGAGTGTACGAATTACAATTGATCTTTTACGAATTACAATTGACCTTTTTCGAATAACAATTGATCTTTTACGAATTACAATTGATCTTTTTGGAATCACAAGTGATCTTCTACGAAATACACTCAAAATAATTCTACATTAAAAGGTTTAGTAAGTGATTTTGTACCAAAATCTACTAATTAGTTACTAATTTTAGTATCTTCAAGGTACTAAAATTAGTAATTTTTACTGGTTTTGAATAATATTAGTAAAAAATTTTAGTATTGGTTACCAATTCCTGCACTAGGTCCTTTTGGACTAAAATTTAGTTAAATTTTTAGTATTGAATACCCAGGTTTTACAATTGATCTTCTACGAATTAAAAATGGAATCCTCGAATTACAATTGATGTTTTACGAATTATAATTGATCTTTTCGAATTTCAATTGATCTTTTTCGAATTACAATTGATTTTTTTCAAATAACAATTGATTCTGAAAATGTGAAGTTGATAAAATTACTTTTAAATTCTAAAAATTTTAGCTTTAGCCGTGATCCTATATTATATTTATATGTTTGACACTTGAAAAATTGTTAAATTGTCTCTATATAGAAAATTTATTATCATATTCGTCTGCTGCGAGATTCGAACCTGCGGTCCGAAACATCACGATACACTCGTAACAGCTATGACTGCACCTCAACGAGATGCGTGACAATAGCAGTGAGTTCAACGACGACCATGATGTGGTTTTACTAGAAGAGAGTTGGCAACTTCAAAGCAAAACCCATAAATAAGACCAAAAACTAGTTAGCAGATTTAATTCGAAAAGGCTGGGAAAAATTCCATCACTGCTCCAAAGGATTTCAAATCAATTAGTCTGCCTTCCTCTTTGTTACAGACAATGGAACGAATGGTAGACTCACATTTGCGTAAAGTGATTGACCCGAGGTTGCTTTCAACAAGGCAACATGCATTCAGCAAGGGTAGATCAACTGAAACAACTCTTCATGAGCTCGTCGGTATCATCGAGAGATCGCTTTCTGCAAAGGAGAACACTATGGTGGCCTTTCTTGATATAGAGGGGCTTTTAATAATGTCATCCAAGGCTCGATAATTGTGGCATTGTCTGGTCTGGGAGTAAAGTGTGGGATCGTTTTAATGGTAGAAAGTCTACTTGCCAATAGAAGTGTAAAGTCTGAATTGGGAACATCTGTCATATCTCAATTTGTCAATAGGGGCACACCACAGGGAGGTGTTTTTGCGCCGCTTCTTTGGAAACTGGCACGGAATTCTCTGAAAGATCTGTCTAGATGGGCAAGATAATGTGGTCTGGGAGATAATCCAAGTAAAACTGAGCTCGTCTTGTTTTCAAGAAAAACTAAGATTCCTCCCTTTGAACTTATTTCACTGGACGGCACTGAAATCGCCATCTCAGATGGAGCCAAGTATCTTGGTATATTTCTAGGTAGGAAGTTGAATTTTAGGCGTAATATTGAGGAACGGTTGAGAAAAGCAACGTTTGATTTATATTTCTGTAAAAGGGCAATGGTGCGTGCAATTCTTCTGTATGGAATCATTGTCTGGTGGCCTGCTTTAGAGACAAAAGGGAACTGTGTATTTATCACGAAGGTGCAGAGAATGGCGTCTGTGGACATCACTGGTGCTCTTCGAACTAGACCTACGGCTGCATTAGAAAGCGCTCTTTGAGCACTTTTTGAGCGCCACTTTACCACTATGATAACATCCAGGGAGTTTTGGATAAGAGGTATTCCGGGTAGTGGAGACTCCATACATTTTTACACTGATGGATCGAGGCTGCACAGACAAGTGGGATTTGTAGTCTATTCGGAAGAGCCTAGATTAAACCTTCCTAAAAGATTGCCAAATCATTGCAGTGTTTGCCAGGCAGAGATGCTGGCAATAAACGAATTCGCTGACTAGTTGAATTGCAATGTCTTGTCTACAACCGCGGTCAAGTCAAGTCAATGTTTTTGAAAATAATATCTTCTCTTAACTGCCCACGTCTTTTAATGAGATGGCCAAGCAGTTTGATATACGACTCATATGGGTCCCAAAGCAAAGAGCCATTCCAGGGAATTCCAAAGCCGATGAGCTTGCAAGACTGGGAACAACCTTACAGGTTCCAACAGAATTGGAATCTGTTGGTATGCCTCTAGAAACTTGCAAGCAAAACCTACGGCTTTGTTCCGCGACAGAGACTAATCAAAGATGGGCAAATGGATGGACATGTGAGACAACACGACTGGTTTGGCCTTCTCTTAATCAGGGGCGCACAAGTGAGCTGATATCGCTTCCAAGAGGAGAGATTTCGACGGTTGTTGCTATAATTACCGGACATTGTCTTATAGGGAGCACGCTGAGCGGATAAATGTGCCGTCGAATGACTTTTGCTGGAGTTGCATGGATGAAGAGGATTTGGAGACTATCGAACACTTAATCTGCCACTGCCCTCACTTTCTGGCCAGAGACCTGCTTCGCCGGGATCTAGTGACCTGCATGATCTTTCTGATTTATCTGTTGGAAAATTCAGTATCTTTGGAGTTTCATAAGAAGTTAAAATTGGTTTAACGGCAGGGACTAGAAGGGGAAGCCATTACAGTCCCGTTGTATCATAACGGATCTCAGAGTCGATGTGTGGTAAAGTTAAAACGTAGAAAAAGGAATATTCGAATTACAATTTCAGTTTTCAAATTACAATTGACCTTTTTCGAAGTACATCAGTAGGTGGTTTAGATTAAAATCAATTCATATTTCTTCATTCAGATTTTTAAAAATTAAAAATTTGTTGCAAGTGTTAATGGATTATTTTTGCTCCTGCTATTATGTGAGACAATACTATTGAACCGCTTGTAGCATGAATTGAGAAACAATGATGCAGAAAAACAAATTTGTGGTTTTTGTGTCTGTTTTATTAACGACTATTGGTGACTTTGTGTTGTGTTTATGCATGCCGACAATGATTTGTTAAAGAAAAGAAACCACAAAAAGAAATTAAATTTTTATATTGTTGTATTTTTTTTTTTGGATATGCTTAATGTCCTCTTCAGAATTGGTTGCTACTGTAAGGTTATAGTCCCGAAACAAATTACCGTATCACAACGATATCATACAAGGTGTGTGTGTTTCATTTTTGTAGAGAAGTGTAAGAAGTGTGACCAATTTCTTGAAAAGGGGATTGCCCGGCCCCACAGAATACAAACTCTGCAGTACTGTTTAAGGTAAATACGATTAATTGACATTTTTACTTTGGGGTGCGAGTTACTTACTTCACCTTCTTTTCCTTACACATTACCTACACCCAAAAAATTTCCCAGTTACTGGCTACTATTTTTTCAACTAAGTCCCAGTTAAAATACACCTAACTGAGCCCCAGTTGTTTTGATTCAGTTATTTATAACTAACTTTCTATTGAATTTTAAATTCAACTGAACAGGCACTTACTGGCAACAAATTAATAGTTAAAAGTGAGACTATTTTGAAAAATAGTAGGAAATAACTGGTAAAAATTGCTAATGGAAACTTTTTTTTATAATTATTTGAAGTAAAAGATCTTTTTTACAATTTAACACTAATTATTTAATGCAATATAAAAAATGATGCCATAATTACATTAAATTAATTTTTTTAAAAATATATGTAGATTTAGCTAGCATGTCTTCTTTCAGTTGTCCTTTTCTTCTTGAATTGCCTTCTTGCAAATATTTACTTCTTCCTTCCAGACCTGAAAATATATTTTTTTATTAGTTTTGAGCAAAAAAACATTAAAATATTTATTTAAAACTTACCATGGATCAATATTAAGATTTGCGTTTCTTTTGTTTATTTTTTAACAAACGAACTTTGTGTATGTATGTTTTTAATTTTTTGACAATTAAATAAAATTTTTGTGTAGAGGGTAACTGAGAATTTCGGTTTTAATTAACGAAACTCATAGTTATTTATAATTAACTCACAATCAGTTATTTTAAATTTATTTCAAATTAACTGGGAATTTTCGTAACTATATAACTGGGAAATTTTTTCGGTGTAGGGAATTTCTTGAAAAAGTTTCATAAGTTGGAACATTAGGGGGGTCAGAATGTTTTACGATTATCTAGCCTAATATTTCTAATATTAGGTGGATATCACTGACCACGTGCAGGATATCTCGAGCTATGTGGCCACTGCCAGATCCAAAAAGGACAAAAAGTCTTCTTACCTCTGGCAAACGGACGGTTAGCCTATTAATAGGAGTACTGACAGGTCCCTGTATAATTGGCCGAATGGCCGTTCGTATGGGAATTCCTGATAGGGACTTTTGCAGAAGTTGTGGGGAAGTGGAGGAGGAGGTGTCAGTGAAGCACTTTTTGTGCGAATGTCCGGGAATGATGAAACGTCGTCTTAAGTATTTGGGACAACGATTTTTTGATGTCCTGGATTGCCTAAACATTGTCCCACTGACATTTCTATCGGAATATCTCAGCGAATCGGGGTGGTTTGAAAGGTAGAATTTTTGTATATCAGAGGGGAGTAGGGAAACGACTTTAAGGGAATCACAATGGGCCTTATGGCCTCCGAGTGAATTCGCCAAATTGGCGAACGCCCATCCAACCTAACCTAACCTTTTCTTTTCAATTCACACAACAATAATTTTCAATTTGACACAAGTTTCCCATACGTTTCAAAAAAAGATTGCCATCTGTTTATAACGTCTTCGTCATTACAGACAATACTTTCCATGCGTTACCCCTGGATGTAGTCCATCTTCTGTCGGATATAAGTGGTATAAATAGTAAGGAAATCTGATGGAGTGTAGTACTTCTCGCACCGGTTTAAAAAAACCGAGACACTTGAATGCTTCTTTCGACACCTGAAAAATCTTAGGGGCTTCATGTCCGTTTCCTCGATATCTATACCACCCATGTGTACAGTCCTGTGGGTCAACATACAACATTGGGTCTAATATGCATTTATTCTGACCCAATTCGCAAGACCACGATCGGAGCTTGTCAACAGGTCCTACATAAGTGTGTCGCTCGTTATCTGCCTTTTTATCATAACCTCTAAAGGCATGGCCTGCTGTCATTTGAAAAATAATAGATAGGATGTGAAGTTTGATAAAGAAAGTCGTTACGAAAAACAAGAAAAAGGGTAGGAGAAGAACAGAACCTTGCGGTACCCCTGAATGAAGCTAAAACTCGTCTGATGTGAACCCATCTGTCACATCACGTGTAGAACAATCTCTGAGAAAACTCGAAATAAATCGAGAGTACACTCAAAAAAAAACGTGGGTATTCAATACTAAAAATTTAGCTACGAGTACTAATGTTTTAGTCCAAAAGGACCTAGTGCAGGAATTGGTAATCAATACTAAAATTTTTTACTAATATCTAGTACATGAAAAATACTAACAAAACAGTAAATATTACTGCAATTTATTACAATTTTAGTAAATATAATTACTAAAAAATCATAAATATTTCAAATTTTTGCCCTATTTAGTAAAAAAAAATACTAATTTTAGTAAATAAAATTGCCAATTTTAGTTAATAAAATTACTACCTATATCAATTTTAGTAAATAAAAATCAGAAAAAATTATATATAAATGATTTTTTATTTCACTTCGGTTATAAGATATACTTAATTACATGTCTTCTTAAGCTGGTTAAAAATGTAGCGTAGATTGTACCACGTCAGGCATTTGAAAATATAAATGTTGTCGCCATACCATTGAAATATATTTTGGAAACGATTGCTAAAAATATAAGAAAGAAATAATATTTTCTCAATACATGTTCAAATGTATGTACAAACATTTTACTACAGATGGTGTTTTTTTTTTACCTGCATTATTTTTGGTATACGTGTGTGTATACATAATATTCTTTTTCTTCTTCAGCTTGAGTTTTTTTTCACAGCCATTGAAATGAAAAACGATTTAACAAAATCACTGATCTAGTTTTATTATTAATGGCATTTTATTAAATGCACATATTTAAATACAGAACATATTTATTTAATTAGTTTACCACCACACAATTTAATTAAATAAATTCTGAATATATTTTTTTACAAACACTCCGTG
This sequence comes from Pegoplata infirma, assembly GCA_963921195.1. Taxonomy (NCBI): domain Eukaryota; kingdom Metazoa; phylum Arthropoda; class Insecta; order Diptera; family Anthomyiidae; genus Pegoplata; species Pegoplata infirma. Next base: position 111,591,939 of record OY992537.1, on the reverse strand, counting down.
ACCGGGTATCGCGTTGTTTCGGTTTTAATTCTTTTTTGCACTAAACAAACAGAAAAATCAGTTGGTAGCACTGCAGTTAAATGCAGCAAACGTGGTGTTCGCACACACTGCAGCAGCAAGCAGCAGACGGCAAGAAATATAAAGAACTGTGTTTAATTGTAAATTATAAATTTATGCAATAAGTACTTTTTGTATTTACAGCTTGGGGTATGCTTTTTTAATGTTAAGAAATAAAAAAAATCGTGATTTTAGTGAAATTATATTTAAATAGAGTACTCTTAATTTTTTCTGTCTGCTGCTTGCTGCTGAATTGTGAAGAAGTATTTGGTCGATATTACAAGCAGTGTTGCCATTACCAATATAAAAAAAAACGCAAAATCATAGGAAAAGGGTAAAAATTTACAAAGAAAAAAATCAGCGACAAAAAAAGAGAACATTTTTTAAAAAAATAGAAAATGTGTTTTTTAAGGATAAAAGGATAAAAGCGCAAAAAAACAATAATAAAAATATTTGTTTTTATCATAAATTAAATAAATAAGCTGTTACAATCAGAAGTAAAAATAATATTACATTCATATTACTTAAAAAACAATAAATATAATACAAATTTTTTAGTTACATTCAATCATCACGCCACAGATCTGTTTTAATGAAATGTTTGGATATTTTATCTGTTTAATTTTTATGCATTTTACTTTATTTTGACCGTAAACAAAATTGTTTGAAAAACAACTGTCATTAAATATTTAAAAAAATACTTAGTTGTAAAAAAATGTAGAAAATATGTACCAAAAAGTTTTTATACAATTTTTTTATACATCCGTCTGTCTGTCACACATATGAAAACAGATTTAAGAAACTGGTAATACATTTTAATTAAAAAATATTGTTAGTATTTCCAATCCAATTCTGCGTTATAGGTACCTCAGCGTATGAAGTGATATTAGACAGGTAGTTTAGTAAAATAATTTACTCATATCTTTCGTGGGAAATCCTAATATTTAAATGTTATAATCCAAAAACTAAATTGGCTTGATGAAGCAAAAACATAATCCAAAAACTAAATTGGTTAAATGAAACAAAAAAATGAAATTGCGAAAAATTTTAATTTTTGTACGACCGGTACAAATCTTAATTAGATTTTGAACCAAATCACAACCAAAAACAGCGATGACAATTCAGCGCGTCTCGTGCTGGATTTAGCGCTCTCCGACCACCCAAAAAGCTAATATTTTTAGTCTAGCGCATTTTTTAAAACTTTCGCGTTTCCCTTTTTCATTCAGCGCATTTAGCGCTTTCTTTCTAGAACTAATCATTTGTGAAAAAATTTACATTTCACAACAGAAACGTCCTAATAACAGTCTTAAATTCATATTTTTCATGTGGTTGTTGTAGTGCAACCAAAGAAATGGATAACTTTGTTTAAAATTAAAAAAAAAAAAAAATATTTCACAAATGTTAGACTCATTCTGTGAATAGGCCTGATGATTTTATACATATTTTTTTTTAACCTTAAATTAAAATTGTTTTTTAGCGCTTTTAACTTAATTCATATTTAATTCATCGCTTTTAACTTAATTCATATTTATAGGTTTTTAGCTCTTTTTGAGTCACTGTTTTGCGCGTTTTGCCTGTTACATAATTTTCTAAAATAACCCCCAATTTTCTTTATTTAAATCTGTCAAAAATACATATTTTGATTGCATCAACCAAAAAAATAAAACACGATCTGATTTTTCCCAATTTCTTTAGGTCTTGGGCTTAAGTTTCAAATTTCAGCAAAATCTATTGATAATATAAAAATCACAAATTTAAAAAAAAAAAATGTCGCGAAAAAATGGAATAATACCATAAATACCCTATTTTTAAAAACGCGTATTTAAAAAAACGGCAAGACCAAAAAAGCACCAGCAAATACCCGAAATGTAACATAATGGCAACACTGAATTCAAATTTAACGATTTTGCAAAAAAAATAGTTGGTAGCTCTGCTTGTAAACAAGCGCCCCCTTACGGAATAATTACTAACAAAAATAAATTAAAAACTTATTAAATTACTGTATATTAGTACTTTTATGAACTAAAAATAGTGAAAAAATAGTCAAACAAACTACCAACAAAAATTACTCATAAACAGTAAGAAATACTAATTTTAGCACTTTGAAGATACTAAAAAAACTACTGTAATACTGGTAATTGGTATTTTATTAGTAGATATGGGTTACCAACGCACTTACTAATTTTTTTACTGTAGAATTATTTTGAGTGTAGCTTAGATATGAGTGCACCGTGCCAAAGCACAATCAAACACCTTATAAATATCTAGAGCAACTAGCTTACTTTCTCTAAAATGATGGATCGAACGACTCCAACGTTCCGAAAGGAACGCCAACAGGTCTCATGTGAGCTCTCGTAGAACATTCTTGCGAAATCCATACTGTTGATCGCTTTGAAGAAGTTAACCTCCAAAACACTTCACAAGATGCCAATTTACCATGCTCTCCATTACCTTTGAGAGCGCTGAGCATACTGCGATTAGCCACACCCATTTTAGGGATTGGCTGTACATTGGCAACCTTTCAACAAGCGGAAAAAAAACCCACATTATTAACCAGTGGGAGTGTTAACGTCATACATCACTGTTTCAGCACCAGTGCTGGTATATCATACAGTTCCGGTGACTTATTTACGTTAAGATCCCCAATAGCCCGTTTAACTACACGAGCTCAAAAAAATATCCTGGGCATTGAATGGGATACCCTATCAAGTTTGGGCAGTGGTGATTTCTTTCCGGCAATAAAGAAGTTACTGCCAAAAGACCAGCTAACATGTTAGCTTTACCAACCGGTACAGTGAACATACGGTCGTCTTTTAAAAGAGTTAGGAAAAAAGGACTAGCAGTCTATCTGATGCTTTTAACGAACGACCAAAAGCTATTACTTCCCCGAGGAACCGAAAGTTTTTCGCTACTAAGTTCGTTTGCACACTCAGGTCTCGCCTTTTTACGTTCACCATGGTAGATCAGTATTGACGAGTTTGTTGTCACGCCAATTTTTGAACGATATTTCCCTGTATCTGACTGCATTCCTGCAAGTCTGGTAAAACCAACATTTATGCCTTAGTTTATCCGAAATCAGCTTCGATTGAATGAATGACTTCATTCCTAGCACTTTAATATTTTTTCAACATTTTCGCCTCGGCGTCGGAGTACAAGAAGAATGTGGAAATGGTGCAGTGATCCGAATTACCAAGAGGTGTGAATGTTCTTACTTCATATATATCAGGATGTGATTAAATAAATAGGTCGAGAGTATTTAGGTGTTCATTCCTAACACCAGTTAAGCGCGTTGGTTCGTTCACTAATTGAGACGTTATCGACAACAGGATCGAATGGTTAGAATGGATGATCACGGAAGATTTGTGAACATTGAAATTCCCTGCCACGACGATTTCACTGCTAGGGCCACTATCCACGATCCTCGAAATTAAATTCGAAAGTGCGTCAAAACCATCCAATGGTGACACTGTCCTGTATTGGGACTCCTGCAGAGGAACTTGAAATGTAATGTGTGTGCCTTGATTTCGAATTTAACCCACAAAGAATTTAATTCGCGATTATTTTAGCCTAAATCTGGCAGGCTCAGGTCTTCCGTTGTTTTTTTGGAAGACAAAAAGCAAGTGATACCCAGGTATATGGAAATCCTGTGGAACAATGTGGGAAAGATGAAACCATAAAAGGCAACAAGGAATTTCAAAAACATTTTCTGTAGAAGTTGCCCGGACATAGACCCCACGGACATAATCCACATAACGGAAATAGGGATTATGACCGAACAGATCGCGGTCATAACCCCCATATTTGTTATGTGTACTATGACCACTTTCAAAACGGTCATATATATAAACATGGGGATTATGTCCATTTTTTATGGAGAATAGGACCGAAATAGGATCGGTCATAATCCCATAAAAAACTGAACGTAAATCCTGCTACCCAAAAAAAAAAAAATTGTTTAGCGAAGCCGTTAAATTAATTTATGGAGTTTGTAATCCCTAAGCCCGGCCGAAGGCCGGCTACGCAGAAAATTTTTTTGTTTAACTATCTTTAAATTAAATACCTGTGAATACCAGGAACCACTGAACTCAGATCCCTGAAATGGGGATTATGGCTTTTTGTTACTCGGTCATTATCCCGGTGATTTCTGGGAGTTATGTCCACTTTTTATTGGGACTATGTCCAAATTTTTTTCGGTCATAGTCCCCACAATCGTTATGGGGTCTATGACCGAATTTATTTCAAACTTAATCCCCAAACCTGAAATGGGGATAATATCCGGTGGGGCTATGTCACGGCACCTCTGTAGAATATAAGTTTTGGTTTTCGATTTAATTGCAACCCTTTTAAAATAAAATATAGTTGGTCACATTATATCCTTCCAACTTGTGTGATATTTAGCTTCACATACAATAAACTATCTTTTCATCTTATTGTTGTTGTTAATATTTGTTGTGATGGGTTCTAAATCATCACAATGTTGACAGGTTACAAACAATTTTAAGTTTTTGTTAAAAAAGAAGAAGAATGAAAAAAAGGAAGACGAACACAGAATATTTAAATGTTGCACATTGTAACGTTTAAGCAAAACAAAGTACGAACACAACAACAACATGTTGCTGCATCATGATTCTAAGAGCAACAAATTAATGTTGTTGAAACACGTAAAATTCATGTTAACTGTCTTTTTTAGCAAATTTTAAAATCAATTCTTTTTCTTGTTCATTCTTTATCTTTGAATTATATTTGAAAATGCAAATTTCACATTTATGTGTATTTTTTCTTTAGTGGTCATATCTTCTGCTTCCTTGGCAAATGTCTACACGCAATCGAACTCATTTTCATGGCTTTTAAACGCAATTTAAAGTTTTTTTTTAAGATTTTTGTTTTTTTTTTGCGTATAAACAAATGTTTAAACGCCTGTATTAATTTTTTTCTAAATAATAGTATTTTGTTTTTTGCAAATTATTTTAATCGGTTATTTTCAAGTCATTTTAAATGGCGTAAATTTTAAATTATTATATTTAATGTCTGTTATTTAGTTTAAATTCTGCATCATGGTTTAGCATTTTGTATCGGGCTCATGAATCTGTGTTTCTTGTGTTATTATTTATGTAGATTTTTGCATGTTTTATGTGGAAATTATTTGAATACAAAGTGGTTTTGCAATGATTTTAACACGCACTTGATAGCAAATTTTATTGGGATATAAATGTTTTTAGAGGCAAGAGTATTTATATTTATTTTGATATTGAGACAAAAAAAACTTTTCTATTTTTTTTTTTATTTTTCTAATTTTTTTCTTACTTTTCTAATATATTCTTAATTTTTTCAAATTTTTATTAAAGTTTGCTTTCCTAATTTTATTAAATTTTTTGGAATATTCATATTCTTAATTTTCTTGGTTTTTATGAATTTTACAGGGTTTTCCAGATTTTTCCTGTTTATATTTGTGATGTTTTCTAAAATTCTCTGTTATATTCCTTGTTCTTCCGATTGTTTCTAAATATTCCTGACTGATTTTAATGATGGCATTCTAGCGATATACATACATATGCACCCAGGCAGAACCGTACCTAAAAAAAAGTACTGGCAAAGCAATTTATTTTTTGTACTAGTCGAATAGCCTGTCCCTGCCAGGCGGAACACCAAATCACTTTTCTCAATAGTTCTAATATTTTACCAAACTTTAAAAAAAAATTATGTTTGTGCTTAAAAATTTAATATTGCTAGATTGAGTTACATCAATATATTTCCCAAACTGGAAAAAAATTAATGAGTATAAAAGGTTTTATTGATAAAATTTTAGAACTAAATTTAGAACGCCCATTTCGTGTGTTTTAAAATTAGTTAAAATGTTAAAAAAACACAAACATTTTTCCACTTAAATTTTTCCTTATAATTCTTTGTACACAGTTTAAATATTAAATCTGACTTCATAATGCTTTATGCTTTACAATTTTCAGCTTCCTTAGTCATTAGGGGTTTCAGAAATAGTTTAAATATTTAAAAACTAAATTTCGCCGTCTTCCGCCACTCCCCCTGACTTAAAGGCCGAAAATCCGGCTACGTTACAGATTATATATACAAACTGAACAACATTCACAACGGATGTTTTGTATTTCCGCATTTTCACTGGATATCCAGGTCAGAGTTGATCTTTGCCATTGTCCGTACCATATGTATTCTAATTTTCATCTTTCAAGGTCATAAGGTGTCTTCAAAATTAGGTTAGATGTAAAAACATAATTTTTCCACGCCCATTTCTTCTCTTAATTCTCCGTCCCTACACAGAGAGAACAGTTTAGTTGTGCCAGCCGAATTTAGAGCCAACTGCATAGTTTAATAACAACAACCGAAATTTTCGGTTGCCATAACCAAAATTTGTTTTGAAAATTTAACTTCTGTTGGTCCAAATAAATTTCGGTAATCGCAACCGAAAATTTCAGTTGTTGTAATTAAACCATGCAGTTGGCTCTTAATTCGGCTGGCACAATTAAACTGTTTTTTCTCTGTATTCCAAAATTTTTAAATCTGACTACTTTATGATAAGCTCCCTCGTTAGTACTATACTCGTACCACGCCCCTTTTCCCTCGCAATTCTCCGTCCACAGTCCAAAAATTTTAAGTCTGACTACTTAAGGATATGCTCCAGTGTCAGGACAATATGCTTGCAATTTTCGGCTGCGTAGGTCATTAGGGCTTTAAAGTTAGTCAAATAAAAAAAAATAAAACACAATATTGCCTTGCCCCTTTTTCCTCTCAACTCTCCATCTACATTCCAAAAATTTTAAATCGGACTACTTTAGAATATACTTCATAGTAAGGACTACATGTTAGGGATTTTCAGCTTCCGTATTTATTTGGGCTGAGCTTAAAAATACTCTTAAATGTTAAAAAAAAAAAAAAATTTTTGCCAAGTCCCTTTTTTCTCGTAATTCGCCGCCCACAGGCAAAAAATCCGACTTCGTAAGAATCTGTCCCTGGTGTTTTATTATATACATGCCAATTTTAAGCTTTTAAGTCCATCAATGAGATTCAAAAGGCGGTGGATACACAAAAAATAAGAGAAACACAAAAAAATAAAATATATATTCAGAAAATAGATGGAAATAAATTTACCACGCCCTTTGCCTTTCTTATTCTCCACCCATACACTGGATATCAAAAATCCAGGCTCGTGTTGATCTTCCACATGAAACCTTCTATATACATGCCAATTCTGTGCATTTTCCGCTTCCTTTGGGGCTTCAAAAGAAGTTAAAATGTTAAAAATCTCAATTTTGTCACTCCCCATTTTCCTTTCAATTCTCCGCCCACAGTCCAAAAATTTAAAATTTGACTACTTCAGGATATGCTTCATCGATAGGACTATACGCTAGAAAATTTTTAGCTTCCTAAGTCATTAGAGGACTTTAAAATAAGCAAAAATGCCAATTTTCATCTTCATAGATCATTGGGGGTCTTCAAATTAAATATTAAAAAACACAATTTTGTCACGCCCCATTTTTCTCTTAATTCTCCTTCCGCAGTTTAAAAAATTTAAATTCGATTACTTCAGGATATGCTTCATTGTTAGAACTAAATGCTATGCAATTTTCCGCTTCCTAAGTCATTTGGGGGCTTCAAAAGAAGTACAAATTTAAAAAAATCCCAATTTTGCCACGTCACTTTTCCCTCAATTCTCAGCCTACATTGCGAAAATTTTTAATCCGACTACTTGGGGATATGCGCCATCGTTAGGACTATATTCTAGGAAATCTTCAGCTTCCTAAGTCATTTGGGGGCTTCAAAAGAAGTAAAAATTTTAAAAAATCTAAATTTTGCCACTCCACTTTTCCCCTCAATTCTCCGCCCACAATGCGAAAATTTTAAATCCGACTACTTGGAGATATGCGGCATCATTTGGACTATATTCTAGGAAATTTTCAGATTCCTAAGTCATTTGGGGGCTTTAAATTAAGCAAAAACGTCAAAAAATTGCATTTTGCCACGCCCACTTTCCCGCTTATTTCTCCGCCCACAGGAAAAAAATCGAAAATCCGGCTACGTTAGGATCTGCCCCAGGTGTTTTACTATAAGCATGCCAATTTTCAGCTTTGTAGCTCATCAGTGGGCTTCAAAAAGCTCTGGATAGACAAAAAAAGAGGAACACACAAATAGGGAAATTATATATATAGATACCAAGCTCTTTTTAGTAAAGTACTACTTGAGTTTACCGAACTAACAAGGGAAGTCTCCCTGGTGTCACCCTCCGATCTTCATGAAATTTTGATATTTTGTTAAGAACGAAAATTAATTAGACACATATTTTTTTTTAGCAGCCCAAACTCATTTTTAGGGGGGGTCGATTTGTATGGGGGGAAATCGACCTTTGTCTGTTTTTTATTATTAACGCCTATTTAAACCAAATTAATATAGGCATGTGTGGTATCAGATTAAAGGTATTAAAAATACCTATTTCGTGGTGCTAACAACGGGCCAAAGAAAATAATATTTTTCGACTTATTAACAAAAATGTCCAAAAATTTTGGTATTTTACTCAATATGACGAAAAGCTGTTCATGTTTGGACACGTTGTTAGCACGCGTAGATAGGTTTTCTAAAGACCTTTCATTTGGTATGTAACATGACTAGGTTTCTTTGCATAATATAGGAGATAAACGAAAAATACTGAAAAATGGCCTTGTCTTCCCCCCTCCTTTTTACCCCTTAAATATGAATATGGGCCGCTAAAAAAAATACGTGTCCCTTTATTTCTTCTGCTCTACAAAATAAAACCAATTCCATAAAGATCCGCGGGTGACAATAGGGAGACTTCCCTTGTTAGACTTTTTATATAGGAAAACTTATACAGAATTTGGGACTTTAATAGGAAAAATATCTCGGAATCTAAGTATTTTTCCTTAGGAAAATTTTCCAAGAATCAGAAATTATTTTATTAGAAAGATGTCTCAAAATCAAAGACTTTTTAATAAGAAAAGGTTAGACCTTTTCTATAGGAAAAAAGTCCTAAAATCCTAACAAAAATTTCCGATTTTTTCGATGGAAAAAATATCTCAGAATTTTTGAGTTTTTATATTAAAAAATTAATAATATTAAAAATTAATTGCCTAAGACTCTGAGAATTTTAGAAAAAATATTCTGAGAATTTAGAAAAAACATCACAGAATTTAAAAAAAGGTCTTAGATTCCAAATTTTATTTTTATTTGAAAAATGTCTCAGAATGTAAGATTTTTTTTGCAGGAACAATTTTGGATACTCAGACTCTGAGACTTTTTCTATGGGAAAAATTACTCAGAAACTAAAACGTTTTTTTAGAAAAAAAAATTCTTAAACTCTCTGAGTCAGAAAACAAAACTTTTTTAATAGAAAAATTTCTCAGAATCTAGAAAATTGCTTCCAAAAATTTTAAAAGCAACAAAGTCTTAAATTTTTCTAATCTGAGGTATTTTCAAACTTCTTAAACCTATCTTAAACCTTTTCTGTAGAAAAATAGAATAGAAAACATTTTTAATATTTCAGAACATAAGAAGTTTTCTATTTTTTTTTTATAAATTCTGATTAATTTTTATGCAAAAATTCTACCTTTAAAATATTATATTTTTAGTAGGTTTATTCTAGCTCGAGGTCATTATTTCCTTTACTTACTTAGACTTTGATATTCTCATAGAATAATTTTTTGAAAATTATTCTATGAGAATATCATAGCATTAATAAGTAAAGGAAATAATGACCTCGAGCTAGAATAAACCAAATGACCTCGAGCTAGAAAAAACCTACTTAAAATATTTTTGTATAAATTTTAAAAGCTTTTCTGTATCAAAATGCCTCAGAACCTCAGAAGTTTTCTATTGGGGTCATAAACTTTCTCTTTAAGCAAATGACTCGGAAAAAGTTCCAAACCAGAAAATTTTTTGTGAATAAACATATCTCAAACCTTACTTACTTTCTATTAGAAAATTATGTCAGAATCTGGGTATTTTGCTGTCAGAAAAATGCTTTAGAACTTGAACATTTCTTAAAGAGACATTTTTCAAAATATCAAACATACATATAAGTTTTTTTTATTATGGGAATAAATTTTTAAAATTTGAAAATGTTTCTATAGAAAAAATCATAATAAACAAGAGTTGAACACTAAAAAACCTTAACCAATGATTCAAATTCGACCTGAAGTTCCTTGCAAAAAAAAAAAAATCCCCCCCCCCCCCCCCTCCAAAATCAAGAGCTGGATCCGCGCCTGGTATGTTTAACATTGAGAAAATTGTAAAATTGTCTCTATATACAAATTTTTATTCTATTTGTCTGCTATGGGATTGAACCTGAAGTTACACACCACATTACCCTTGTGACTATGAGTGACTGGTGCATGCATTTTCTAGTACTTTTCTGAGTATATTTGGTCAATCTAGCACGACAAAAATAAAAAAAAAAAGTTCCCCAATTTTTATGATATGTATGTATGTATTATAGAACATTCCTAATAGCACAGAAATAATCATATACTTAAGATCGATAATTCTGTTCGTTACTAACAGGTGGGTGCATAAAGTTGCATCTTGTAAAATCCTGTAACTAGTGTACATTATTTCGCATAAATTAAGTCGAGTTTAAACTGTTGCAACTTTTGAACAAAAAGAGATATTTATCCACTCTTTTTTGGTAACTTTAAAGGATATTTAAATGCTTTAAGTCATATCTTTTCTTTTTTTTTTAAACAAATTTTTGTATTTTTTATTAAATTTTTAATAAAATACAAATTTTTGAAAAGAAAATTATATATTTACTAGCTTACCATCCCGGTACTTCGTTACCGGTGGTATTGAATACCGGATAATAGAAAGGTCAGGATTACTCTATCGATTTCAAAAAAATTCCCCTACATAGTCTTTGTTTTGTTTACTTGTGGACGTTTAAGTCTTTCAGAAAATAATATTTCAATGAATAATTTAAACAATAAAATTTGAATAACTTCGCTGGTACGTTATCATGTTCGTTCCGGTGAATAAAGATATTGACAATTTTCGAGCCCTTATATCGGGTTTTTTTCAGTGAAAAAAGAAATTGGAATAAAAATAAGTTTAAGTGAAAAAACATATAGCGAGAAAAAATATGGAGTAAAAAAAGTTAAATACGAAAAAATTTAGTAAAAAGTATCATTCCATATTGTTCCCTGCTCCATTCCATTTCGTTCCCCGTTCTACTCCATTTTATTTCCAACTCCATCTCCTTTAGTTCCATGTAAGTTGCATTTCTCTCCGTATAATATGCGTTAAAGACATAAAAAGTTCTATTGTCTTTATATTATAGATATTAAAAGTACCATTTTACACCACTGTTACCAGGTACCCCTTTTTACCCTAAAACTTTAAATTTCTCTTGGGTGTTTTTTCTGGGGATTTAAATTAAATTCCAAAAACTGTTTTTGTTTGTGGTAGGTGATCCTATAATTAAAATATATAAGGAATAACCAAATTTGCACTATTTTATCCCCGTTACGATCGGTCGCGACCCTTAAAAACAGAATTTCCAAAAATAACTTCTTCCAGCATTCAAAATTTGGGTGCCTAGGATCATTACTTCATAGAAACGTATATTTTAAAAAGTACTTTAGCAGAATGTTTTTTTCACCGAAGGCCCCTACGTTCTAAAATTCAAGCTTCTAAGGTCATTATTATAGGAACAGAAAAAAAGTACCAAAAATAGACTTTCTTTCCCCAGTTAGAAACGGAATTTTCAAAAAGTACTTCCTCCGTAAGTTTCTAGAGCCATTTCGTCAGAAAATATCAAAAGTACCGAAAATACACTCTTTAGCCATTTTACCTCAAATCGTATTTTTGCCAGAATGTTTTTTTTAACGAATCCTACTACATTACAAATTTTAAGAATCTAGGACCATACTTTTTATAAAAGGTACTTTTTATAAAAGGTACTTTTTATAAAAGGTACTTTTTATAAAAGGTACTTTTTATAAAAGGTACTTTTTATAAAAGGTACTTTTTATAAAAGGTACTTTTTATAAAAGGTACTTTTTATAAAAGGTACTTTTTATAAAAGGTACTTTTTATAAAAGGTACTTTTTATAAAAGGTACTTTTTATAAAAGGTATTTTTATAAAAGGTACTTTTTATAAAAGGTACTTTTTATAAAAGGTACTTTTTATAAAAGGTACTTTTTATAAAAGGTACTTTTTATAAAAGGTACTTTTTATAAAAGGTACTTTTTATAAAAGGTACTTTTTATAAAAGGTACTTTTTATAAAAGGTACTTTTTATAAAAGGTAATTTTTATAAAAGGTACTTTTTATAAAAGGTACTTTTTATAAAAGGTACTTTTTATAAAAGGTACTTTTTATAAAAGGTACTTTTTATAAAAGGTACTTTTTATAAAAGGTACTTTTTATAAAAGGTACTTTTTATAAAAGGTACTTTTTATAAAAGGTACTTTTTATAAAAGTTACTTTTTATAAAAGGTACTTTTTATAAAATGTACTTTTTATAAAAGGTACTTTTTATAAAAGGTACTTTTTATAAAAGGTACTTTTTATAAAAGGTACTTTTTATAAAAGGTACTTTTTATAAAAGGTACTTTTTATAAAAGGTACTTTTTATAAAAGGTACTTTTTATAAAAGGTACTTTTTATAAAAGGTACTTTTTATAAAAGGTACTTTTTATAAAACGTACTTTTTATAAAAGGTACTTTTTATAAAAGGTACTTTTTATAAAAGGTACTTTTTATAAAAGGTACTTTTTATAAAAGGTACTTTTTATAAAAGGTACTTTTTATAAAAGGTACTTTTTATAAAAGGTACTTTTTATAAAAGGTACTTTTTATAAAAGGTACTTTTAATAAAAGGTACTTTTTATAAAAGGTACTTTTTATAAAAGGTACTTTTTATAAAAGGTACTTTTTATAAAAGGTACTTTTCATATAAGGTACTTTTCATATAAGGTACTTCTTATAAACGGTATGTTTTCCAGAATGTTTTTTTCGCTGAAGGATTCTACATTCCAAATTTCAAGTTTCAATGCCCATTATTTCAAGAAATAACAAAAGGTACTAAAAGAACACTTTTTACCCCTTTGACTCCCCTTAGAATCCAAATTTTCAAAATTAGTTTTTTTCAGCAGAGGATCCTACATTCCAAATTTCAAGTTTGTATAACCAATATTTCAGTAAATAAAAAAAAGTACCAAAAGTACTATTTTTACCCATTTTACCCCCGTAGAATCAACATTGGAAAAAATCCAACCTCAGTGAATCTTTTTTCCGGGATTTAAGGAAATGTAAAAAGTACCAAAAGTACAGTTTTTTACCCTTTTGACCCCCCTAGAATCATCATTGGCAAAAATGCAGCCTTTGTGGATCTATATTCCGGGTGGTGAACATACAGTCCAAATTTCAAGTCGCTATGACCATTATTTTAGGAGATAAAAAAAGGACCTAAAGTACAGTTTTGTACCCTTTTTACCCCCTTAGAATCAACATTGGCAAAAGTCCGGCCTTACAGGATCTACATTCCGGGAGGTGAACATACAGTCCAAATTTCAAGTCTCTATGACCATTATTTCATGAGATATAAAAAGTACCAAAAGTACAGTTTTTTACCCTTTTTACCCCCTTAGAATCAACATTGTCAAAAGTCCAGCCTTACAGGATCTGCATTCCGGGAGGTGAACATACAGTCCAAATTTCAAGTCTCTATGACTATTATTTCATGAGATATAAAAAGTACCAAAAGAACATTTTTTTACCCATTTTACCCCCTTAGAATCAACATTGGCAAAAATCCAGCCTTTGTGGATCTATATTCCGGGAGGTGAACCAACAGTCCAAATTTCAAGTCTCTAGCTTCAGCGGTTTGGGCTGGGCGATGATGAGTCAGTCAGTCACGTTACACTTTTATATAAATAGATTTTTTTTTTGATGGAATAGAACTTTTGTGTTTGGTCCGTATTGGTTGCCGGACTTTTTCAGATATATTGACCAATATCCATAGTACTTATTTCAACGGCTAACTTTTGCGACCGTCTGCGACGCCGACTACAGTGGGGCGATATGTAAACCTTGTTTTTACATATTTTTTAAACATATTTTAAAAAAGTGGGCGTGTCTGACCGCCCCTTTTTTTGTGATATTATTTCTACAGTCATTGAGAGTATATATACCAAATTTAAAGAAATTATAACCAAAATTACAAATTTTAAAAAAAGTGGGCGTGGCCCTTAACCGGCCTCGCACATTTTTCATAATGTTTTTTTCGAAGTCAAAACGAACATTTATACCGAATTTCAAGTCAATATAATTAAAATTGGATTTTTGTCGTCATAGATTGTGGCACTGTGTAGAGGTGAGATCTCGTTTAAACAATATTTCGATCATATGGTTTTGTATCATTTTATACACAACCGTATGATCGAAATCTAGTTCGAATGAGATTTCACCTCAAGTGCGAATTGGGTATTTTACAAAAAATATCGTCTTAAAACTGTTTTATAACTCCCTTGCCACATATTTCTTTAAGTGTAGTTGTCAAACATTATGCTGATGAAAGAAAATATGTTTAATTAACTTTAACAAATGTTTCTTTCACTTAAATTATAAAATTTGAGATTTTAAATTTTATGAAAATACATTTGTCATTTAGTTAAAAATTTTCCAGTACATTTTACCATAATCCGTTTCAATTCCCCCAAACACACACAAAATCTATTTTCTTATACTAATTCAATCAAAATCTCTAGTGAATTCAGTTTCTTGAATCTTTATTTATGTAGAAATAAAAACCCCTTTTGTTTTTCAACAAACAAAAAAAGAACATCTTAAGAAATTAATTACCAATGTAACGCTTCCTTTCGATTTGTCGTAAACAATTAATAAATACTTTGTTATTTTTTGGTTTAAAGTAACTAACATTCAGTCATATAAACATGGGTACACTTAAAAAAAAGTTTTGTGGAAATTAAAAAAAAACTTAAAAAAATATTAAATGTTGTTTTTTTATTTTTAGTACCAAAAAGGTACTTAAAAATAAAATGTATTTATTCGGCCTTTATATATGTATATATATTCGATTAGAGTTTTATTCTAGTTCGAGGCCCAAAAATATTTCTATATATGATATTGTCATAATAGAGTATTTTTAATTTATTGCTTTAAAAAAGTTACTCATCTCATAGTATATCTGTACTGATCAGTTTCATCCCCACTAAAGGAATCATCAGCAGACTTTAGAGAATCATCGTTGGTCAATCAAACATCAAACCAGACATAATATTTGATATATTTCACAAGTTATTTGAGAAATACTATTATGAAGGTCCGAAATCTGTTTTCCAATGTACCTTTTTGGTACTAAAAATAAAAAAACAACATTTAACACAAAGTTTAGTACGACTTATCCTACCAACACTATTGTTTGGTTAGGTACTGTTATTATTGTAAAATAACAGCAACACATATATTAATAATTACCGACGGTGATTTAGTATATACAATTTTTGCTTTAAAAGAGTTATTTTTGTTGGAAAACAGATTTCGGACCTTCATAATAGTATTTCTCAAATAACTTGTGAAATATATCAAATATTATGTCTGGTTTGATGTTTGATTGACCAACGATGATTCTCTAAAGTCTGCTGATGATTCCTTTAGTGGGGATGAAACTGATCAGTACAGATATACTATGAGATGAGTAACTTTTTTAAAGCAATAAATTAAAAATACTCTATTATGACAATATCATATATAGAAATATTTTTGGGCCTCGAACTAGAATAAAACTCTAATCGAATATATTTAAAAAAATATTTTTAGTAATAAATTAGAATTGATCAATTTTGAATTACAATTGATCTTTTTCGAAAAGCAATTGATTTTTTTTCGAATAACAATTGAATGTTTTTGAATTACAATTGATTTATTTCGAATTACAATTGATCTTTTTCGAATAACAATTGATATTTTTGAATCACAATTGATCTCTTTCGTATTACAATTGATCAATTTCGAATTACAATTGATCTGTTACGAATTATCATTGAAATTAAATTTTTTCTGTAAGTACAGATCGAGCACGGGCTCTAATTATATTTGTTATAAGGGTTCAAGTTGAAAAAATGCAGAAGAAAAATTGAATTTCTAAAAATTATAGACATTTTTGGTATTTCCTATACCGGTTTCAAACACCCCAGTTAGTGTCATCATCAGTAGGATTTTAAATGTCGGTTTGTCTTGTTAATGAAAACTGTTTTTTATATATGTGAATATTTATAGTTTCTACAGAATAAATTTTGACAGTTTCCAACACTACAATTCTATTTCTAGCAATCTCAACCTCACTTCATACTTTCTTTCAACTTTTTTGTCTCTTACATTATTTCGCAAGGGTTACCAACATGATCTGGAATTGCAGACGCAAATGATCTTTGAATTACTATTGAAATTTTCGAATTAAAAATTGAATTTCCAAATTACAAATGGAATTTTCGAATTACAAGTTGAATCTTCGAATTTTAAATTAAATTTTCGAATTACAAATGCAATCTGTAAATGGTGTAGTAGATTAAAAATTTGTCTAGACACTTGGGAAAATAAAAAGTTTTAGAAAAACTGCCACTGTAATACCTAATACTGTTGGACGGTGTAAAAACCCTCAAACAAATTCTGAAGAATCGTGGAGAGTATTTTTGATTCGAAACAGTATATAACTGACTTGTTTCATAGTATTAAACCGTTTTGAACTTTTTTGGCTTAGCAATTTTTGTAATTTTATTGCAAGCAAACTTACAAAACAAGACATTTCATTAAATAACTAACCCCCTATTTTTGTTAAGTGTAGTAAAATCTAAAAAACTTTGTTGCTTATTTGGCATAAAAGTTATAAAAGCACTACACTACCACTGTTGGTATATTATTTTAACCTTCTCAACCCTATTGGTATTTAAAGTAAAGTAAAGTTTAAATAAGTATTGAGTACTTGGGGGTATAATCCATAATAAATACATTTTCAATGCTTAAGAAAACTTATGCTACTTTGCTACTTTTGCCTTTTTGTATTTTTCTTTTCTATTTTGCATTTTGCCAACCGTAATAAGTTCGCCAAAAAGTTCAAGAAACCTGTTAAGATTTTTAGTCAAGTTGAAATTTTAAATTATAGTATTAATAGAAAATGACTGAAATGAGCGGCAGGAGGTAATGGTTAGACGGATTTTAGGATTTAAGCTAAAAACCACAACAAAAAACAAAAAAACAGCACCGGTTATTAGAAAAGTTAGTGATTAAGTTGTAGGAAATATTTAATACCATATTTGTTTAATTGTTGTCTTTAACTAAAGTTATTTGACCAAGGGTTTTTAAATATTTCTAGTTGATGTTATTACTAAAAACATTGCATTTAAAGATTTATTGGCAGTTGCGGTATAGTGAGGATTTGGTCATGACTAAGGTAGATCGGTCTGGTGGTAGGGGTCTACTTAAAGACCCTTAATCATTAAGTAATCAGTACACTATTCGGTTACCATTAATGGTAAGATTTATTCTTCATTTTGTCAAAATATTTGTAAACTTCAGCAGAACTTACAAAGGAAGTCCTCCTAGTGTCACCTGCCGATATTTATGGAATTGGCTTTATTTCGTAAGGCATGAAAAATGGAGGAACACGTATTTTTTTAGCGGCCCAAATTCATATGTAGGTGGTGAAAATTAGGGTAATTTTTCATTTTTTTGCGTTTATTTCCTATATTACACACAAAAAAAAACTTTGTCAAATTACTAGGAAAAGTCTCGTAATCCTATTCTACCAATATTTGACAGTTTTCCTTTTTTTTAACAAATCGAAATTTACATTTTTGTTTGTAATTTTACAATTTTTTTTTGCAATTTACAAATTTCGAAGATAATTTTACAAAAAAAAAATCTAGTAAATTCACGAGAATTCCTTGTAATTTCAATTGCGCCAAAACTGTAAATTTACAATTATATTGGTAAAAAAAACTTGTAAAATTACAAAACTATTAGTGAAAAGCTTGTAAAATTGCTAGGAATTCTCGTAAAATAGGAGGTAACAAGAAATCTAGTAAAATTACAAAACCTCCTTGTAAATTTTATCGTGTCAAAAAATTTGTAAATTTACAATTTTATTGGTAAAAACCTTGTTAAATAACGAAATTATTGATATTAATTACACTGTGCTACACCAAAAATATGCAGGGGTTCTCATATAAAAATTCGGGTTGGTTGGAGTCCATAGAGTACTGATATACTCATAGTTTTTCTGGATCACTTCGTTAAGTACGTTTTTTATTGGCAAATGTGTTGGAAAACGGAAATTCTTAAATTACAATTTTAAAAAATTATTACTTTGTTAGTTTGCAACCTATTTTCGATTTTATGGATTTGTTTTAAAGGTATAGGTCTTACCTTTCAAACAAAACAAAAATATTAAAAATCGATCAAGAATTGGCTGAGCTACGATCGCTTAAGTAAAAGAAAACCGAATTTTTTGAAAAATTTGTCATATTCTTTACACTCTAAGTTGAAAGTGAATCATTAAACAATTTTTTTGAATTTTTTGTAAAAAAGTATAGTAAAGTGGCTTTCCAAAACACCAAAAAACATAACAATCGGTTAAAAAATGAATGAGTTATGCTAAGTTTTGTAATAGGACATTTTTAATTTTTTTCAGAAACGCTTGTAATTCAAGCATTATTCATAAATCTTGTTACTAGTAGTAATTTTATGCGCATATGCATATAAACTAGAGATGGGAACGTAATTAGATTTGTGCGTGATTCACACATGATCAGAAGTGAGCGTGATTGAAAATTAATTTTACTCACGTGGTTGTTAGTGAGTGTCAGTGTGAGTGGAATAGAAAAATGGGCGTGTCAGTTACTTCCAAATCCTATTTATAATTTTTTGGGTTTGTTTAAAAAATATCAGTGTTACTTCTTAAACAAAAAAATATTGAGAATAGGTTAAAAACAGGCTAAGGTGCGCTTGTTTAAGTAAAAAACCTTTTTTGAAGAGTTATACCTGCAACATTTTTATGACAGAAAAAGCTGTGCGTTTGCAAACATGTTTTTTTAAAACGAAATTGCTAAAATTGTGGGATCATTTGATGGAAATTTTACCTGTTTATAAATATACATGTGAGGCATTCCACACCAAATGTTCAGTGAGAAAAAAATTGTGTACCAAAATTTTTCAATGGGTCCCGGGTAAAAAAGTTTTTTATATAACTAGGGTGAGATTTCCATGCAAAAGCATGTTTTTTGTCGAAAGCCTAAAAACGATATCGACCAATTATCTTTCCGAATCAAGAGATTTGCATTAAATGGCATCGATTTGTTTTCGCATATTTCGCATATTTTGGTGAAAATACATATTTTTGCATATTTTGATTCAAAATGCATATATTGTGCATATTTCGAACTTTTAAGAGCATATTATTGCATATTTTGGCATAAATTAGCAAAAACACAAATTGAAATTAATTTTTTTCAAAAACTATTTTAAATTTTTAAAATTTATTTTGAAAATCAGAAAAATTACTTTTTTTTCTTCTTAATTTTTTTTTATAGATTTTCTTAATTTTTAAAAAAATCTTGCTAGACAAACATCTAATCTTTAAAAAAAAAAATTACAAAAAAAAAACAAAAGTGGCCGGATTTTTTACAAATTGACTTTTTTAAAAAATGGAAAATTTCAGAACGGGTTCTGAAAATTTTCCAAAAAAATTTTAATCGATAGCCGATACAAAACTCTACAAGAATGTAAATTTTTGAGATTTTGGTGCATTTCGTTTTTATTTGATATATATTTAAACAAGGCAACTTGACACAATTTTGACCATTTTTCCAATATTTGACCACGCCTCCTAAGCCCAGTTTTTAAAAAATTGAACAACCAAAAATGTAATTTTCTTAGCTCCATATATGAGGCATTCCACACCAAATGTTCAGCAAAAAAAAAAAAGTTGTGTCGTGTCAATATGAAATCATTTTCAAAGTATTCGCTCTTAGGGTACTATTAAATAACAAAAATAAAATTTAAGTTTTTTCAAAAAGTGGGCCTTGTAGGCGTGGTCAAAAATTGAAAATATCTAACTTTTTTGCCTGAGCATCTTTACTTCAATATTTATGCAAATTAAATGAAACACAGTAAAGTCTTAAAGACAAAAGCTGTTTATAGATTTTTGAATGGGCTATCAATTAAATGGGCTATCAATAAAAGCTGAATGGGCTAACAATAAAAGCTAAGAAAATAAAAATTGGAACATTTTCAGAAGAAGTTCTGAATTTTTTAAATTTAAACTTAAACTTTATTTATCAAAACACATGCCGCAATTTTATTTGTTTTTTATTTTTTTTTTTTAAAGTTAAAGGAATTTTCTATCTGATCTGAAATTTTTAGAGATGTGTTTTGCCTTGTTTTCGAAAAATCAAAATTCAAAAATTGCAACACGCTTATTTTATACAATAATGGTATTTAAAACGTGTGCTTATGAGTAATATCAATACTTAAAAAATATTTTAAGAGGCGATGGTAGCGTGAGTGAGTTTTTAATAACGATTACGCACGTTTATGAAAGAAAAAATTTAGTCACGCACGATATTTTATTTTGCTCACGCTCATTCACGCACACGTGAGTAGAAAAAAATAAGTTACGGTCACGATGTTCACGTGAGCGTGTGTAAAATAAAATATCGTGCTTGAATATTTTTTTTCTTTCATTAGCGTGCGTGATCGTGAATAAATACTCAGACAAAAAAGTTTGATATTTTTAATATTTGACCACGCCTACAAGGCCCACTTTTTGAAAAAAACTTAAATTTTATTTTTGTTATTTATTAGTACCCTAAGAGCGAATACTTTGCAAATGATATCCCATTGAAACCACTATGGTTTTTCTGTAGTGGAACAGTTGGTGTGGAATGCCTCACATGGCTATCCATACAACCCATTTAAAAATTTACGGTTCACATGTTTTTTTTTTCTCTGAACATTTGGTGTGGAATGCCTCATACGTATATTTATAATTTTACCAATTTCGTTTCAAAAATGTCAAATGTTTTTTGTCATAAAAATGTTGCAGGCATGACTCTTCAAAAAAGGTTTTTTACTTAAACAAGCGCACCTTAGCCAGTTTTCAACCGATTCACAATATTTTTTTGTTTAAGAAGTAACACTGATATTTTTTAAACAAACCCAAAAAATTATAAATAGGATTTGGAAGTAACTGACACGCCCATTTTTTTATTCCACTCACACTGACACTCACTAACAACCTCGTGAGTAAAATTAATTTTCAATCACGCTCACTTCTGATCATGTGTGAATCACGCACAAATCTAATTACGTTCCCATCTCTAGTTTATATGCATATGCGCATAAAATTACTACTAGTAACAAGATTTATGAATAATGCTTGAATTACAAGCGTTTCTGAAAAAAATTAAAAATGTCCTATTACAAAACTTAGCATAACTCATTCATTTTTAAACCGATTGTTATGTTTTTTGGTGTTTTGGAAAGCTACTTTACTATACTTTTTTACAAAAAATTCAAAAAAATTGTTTAATGATGCACTTTCAACTTAGAGTGTAAAGAATATGACAAATTTTTCAAAAAATACGTTTTTTTTTTACTTAAGCGATCGTAGCTCAGCCAATTCTTGATCGATTTTTAATATTTTTGTTTTGTTTGAAAGGTAAGACCTATACCTTTAAAACAAATCCATAAAATCGAAAATCGGTTGCAAAATAACAAAGTAATAATTTTTTAAAATTGTAATTTAAGAATTTCCGTTTTTCAACACATTTGCCAATAAAAAACGTACTTAACGAAGTGATCCAGAAAAACTATGAGTACATCAGTACTCTATGGACTCCAACCAACCCGAATTATCATATGAGAACCCCTGCATAAATTATTTTTGGTCTTTTGTAGCACAGTGTTATTGTCAAATAGGAGGTAGCAAACAAAAGAAGTTACAAGTTTTTCTTGTAATTTTACAAGTTTTTTTTTGAGTGTAGCACAGTGTTATTATACTTTTGAATAATTTTTCACTTTTTGTATAAAAAAATACAAAAATGAAAAATAAAGTGAATAATTAATAAAAAAAATGCATCAAAAAAGTAAATGAGAAAACTAAATACAAAAGTAAATAATGAATAACGATGTCAATTATTTAGTTTTTTAATCATCCTTATTGCGGAGTATAGCGTCCTTGATAGGTACCACTATAATGCTTTCACCGCCACTCCAGCATTACAGACTATAACGAAATTCCCTTACTGTCGCCAAGGCAAATCGAAAACGAAGGGAACTTGGGACAATTCGTACACTCAAACAAAAACCTTGTAAAATTACAAGAAAAGTTTGTAACTTTTTTTTTTCTTTTACAAGCTTTTTACCAATAATTTTGTAATTCGACAAGCTTTTTACCAAAAAAATTGTAAATTTAAAATTTTTTAGACGCGATAAAATTACCAATTAAATTTTTTGCTATCTCCTATTTACGAGAATTCCTAGTAAAAATTACGAACTTTTTTACAAGATTTTTACCAAATAAATTGTAAATTAACAACTTTTTTCGCGAAATAAAACTTACAAGAAATTCTCGTAAATTTACTAGATTTGTTTTGTAAAAATCTTGGAAATTTGTAAAATTACAAGAAAAACTGTAAAATTTAAAAAAAAAATGTAAATTTCGATCGAAAATTATTTGTTAAAAATCAAGGAAAACTGTTAAAAACACAGTGCAACAGACAAAATCGGAATGGGATGAAACCAAAAGCAAATGAAAGTTGATATATTCCACACTAAAAAAAAACATTAACTTTAACTTTGGAAAAATTTTCTTCAAAATAGTTTATAAATCTTCCCACAATTTAGTTAAATTTAACTAAAATTTTGGAAATTTTTCCAACTTTTAGGAACAAATTTTAGTTCATGTTTACTGTTAAATAGGCCATAATTTTCCTTAAATGGAATTTCCTAATACATGGAAAAAATTCTTACTGCCAAAGAAATTTTCCCTAAATAAATAAAAAAAAATCTTTATTTTTAAGACATATTTCTTAAAACAAAATTTAGTTCAAAAAATTCAGTTTAAGGACGTAATTTACTTTCAATTAGTTCATCATATTTATCTTCTTTAATTTGAGGAATTTTTTTCCACAAGTTTAGTAAATTTTTCATAACATGAAATTGTTTAGTTGATTTATTTTTTTTTCATGCTTGCTTGTAGTTCACATTTTGTTTATAATTTGTAGTATATGAAAAAGAGAGTTTGGTCTTCTATAACAAGTAATAAATTTAATGTTTACATTTTTTTCTACACATGTATGTGTGAGGGAAAAAATAATATTTTAATCACAACAAAGGCTTTGGCTTTGGCGTGTTTTCCCATAGTCTGGGAACAAACGATAAAGACAAAGTCTTTGTTGTAATTTAATTTTAAAAACTAATGAAATTTATTACTTGACCATAAGAAACAAACGTTTTTTTTATATTTTAAATAAAAAATGTACATAATGAGAATTCTGTGTTTATTCACAGGCGATTCTATAATAAAACCAATAAAAATATGAAATTAACTAATTTTTAGGAAAAATGTCCTCATCAAAAGTGTTTTTTTAACTAAAAAATGGGAAATTTTTTCCCACTTTCTAGTTTAAATTTGTCCTAATTTTTAAGAAAAATATGGACTAAAAAGTACGAATACATGGCAATGGAGCTAAATCATTGTCAATTTTCCTTGGATTTAGTTAATTTTCCCATTTTTTAGTAAGTTTTTTTTCTGAGTGCATAACAAACCCCTGAAGGTTTTTTTCTAGTTCAGAGCTAGATTTTTTTTACACGCATTTGAAGTTAGTGAACTTTTATTTTATTTATTATAATTATAATAATAAATGCTTGAAACTGTATTAGTGGCGTATGGTTAATATTGTAATTGCCTTTAAATAACAATCATACGCAACGGTGTCTAGTGGTTTATTTTAATAATTGCCTTTAAATAATAATCATACGCAACGGTGTACAGTGGTTTATTTTAATAATTTGGCTATTGAGTAAATAGGTACTGGACCGATTGTAAATAGGTACTGGACCGAAATTCATACCAGTTATAGCTAAAGTAATTTTGAGCTTAAGTTTGGAAGCTTGACCCTACATTTTCAATAAGGGCACCACCAGGGGCTCTTAAAGTGGGACATGTTTAGTACACAAAAACTTTAAATGCCTTAAGATCAGCAACTTTAAATGCATGCAAAAATTCTAGCTCTGACCTAAAAAAAATACCTTGAAGGATTTGTTATGGAAAACGTCAGCTTTCATTTGCTTTTGGTTTCATCCCATTCCGATTCCGAAAGTTTGATTTTGTATCATTATGATATTGGGAAGATAGGATTACGAGACTTTTTCTAGTAATTTGACAAGGTTTTTTTTGAATGTAAATGCAGAATTTTGTGGCCATCCTATGGTTTAGGAAGAACAAAATTCTTACTTTCACTTAAAATAATACATTAGTAGATTTTCTATTTTTTTTTTTTCCTAATGCTAGTTAGCTAACCTTTAGCAAATTTTTAGTTGAGATAAGCATGTTAGCAAAAATATCTTGTAAACTTAATTTAGCGCATTAGCAATTTTAAACAGAATTTGAACTAATTTTTTTTTGCCAAATTTAAAATTGAGTTTATCAAATTTTTTACAAGCTTTTTTGCTAATATTAGGAAAAATAAATTGTAAATTTTTTTTTATTTTCAGAAAACTTAAAATGGCGCTATCTCGGAAATTAAGACAGATAGAGCAAAATGGATGCCAATTTTGGTACTCAGGATCTCCATAGTATCGCTGGTCCTCCTCACATGTGTGGTCCTAACTTTAGATCCAAAAAAGTTAGCATTCCCGAAAATTTTAAAATGCTCATAATTCGGTAAATATTGCCGACACAACAAAAAGTTTAAAAGCATTTTAGTCGCTGTCAACATGTAGAAGAAGACCGCAAAATAACCAAAAGCTCTCCGATTAATATTTTTGAAGTTATCGAGTTTTTTAATTCTCAAAGCCCAAGTGGTCCCCTTAAATCACGTATCTCAAAAACTATGCAAGGTAGAAGGAAACGGACACAAATTTTGGATCAAAAACTATGACGATTTTTTAGGAACCCAACTAGGGGTATGCCCATCTGGGTCTGGACCTATGGGTTCGAACCCAATGGTGTCTTCAAAATAAACTAAGTTAAAAAACAAATTCAGTTACTTAATTTTTGGCAAAACATTTTTGCTAACTGTGCCAACAAATTTTTCTTGTAAGTTTACAAGCTTTTTTTGCTAACATTACATTTTTTTTTATGTGTTCACTCACAAGAATAGAAAGTCGTATGTTGAGAGATTTAATAAAGGGCGAGAAACATGAATCTTATAACGGACATAAGCTACAAAAGGTGCGAGACACCAGGCGTTAAGGAGACGCTTAAACACATCCTGTGTCACTGTCCAGCTTCAGCACGAACTCGACTATCAATTGTAGGGAGTTCACAGTTCAAGACTTTGGAGGAAATTACAAGTATAACCTCAAAAGTTTAAAGCATTTAGTATTTGGTAGAGATGGGCACCTAATCAGATTAGAGCGTTATTTACGTGATTTTTACTCACGTGGTTGTGAGTAAGTAAGCAAAAATTGCGTAAAAGAGTGGGCGTGAGTAAGATTTTTGCGTGAGTGAGTGTGCCTGAGTCGATTTTTTTCGTGATTTATTTTCTCTTCATATTTTCTTTCGTACCGAAAAAAGCAACAACAAAATTGTAAAATTTGACTTAACTTAAGGTTTCTTTCCAAAAAAAGCAAAAAAAAAAAAATTTCGCTGAACTTTAAATTTTGTTAAAAGATTATTGAAATTTTTGTTTTGATATTTAAATTCGAAGAATATCAGATGAAATTTGATGATTTTAAAGATCAATTCAAATTCGGAGAATATCAATTGGAATTTGCAAAAAAATCATTTGTAAAAGATCAATTAAAAGTCGGAAAAACATCAATTGAAATTCGAAAGTGATACATAAAATTGTATGATTCCAATTAAAATCCGCAAAAATTTAAAATTTTAAGTTTGTAAAATTTTAATAAAGCTTTAAAAATTAGCTTTTAAGAATAAGATTTTAAAATTAATTCCCAGAATCATGATTACAGATAATTTTATTGACGAATTCTCTTACGCATTTGCAGCAAACACCTTGATGCATTTGAATGCTGCAAACCAACATTTGGCCATGTTTTTTTTAATGCAGATTTAAATTCGTTTTGCGATGAATGCATTTATAATTTAAAAGGCATTAAAACGGGTGGAGTTAATGCTAAACAACTTGAACATTAAAAAAAAAAAGAAAAAAAAAACTTAAAAATCAAAAACAGTTTACTACTAACAACTGAATGTTGTTTTGTATGTTGTTGCTACAAATGATAATAAATGCTGTTACTGTTGTTGATGATGCTGCGGCAGCAACATCAGACATAAAGGATGATGGTTGATTGTATTTGATCCATTAAAAAAACAAGAAGAGAAAAAAAATTAAACCAGACTACAAAAAATGGCGTGTCTTATGGCTAAGACACATACCAAATATACATACATACAGACAAACAAATAAATACAACTCCTTTTAACGAAAAATTTGTCTGAGCCAACAACGAACGACGATTGTTTTTTGGCTTTAATCTTTTTGGTTGTAAGAAAAATTGTAAAAAAGAAATTCAAAATCTGTATAAACGAAAAAAAATGCCTTTAAGCTAAATATTTTTGTGTTTTATGTTGGATTTTTTTTTGCATAAAATGGTAGCAAGCTGATCGTGTCCAAAGGGTGGGCAACCAGTTGCTGCCAACAAAACGCTGCTGGTTGACTGCTACTCCAACTCAGACCCACAAACATGTAAGCCAAGATTTACATTGAAATTGAGAAGATGTATGTAAAAAAAAAAATCTAAATTCAGTAGTTAAGGAAAAAATTGATTAAAATAACATTTCTAAAGATGTGTCTAAAGTCTAGGAAGGCTGGTTGATTGGTTCGTTGGTAGTTTGTTCTTGTTCCGCTTTTCTTTAGTTTTTTTTGCTGTTTTCTAATTTGCTGGCAATTAAAGTCAATTACTGTTAGGAAATTATAAATTCCATAGTAGAAATCTTGTTTTATTTTACTCGTTTTAATAAATTGCCTAGACAACGACAACCATCATAAGTCTCATCATAAATATTAAAATCATCATTATCATCAGTTGGTTGATATTCATCATTATCTATATAATAATGTTTATGATAACACAGGCCGACAAAATTTGATAAAAGGCAAAACGTTGGACTGGAGTATATTTTCTTAAGGGTTTGAATTGCGCTGAATTCGAATCTGTACTCAGAATTTTTCCATCACATCAGGTTTTCAAGATATCTTAGCTTAAAGTTGAAGAAACCCCTGTTTTCCGCCATATTCAAGACGTTATAACTGAACGATTACATCACATCAGGTTTTCAAGATATCTTAGCTTAAAGTTGAAGAAACCCCTGTTTTCCGCCATATTCAAGACGTTATAACTGCACGATTCCACCTTTGTTTATAAATGCTGTAATGGCGTCTGAAATTCCCATAATATTCCTTTAAAAATGTTCAACCTTTGCAATATCTTGTTCCTTTTCTGAGATATCTTCACTTGAAGAAAAATTCGAGTTTTTACTACATTCATGGTATTTTCGCCATGAATGCAAATTCGATAGATTTTTTGCTACATTCGCCTTTATTTTAAGACAAACTTATCAAAGACTTAAATTCATAATTTCCAAAAAAAATCCTTTTGAATGGTTTAGATATCCTAAGATATCCTTATATCCTAACTAGGGATCGCAATTTCCCGCACTTTTTCATTTCCCGGGAAAGCGGGAAAAAATTTTGAATTTCCTGGGATTCCCGGGATCCCGCACTTAAAACCATTAATACATTTATTTAGTTTTAACAATTTTTTTATAATTTTTTTTCTTGCAAAATTATTATGTCTAACAAGGACAATACATAAAAAACATTTAAAGGCAAAATAAAATAACAATTCAGTGTAATAAAACAAAAACAACAAATTAAATATTTAAAAAAATGTTTAAAAAAAAACTTAAAATAACGTCCTGTTAAGTTTGTAAAACAGAAAAATATTTGTTTTTGCATATTATTGCAGATTTTTACGAAAATGCATATATTTTCTTATTTTGTTATAGATAAGAAAACTAAAAATATTTCAAAAAATTAAATATAAATTGAAAGTCATCAAAAAGAAATTTTAAAGTAGAATAATTTATGATTAAAACAATATTTTGTACAATGCATAGAATTTAGGAACTAGTTCTTAAGGGTTTATTAACTTCTTCATAATATTTATGAACTTTTCATAGTATTTATGAATAATTTTTAATATGTGGAATTTAAAAATATTATAATTTTTTTGATGAATAAAAATGTTCAAGAAATTATGAAAGGTTTATACATTTTTAAGAATTTGTTCATAAATACTATGAATATGGCTCATTGGCAATTTGTTTTTTCAGTTTACAAATAAAAAATACTTTCTTAATTATACAAAAAAAATTTTGACTTAAAAATAAAAAATCTTCAACTTCTGAGTCGATAAAAAGTCATAAAGTTCACTTTTAGTGCATAATTTTAATTTTTAAAAGCATAATATGCATATTTTAATCGCATATTTTCAATTTTGTTGTGCATAAAAACCCAGTAAAATAAAAACCCGGAGCCCTTTTATTTAAAAATTATTCTTCTTCTTGTAATATTAAAAAAAATATTTACCTTAATACAGCAGTTAACTCGTTACATTTTTTAAAATTCCCGGGAATCCCGCACAAATTTCCCGGGAATGCGGGAAATGAAATATGACAAATTTCCCGGGAATCCCGGAACGGGAAATCGCGGGATGCATTCTCTAATCCTAACATATCTTAAAACATGATGTGGTAAGCAAACTCTGAGAACAGCTTAGGATTCATCGCAACTCAAACCCTTACAAAAGTATACTCTGGTCTATGGGTTAAAAATTTGTTGTCCTGTGTAATTATAGTAGTCATCAATGTTTAACAATAAGTAGAGCGAACATCTTATTTATTTAATTGAAAAATTCTTTATTCAATTAAATTTTACAAAAACCAAACAACATTATTTGAAAATGTTTGAAAAATTTCACTGTTTTCACTTAAATATTTGTTAAACGTAAAATGAGTTTCCAAATTAAACTGAAAATAAATCCGCTTATGTGTAAATCGAAGCTTCTTATGAAGGTGATGAAATTTAACAATATTAACGAGTAAGAAGTCAAAGTCAAAGAGATAGTGCTACAACAAAAGTGTTCAATACTCACCCCTTCCTCATCGATCATAGTTAGGGGTGTCGAAGTTCAAAATTTTAATCTCCTCACTTAAAGCGGGTGGTCCATAGCGATATCATAACGAAGGGGATCAAACACAGCGATTTCCTTCAGCCTCTCGAGTTTTGGTTTTCCAAGTATTTGTTTGTGATTTCTGGTAAATGCGTGGTATTTGCAAAAGATGTGTTTAACTGTTTCATCTGTATTTAGTTCATCACATTTTGTACGATTTGAAAGACAGATAGGTTAGCTTTGCCAAAAAGCCATTGTGATTCCCTTAATAGTTAATTTCCTTCTCCCCCTCTGATACAAAATTCTACTTCTTAAACCACCCCGATTCCCTAAGATATTCTGCTAGAGACGTCCATGAGACACCGTTTAGGCAATCCAGATTAACGAATAATCGCCAGAGCCCAAATATTTTGGAAATCATCATAAAAATTTTAAAAGTTATTTTTTAGGGGGGTACAACTTCAACCTTTTTTTGCCCATATAAGGTGAGTCGGTCTAATACACGTCCATCCAACAAGTTGCGCCACGATACTGCAAGTGTATGGCCACTTTAACAAAAAGAAAATTCAGTAGGAGTATGAACAAGAAACATGTAACATTTTTCATACGATTTGACAGTAACAACCGGTGACCGGTTATTCTTATTTCGAGAATTATGATTATTTCGAGGGACTCCTGCAAGAGTGCCGGAAAAACCCAATCGGATTCTGCCAATTTGTTGGCATCCTCTTAAAAGCATTAAATCTGAGACCCTAAGTCTATTATAAAACGTCGGATTATTTTCCCTGTTACATATAACTAAATTAGTGAATAAAAGGTAAACAAAAACAGGCTTACCTCGTCTGTTGATGTCAGTGTTCCCCACAGTGTACGGTGAGCATTGGCATCTCCACCTATCACAATATTCTGGCCTGTGGTAATACAAACCTCTATCAAAGTTCGTAAATGTTGTGCTGCGGTTGATTATCCTCTTAAGGCAAATACATGCACGCCAGGTAACCGTTCAAGCGCGATAACCGTTAGATCGCTATGGCTGTGATGAGACAGAAGAAAATTAATGTCCTTGTACAAAATGCAGCTTCGCAACCTACCTTCACAAGATGGTGAAATGAGCATGAATTTCCGCGACTTTAATCCACGAATCCTATTTGCATGTAGCCAGGGTTCCTGAATCAAAGCCACATCTATTCCTTGCCTTTTCATGAAACGCAGATAAATCTGGACCACCACCAATGAGTGTACCATGTATTGGTACAAACAGGTCACGAGCAGTGTTGGAGTTCTTTTTCGCTCTAGTCAGAGATTTTAAGTAGCTTTCACCTTCCTTTTACTCGATGAAGAAAGAGCCATCCAAATTTGTGACCTCAATCCACAAACCTTCTGCACAAACTAGTACACACAGAGAAATGTTTAGTTGGAATTCCATTATAAAAACCGAATTTTGATAAATCTAACAAATTTTTAGTTGTTATTGTAAAGATTTTATCATCATACCAAATAACTAACAATAGTAAAAGATAAATAGCAATCGTGACCGATTTGATGTATTAGCAACTAATAATTTGGTCGCCTTAAATAAACTAAAATATAATAAAGTTTTTGAAAAATATTTAGTCAATACAACTGCTTCTTTAAGTCTAAATCTTCCCTCTCGACCAATAATCATTTGCTTTCAGAGATGCCAACTATTTGAGAGCAAAACGCGCACAAAAATTTTTTAAACGGGTAAAAACGCGTAAATTTGCTTGAAAAAAAGGGTAAAAAAGCACTGTACTTTTTTTTTTTTTAAATAGATGAAAAATTAAAAAAAAAAAATATGCAAACATTTTTTTTGATATGTTTGTTGGTTAAACCTTTGAGCAACCGATATAAATCGTTGTACAATTTTACATACATAGTCTGCAATTTCCGCTTAGAAAGCCAAATTTAGTCTTTGAACTTAGCCCAGAACAGAATTCAAATATTAAACCAAAATACAAAAAACCTACAAATAATGGCGTTTTTAAAGAGGTTAGTTTAGTTCTTCAAGGGAAAACATTTTCCCCTCAGTCCGATTTTGCCCTTTTTTTGAACTTAATATGACCAAACAGACGGGCATTCAAAAAATGCCTTAGAATCGATCATAAATCATTAAAATATATCACAAAATCCACCAGAAAACACATAAAAAATGCTATTTTCTGACCTTAGGTCTTTCGATTTTCTTTATATTAACGCTATGCATTCTCCATAAAGCTAATAAAACATATCCATTTTCAGTTTTTTTAATTTTAAAAAAATCGCGATTTTTTCGCGAATTTAATTTTCTCCAAAAATTTAAAAAATCAAAAAAGTATGTTAATTTGAAGAACCATATCTTCTAAAGTATTTATCAGATTTCTACGATTCAAAAAGCATTTGATTCAAACGTTCGTCCTTTTTTATACCAATGCAATAAAAAAAAGTTTTTCCAAAAAAAGTGCATTTTTGATGCAAATGCAATTTTTTGATGCATTTTTCAAAACTTTCTCCCCCTTCAATTTTTTTGAAACCTGCAGAATTCGAAAATATGGCATTTTTTACACAAAATTGAGTACCGTTTTTTTTGTGACGGCGTTTCAAAAAATCTTCGTGATTTTTTTAAAACTACTTATTTGATTTTTTCCATACAAAAAATCAATTTAATGTTTATTTTGGAATTTTATCAAATAAGTATGTAACTTTAAAAAGCCATTTTTTCGAAAGTATCTATCGGATTTCTACGACTCAAAAAGCATTCGATTCAACTGATTATCCGTTTTTATACCAATGCACTAACAAAAAATATTTTTTTAAAAAAATGCATTTTTGATGCAAATGCAATTTTTGGATGCATTTTTTAAAACTTTCTCCCCCTTCAATTTGTTTGAAACCCGCATTAATTGAAAATATAGCATTTTTTACATAAAATTGAGTACATTTTTTTTTGTGACGGCGTTTCACAAAATTTTCGTAATTTTTTTAAAAAATGCTTAAGTAGCTTTTCCTTGGACTAAAATTTTTTTTTGTTATTTTATGAATTTTATGAAAAAATTGTATGGAAAACCCAAAATGGTATTTTTAAAAATATTACAAAATTTTTACGAAACTCCGTCACAAAAAAAGGTGTACGCAATTTTGTGTAAAAAATGCTATATTTTCGATTTATGTAGGTTTAAAAAAAATTGAAGGGGGAGAAAGTTTTAAAAAATGCATCCAAAAAATGCATTTGCATCAAAAATGCACTTTTTTTTTTAAATATTTTTTGTTATTACATTATTATAAAGTAAGACTATCGCCTGAATCGAATGCTTTTTGAATTGAAGAAATCCGATAGATACTTCCGAATAGGGTTTGCAAATAATCGAGATATTTCATAATCGCGATTACGATTAAAAAAATCGCCGTTAATCGCGATTATCGATTAATCGAATTTTTAAATAAATTGAATTTCAATATACATACCTATTAAAAAAAATCTTTTGAAATTTATATTTTTAAAACGTTTGAAAATTAATATTTTTAAGAAATAAAATTATTTTTTTGTTCAGATTTTGATTTAACCAAGTGTTAAATTTTTTTTCTTCTGGGTCTAAAACTTATGTGGTACAAATTTGAGGCCCAATCTAAATTATTTAACTCGTAGCGGACATCAAAGTTTGGGATTTTTGAAAATTAAAAATAAACATCTTGCAAAACATAATATTTAATAAATTTGATGCGTTGAACTCGAATAGAAAAAAAATTAAAATTTGGTCGAAAGGCATTCGAGATGCCGCTATTAAAATTTGCAAAAAATGGCGGTTTTTCCGACGTTCAAGAAATTTTTTTAAAAAAATCTTAGAATTTTTTCCCATTTCATAGAGCTTGAGACGAACTTTCATTTGAAATTTATTTGAGTCAAATCCGATCATTTTAACCTGTGGCGCCTTTGAATTAAAATTTTTGTTTTGTGGAAAATTTTCGAAAAATTTAAAACTTTGCTCGAAAAGCTTTACGGTTTTAAATAATCTGATTTTGCTCAAATCAATTTTAAACAAAAGTGTCAATGAAAAATAAAATCATTATTTAAACAATTTCTTGAACGTAGGAAAAAACGTCACTTTTTGTGCTATATCTCGAAAAATGTTCGATCGATTTTAGAAAATTTTTGATATTCGTATTTAGCTTGCCGAAATCAACAGAAGATAATGTATCGCAAGTGATGTATGTATATCTTTAAAGTTTTTTCAAAAATCCAAATTTTTTTTTGGTGGAAGTTTTCCAAAGATTATATTTTTTAACATCGTTATCAAAACAGTGAATTTCATAGAAAATGATTAATCGTAATCGCATGATTTTTTTGCCGATTACGATTACGATTAATTGATGCGATTAATCGCGATTACGATTACGATTTTAATCGTTTTGCAAACTCTACTTCCGAAGATATGGCTATTCAAAGTAGCATACTTTTTTGATTTTTTAAATTTTTGAAGAAAATTAAATTCGCGAAAAAATCGCGATTTTTTTTAAATATAAAAAACTGAAAATGGATATGTTAAATTGGCTCTATAGTGCACATGTATACAAAAAATTAGATAAATTTGAAGACCCTCGGTCAGATTTTATAAAATCTTTGCTGGATTTCATGATATACTTTGTGGCGTCTCTGACTAATATTTCGATGCGTTACAGTCGGAATAACAAAGTAAGTATACCGCCATACACTGTTTGGAGGCTATAAAAATTCATTTTAAAAAGCACTAAAAGCACCAAGTGCAAATTTAAAAAGCACCAAGTTGGTGCGTTTTTCTAATTTGGCACTAGGTCAAAAATTTTCGCGTTTTGACACATCAAAAAGCACCAGATCTAGCGCGAAAAGCACTAAGTTGGCATCTCTGTTTGCTTTAATTAACAAATTTTAAAAATACACACAGAAAACAAATTTGCTAATTTCCAACTGAAATTCAGTTGTTGTAACAAAAAATCGGTGGATACATTTGTATTAAGGTTGATACAACTAAATATCGGTAGTTACAACTAAATTTTGTTAATACAACTTTCTTTTAATTGAAACAACTACAAAATTCGTTAGCTACATAAAAATGTGATAGCAGCAACCGAATTTTGAGTTAATACAACTGAAAAATTTAGTTGGAAATTTATTTTTCTCTGTGTATTTAATATTTGTATCGACAACTGAAAATGTAGGTTAACTTAACCAAATTTAAAATATTTTTATATTTTTTGTAAAATTTTACTAATATGTATATTCATTTGTATTGGCATTCTTGGTCAATAATTGATTGTTATGGTTTCATTTCTATTAAACAAATAGAATGTCAAAAAAATAAAAATTATAATTTCATTAAATGAAAAACGAAATACAATTCAGACGTGTTTGCGCAAAAACTTGTTATTAAAGAATACTGCTAAAAAAATTATAAAAAATATTGCAAATCTAGACGGTGAGTTGATAACTTTTCGAAATATTATCAATTTTAATCAATTAAATATATTTTAGATATTTGCACATGTGGTATTAATGCAGATTCTCAACAATAAAAGCATTTTTCAGCTAAATACCAAAATAAAAATTATGAAACAGTCTCCAAGAAGTCTCGTCCAGAGAATTGTAACAAGTTTAGTCCTGATAGTGGTAACAAAGATGCGAATAGGAAAATTTACATAGGTTAGTTATCCCCTAGTAATTCTTAAAATCTGTAATACACACAGAAAACAAATTTGCTAATATCCAACTGAAATTCAGTTGTTGTAACAAAAAATCTGTGGATGCATTTAAATTAAGGCTGAAACAACTTAATATCGGTAGTTACAAAAAAATGTTGTTATTACAACTGTTTTTTAATTGAAACAACTATAAAGTTCGTTAGCCACATCGAAATATAGTAGCAGCAACCGAATTTTGAGTTAATACAACTGAAAAATTCAGTTGGAAATTTATTTTTCTCTGTGTACGTATTTGGATTTAAAAAATGTAAAATGTTATATAATCAAATTTAATTATTAAAATTCTTTTAAAAAATAATAAAAATTTAATTTTTTAAGAAACAGTGGAAAAAATATTGATTGGAGCTACCATATAACGCTTTTTAAAATTCGATCACTCTAACCAATGTCAATTTTAGCTTTTAAATATTTAGTTCTCATAATAGATTTTTTACAGTTGAGGCAACAGAAACTAACAGTAGAGGCAACTAAATATTGTGATAGTTCGTGGGACCGCAAAAATTCAGTTGGCAAACAATTTAGTTGCAGCAACTGAAACTGTTTTCTGTGTGTAGTTATCTTGAAAAAAGGTCACGTTCTTCAATGTTCTTCCCCGTAGCTGCCTCGCAATGATTCTAATTCTTCGGCAAAATTATACATTTTTGTATAATCTAACGAAATTACTTGTTACCTGAACCAATATACATTTTGGCATTCCTTACTTATAATATCTTTAATATTATTTTTGTTGTTTCTTAATTATTAAATTAGCAAACATTTTAGCTCTTCATTAACAGTCAAATTAACAACTTCATAATGATTACATTTCTTGGGATTTTTTCTAAATTTCTTTTCTACTACAGTTCGTATTTTATGTTGTTTCATTAAGTCCATTTGAAGTTTTTCTTTTATTTCCTTTTAATTAGTTTTGGCTCAAATGAAACATTCCTTGAATTCCATTTTCACTTGTAGCGAGTTTTAGTCAAGTACACGCAGAAAAAAACATGGTTGCGGTGATCATGATTTAAGAGCGTCATATTATGATTGGAAATATGGTTGTAGCAATAATGTTAATATGATTGAAGGCAACAAGGAATGTTAATCATTATATGATTGCGGCAATAATGGCTTAAATGTTATATAATTATCATAATATGATTCCAGTTTATTATACATATAATTTTTTTTTTTAATTGAGAAAATTTATTATGCTTTAATACCACACGTTTATAAAAATTCTTCATTACTTTTTTTTGATAAAGTTCACACCAATAATTTATTTTTTGTTTTTAAATGTTGTTTTTATAAATATGAAACCATTTTTATTAATTTTGATTCAATTTAGTGGCAACCTGCGTTTTACATCAATGATGTGCAATAAACTTATGTCATTTTTCTAAAAAATTTCATCAACTATAACATTTTTGCCAGCTAACATTGAATGATTGTATAAATCATTAAGTTATTAACAAAATCATAACATATTTGCTGCAATCATAACGTATTTGTTACAAAATTAAAATTATTTTCAGCAATTATAACACATTCAGTAAACAAAAAATGCACAAAAAACACTTTAATATTTTCGATTTGAAGTTTTTATTTAAAATGGAAAGTTATTTTTAAACTGCACAATAAATAAATTATATAAAGAAGCTTTTCGTATTTCATTTCCTTCTGCGTTGATCCAATTTTTTAACTCAAATTGTCTTAAATTTTTTAAAGTACTAAATGTAAGTGGGGTCTTTTGCTGGCAAAACACTCAACTGATGAATAAACCTGACAATGTTTGCAAAAATCAGTTTTCATTAAGTTTTTATTATCTAATGATTGTTATAATCATGTTATGTTCAAATTTTTGGTGTGTCGAGAATATAATTAACTATAACATTGTTACAACAACCATATTGTACTTTTGGAAATTGCAATTATTTTATCATGATTGAAGCGACCATTAAATGTCTAAAACAACTATATAAATGATTAAATACAGTTTTAAAAACAATAACTTGATTGCTGCAATCATAACTGGGTTCAGAGATCATAGTATAGTTGCTGCGATCATGTCGCAACCATATTTTTTCTCTGCGTGTATTAATCTGAAATACTCATAAAAAGCAGTTGGAAAAGATTTTACTTTTTGTAATAAGAAACATTTTAATATAATTTGAATTTGAAAAGGTTAAAATTGATCAGAGGTAACTTGTGCAGATGGTGTGGGGACAAAGAGATAGTGGAAAATTCATTTCATTAACTTTGTCAGTGCGCCGCTCTACCCCGCACTCGGTTTAATTGTTTTGGATCTTCTTGCAGGCACCGGAGGAGCTTCAAGATGACAACCCATGAAAGATGCTTTAGTATATTAGGCTGAGTAAACTTCATGAAACATATATGAGGGGCCCTCACTGAGGGCATAACTCGTCAGACTCTTGGACAGGATTCAAAAGAGAATTTTAATTAATATGGAGAGCAGCTCAACATCTCAAAAACGGAATGTGCTAAAAAAAAGTTGGATGACAGATTAATATTCAGGAGAGCAAAATCTATAAAAATTAGTTGGATATTTCACTGGGAGGAATTTGTTGTCGAACAGTATAATTATTTAGTAATAACTCGAAAACAGGATCACCTACGATTTTCGTGTTAAGGATTTTTAAAGTTTAAAATAAAGAAGAGTGAAATGCCATTACCAGATTTTGTCACCATTTTAACACAAGCTAAACTTGCTTGAAAAGAAGTGTGAAACAGTAACATAATTTTATATTATCAGCCCACTCTAATATATAATGATCTTTTTAATGCATGTAAAAACTAATCCAAAAAAATGATTGATTGTTTGACTTCAGAAAAAAAAAATAAAAGTCAAAATCACCCTTAAAATATTACAATCATCTTTTATTTTTATTTCATAATAATATGAGACCAACATCACAGATGTCTACAGCAAATATTAAAAAAAAATATCATTACTAAAAAAAAGTACTTTTTGTCACGCGTTTAAATTTTCTTTTATAAACGTAACTTTACTCTAACAGACATTTTGTAATCAGTTCCGCCAAAAAACTGAAAAAACAACTTAACTTCTTTACTTTGCAACATGGATTTCTTAAGTACATCTCTCGTTTTCTTTTCAAAGTGTAGCTAGATGGATACTTACTTTAGCCATCATTTGGAGACATTTCCTTGTTGCCAGAATTTTCATAATGTTGTCTGTCTTTTGGTCGGTCGGTATTGTTTCAACTAGAATTTTGCAAAAAAAAAGTTTTATAAGTTTCGGTTGCTGTTCTGGTTCATTTTGCGTGCACTGATGATGACAGCCATGTCACGCATGTGATTGACAAGGATTTATTGATGTTTCAGTGTAATATGCGAATGTTACAATATAACAAAAAGTTTATAATACATATTTTTTTTAGAGATTTAAAGTAATATACATACATTAGTTTAATATAATTATTTTAGAAAGTTGTCGTTGCTTTGAATAACAATGTAAACATCAATAAAAGATAAAATTTCGCGACGTGTATTGGCGAACTTTGAGTAGTGATAGCTTATAAATTTACCAACGTAGAAATTTAGTTGAGATGACCATCAAAAATTTTAAGATTCAAATTTTTTTATCATACTATGATTAGCGAAAATCATAATATGATCGCTTCAATCATGTTACGATGCAGTTATCATTAACCCCTTAAGATTTTTGGAAAATTTCCACGAAAAATGTTGATTCTTGAATAATTTAAATATCAAATTTTAAATCTTGGTACATCATATTTATTAATTTAGGCATGCTGCCTAAAAATATCAAAACATTTTTGATTCGATTGAAAGAATCATAACACAATTTTTTTTATTACTACTATATTTTTTCGGCGTAAGCCAAGTGTATTTAATTTGTTGTTTGTGTTTTTGATTGAAGAAGAAAATTGTGTTTTCTAAAGATTAAATTAAATGCGGATTTACCCTAGACCATGGTTTCTGTAGCCACTTCTACGTCATCAGTAGGACATTACATTAAATTGAAAGTTTGATATTTGCTAGAAGAATTCCTTATATGTTTTTTTATCAACAGACTAGCCTGCCATGAGATTCGAACCTGTGCTTCTAAATCACTAATGGTTTGTAAACCGTCGCCTTAACTGTTAGGCTATTGTCGGTATACAAACATCAGTGTCGAAACGAACTTTGTTTAACTCATAGTATGTTTGTGTGTGACGAATACAGAAAAGCTTTTTTCCAACTCAGCAATGCATTTAATCTAGAGACCAATTTTAAGATTTTTTTTTTTTAATTTCTTGATCGTGGAAAAAATCGTAATTTTTTGCAAATTTAAAATAGCAATAAATCGAAAATTATTCGACCGATTTGAAATTTTTTAAGATATTCATGTCCAGTGACTCAAAATTAATAAAAATGCGGCGTTCTCTGAAAGATCTGTCTAAATGGGCAAGAGACTGTGGTCTGGGCGTTAATCCAAGTAAAACATAGCTTGTCTTGGACTAGGAAAAATAAGATTCCTGCTTTTGATACTATTTCTATGGACGGCACTGAAATTGCCTTCTTAGATGGAGCCAAGTATCTTGGAGTTTTTCTAGATAGGCTGTTGAATTTCAGGAAAAATATTGAGGAACGAATGAGAAAAGCAAAGACAACTTTATATATTTAGCCCTAAAGTCGTTCATTGGTTTTATAAATCATTGTCTGGAGGTCCGTTTTAGAGAAAAGGTACAAAGAATGGCGTCAATATGCATCAGTGGTGCTCTTTGTACTACACCTACGGCTGCATTAGATATCCTCCATTACATGATACCATTGGACACTTAAAACAATTTTTCTTCCGATTTTGAACGACAGGGAAAATTTTTATTTTTTAGGCCTAAAACTTATGTGGTGCAAATTTAAGGTCAATCGGGTTAAATTAACCCGTGGCGCCAGGCGATCAAAGTTTCGGATTTTTGAAAATTTTTAGAAAAAAAAATAAAACCCGAGGCTCCCCGCGGTCAAAGTTTTAGATTTAAAAAAAAAATTGAAAAAAAAAATAAAACTATGTCTTGCGACACATCATACTTATTAATTTTGATGCGCTGAACACAAATATCAAAGAATTTTTAAAATTGGTCAAACGATTTTCGAAATATCGCTATTTGAAATTTGCAAAAAATTACGGTTTTTTCCTTTTCTTACCCTTGACCCTTAAGATATTATTTCAATCTAAATTGCCCTTGACGCCCTTCAATCAAAGATTTACATTTTTGGAAAATTTCCACCAAAATTTTAGATTTTTAAAAAATAAAAAAATATGTCTCGCGATACATAATTTTTATTAATTTTGGCATGCTGAACACAAATATTGAAAAATATCTTAAATCGGTCGAATGGTTTTTGAGTTATCGCCATCTGAAATTTGTCAACAAATTCCACAAAATGCCGTTTTTTTCTTACGTTCAAGAAATTTTTTAAAAAAAATCTTAAAATTTTGTTTCCGTTAACTATTACATAGAGCTGGAGCTCTATAAAATAACTTTCATTTAAACTTAATTTGAGCCAAATCAGACCATTTGAACCCA
Source organism: Pegoplata infirma (assembly GCA_963921195.1). Lineage (NCBI taxonomy): Eukaryota > Metazoa > Arthropoda > Insecta > Diptera > Anthomyiidae > Pegoplata > Pegoplata infirma. The sequence continues at coordinate 111,551,186 of OY992537.1, read as the reverse complement.
TGGCGCCCTATGATCAATGTTTAGAGTTTTTGGTAAAAATTTTGTATAAAAGCAAAACCTTGATCGAAGGGCGCCAATGGTCAAAATGATCTAATTTGGCTCAAATTAATTTTAATTGAAATATTGTGTCAAGCTTTTTGAAAAAGTTAAGGGTAAAAAATTATGAGATTTTTCGGAAAAAAAATTCTAGAACGTAGGAAAACACTGCCATTTTTCGAAAATTTTAAATAACGATAACTCAAAAACCATTTGACCGATTTTTAAAAATTCTTTGATATTAACAAATATGATGTGACGCAGCATATAGTTTTTTTTTTTTCTAAATTTTTTAAAATCTAAAACTTTGACCTTCGGGCGCCACGGGTTAATTTAATCCGATTGACCTGAAATTTGTATCACATATTTTTTAGGTCCACTAGAGCAAAAACTTTCCCGGACACTTGGAAAAATCAAAAGTTGAAGAAAAAATGCCACTCGGCAATTCAACTGAATAACACACTGCAATGGCAGAGCATCGATTGTGACCATAGCACTATCTTGAAGAATATAACAATCCCACAAAATGTGAACTGCGCTCCCTCTTTGAATCTTTTTGAGTGCCACTTTAACATCCAGGGAATCTTTGATATGGGGCATTCCGAGCAGTGGAGCCTCCATAAATTTTCATACAGATGGATCGGAGCTACACGAACAAGTGGGACTCGGAATCTGTTCGAAAAAGCTAGAAGATTGCCAGATCATTGCATTGTTTACCAGGCAGAGATGCTGACAATAAAGGAGGTGGCTGACTGGTTGAGCTGCAATGTCTTGTCTACAACCGCAGTAAACATCTATTCTTGGAGTCACGCCCCGGTCAAGTCCCTGAAGTCAATGTTTCTAAAAACAATATCCCTTAACTGCCGCACGTTTGCACTCAAAATAATTCTACAGTAAAAGTTTTAGTAAGTGATTTTGTACCCAAATCTACTAATAAGTAACTAATTTTAGTATCTTCAAAGTACTAAAATTAGTAATTTTTACTGGTTTTGAATACTATTAGTAATTCAAAACCACACAGAAAAAAATATAAAGGAAACAAATTTGAGTAATCACTTGTTTAAATTTAAAAACAAAAATTGAGTAATTTTTTAATTGACGCAATTAAAAATTTACTCAAAAATTTTAAAAACAATTTAAGTAAATAATTTAATAAAAATTTAATAGTTTTTTTTTATTTTTTTTTTAACTCTCATAGTTTTTTGAATTCTCGTTTAGTTTATAGTTTTTTGTGTATGTATATGAAAGTTTGTAATCGTCTTTATAAAATGTTCCTATGTTTTTGAGACATAAATATGTTTGGTAAAGTTTGAAAAAACAAGTTTTTTGTTTTTTTTGTAAAAAAATTTAAAACTTTTTTAAACTTTAAAAAAAAAAAAAATAGATAAATTTTGAGTAAATTTTTAATTGTGTCAATTAAAAATTTACTCAAATTTTTTTTCAAACATTTAATAAATTTTTATTAAAAATTTACTCAATACTATTAAATCGTTTAGTGGTGCAAAATTGAGTAATTTTTAACTCAATAGTATTAAAAATTTACTAAAATATTTTTTTTATTTTTTTCTGTGCAGTAGGCCCTGTTGGACTAAAATTAGTTAAATTTTTAGTATTAAATACCCACGTTTTTTTTGGGTGTATACATTAGATAGTCAAACAGTTTAACATACGACTCATAACGTGCGCAGAGTACAGACCCATTCCAAGGAAGTGTAAAGCCGATGAGATTGCAAGACTGGGAACTACCATCAGAACTGGAGTGAGTTGATATGCCTCTAGAAACTTGCTAGCAAAAAAACCCCAAGAGGAGAGATTTCGACGGTGGCTGCTGTAATTACCGGCCACTAGCTCATATGAAAGCTCGACGAACAGTTTAATTTGCGGTTTAATAACTTTTGCCGGAGTTGCAAAGAGGAGTTGAAAACTATAGAACAATTTATCTGTCATTGCCCGGCACTTAGTGCCCAGATACTTGCTTCACAGACATCTAGGGAGCTGTACAATCTTTCTGATTTGTCGGAGGTCAATACTCATTATCTAAGGAGTTTCTTAAGAAGCTATTTGGGGAACCCGATTACCGCCCCATGGTATCACAACGGATCTCAGAGTCTATGAGTGCTGACGTAAGCCGTCAGAAGCCAGTTAAACCCTTAAACAAAGTTGACCCAAAAAAATTACAAATATATATGACACACTTTTAGAAAAAACCTTTCGAAGTTTGGCGGTCCACAGACAGATGGACAGACATCTTTGGATCGTCTTTAAATCAATCGAGGATAATGAATACATATTCTTTATGGGGTTCTAGATCTTAGAAGATTGTTGCTTTTTTTTTATTCGAAACAAAATTCTCAAGTGGTCCAACCCGAAATAATATTTTTCGCAATTGCAATTTTACCATATTAATATTCCTCCTTTTTTTTCAGAATTCAAAGTATTAAGCGGCGTTTCTTATCATATAACGCCGAAAAGTATGCAATATAATATTGAAACCAATTTTATCTCGTTTAATTTTAAACAAAATTTAAAGAAATAACTAAAACAATTAACAACAATGTATTAAAGTAAACCCCAAGTATTTATTATCTTTAAACTTATGTTTTAAGACTTCATACATTTAATCAATGTACGTGGGTTAAAATATAAATACCTTGAAACTGTCGATTTAATAACAGTTCTACAATTAAAAAAAAAATAAAATTCACGCAAGAGAAAATCACGAACCCAATAAAATTTGACCTCTGATTCTAAATCACCCGTAAACAAATTTCCGTGGACGTTCCGTTCTTAAAAATCGCTAATTTAGTAGTATGAATATCTCGAAAACGGAAAGATATTGAAAAATTTTAGAGGACTCCTAGAGAGCTGTTTTATGGTGTTGCTACGGAGTTCAAACAAAGTAATTAATTAACGATTTTATATATCCACTGTTCCACAAATTTAGAAAAATTAGAATTCCCGGAAGAGAAAATCATGAATTAGATATAAATTTGATCTTATTACTCCAAATCACCTGTAAAAATTTTTCGTGGAATTTTCGTTCTTAAAAGCTGCTAATTTGGTAGAATAAATATCTTGAAAACGGAGAGATATTGACAAATTTTAGTGAATATTTTGAAATGAAGAGTCGAAAGTGGATCTTTTGAAATGAAACTGCCAAAAATTTTGGTACTCGACCTTTAAGTTTTCCGATAGACTCAGAAAAGGTTTGGATTGCAGATTTAAAATCAGACAAGATTAGTTTAGATGGGAGAGTTTTGATATTGAGTGGGATAAGTATAAGTTTTAAATCAAATTTTACTTGATTAAAGTTTTTACAACAAATTTTTAAAATCTTTTTAATTAACCCACTTGTAAACAGCGAATAAATATGCAAATTTTTTTTTGATAGTCTCAATCACATATAATTTGTGATAATTTACCTACGCACATCCCGTCTTTGTCTGGAATAATGTATCATCGTAATAATAATTCCAATAAAAAAAATTATTAAAATTGTACATCAAAAACATTTTGCATAAATTTAAATTCAACTTGAATTATGTTTATTCAACTGATGGTGGTAAGTTGGTTGGTTGGTATCTTCTCTGTCGATGTTTGATGGTAAGTAATATGTAGTGGTGATCATTTGATCTCTATCAATTTATGTTGCATTCGTTGTATTTCTGTTTTAAAACCTGATGGACTTGAAATAATGTTAAATAATGACGAGGATCTTCTGATGGGTTTTTGCATTATGGTTGTACAATGACGAAGACGACTGCTGGATGATGATTGTATGAACGGTATGATGTTTTTTTGTATCAATTTCTTCTTCTTCTGTGTAATGTATGTACTCCTTGGGGGCTTAACTTTTTTTACCCCTCTGTATATATTAAGTTCAATGAAATGCTTATCTCTCTTTAAATGCAAAAACTACACTCTTTAGAAAATGTTAGTAAAAATTAGTATAACATATTGGTGATGTTAGGGAGACAGTGCAAAATTGGCACTGCGCAAAGATTTTTACATCGATATCAATAAACGTGTTTTGTTTATCAAATTAGATCGATATTGCTTCCGCCGAAATCTTCGATTAATCCCCAAACCGAAATTTAGCGTATCTCCAAGTTAAATATTCTCTGGATAATACTGCCACTTCCTACGAAAATTGTTGCAAGAGAGTGGCATAAAAAAACTTGTTAGCTACATCCATTAGCTCATCTTTTATTTATATATTCAGCTGTACCTATAACATCTCATTTCCGAAGACAAAACTACATTGTAGTTCCTTGGGAGCACGTTAATTAGTTAGATTGGATGGCCGTCCGATATTTGGCAAATTCTATCGGATACCATAAGGCCCGTTGTGATTACCTTGATTGTTATTACCCTACTCCCCTTTGATTCCAAAATCTACTCGTTAAACCACCCCGATTTCCTAAGATATTCTGCTAGAGAAGTCAATGGGACACCGTTTAGGTATTCCAGGTCATTGAAAATTTGTTGACCGAAATGCTTAAGGACAGACCCGGACATGCCCAAAACAAGTTCTTCACTGACACCTTCTCCTCCGATTCCCCACAACTCTTACAATAGTCCCTGTCAGAGATTACCATAAGCCGATTTTGCAGTCTTCTGTCAGTACTTCCACTAATAGGCTTACCTTCCGTTTTCCAAAAATAAAAAAGAACTTTCTGACCTCTTAGCATTTGGCAGCTGTCATATGGTTCGCGATATCCTGCACGTAGTCAGTGATATCCACATATTCTTCATACTATTTTTTGATATCCCATCAATTTCATTCATCAATTCCATTATAGCAACATATAAGGGCCGACACGTTCCCCACCGACTTTAAGCTATTTCTCTCAAATTCATCAGCCAATTCGTTCATAGCGACACCACTATGTCCAGGGACCCAGATTGGCTTGACTGTGTTGTGGATGACAGATTCGATGAAGGGATTGTATACAGCTCCTTAAAATTATTGATTTTGCAGTGTTTGGTTCTTAGGCCTTCAGAGGTGCAACACTGTCTACAAAAATGTTAATGGCGTAAAGACTAAAATCTCTTGTCATAATCATCTGTGCGGCTTTATTAATTGCAAGTACCTCAGCCTAAAAAACACTACCATAGGCTGGAAGTCTCACTGAGGCCCGAGTTTCAAGGCATTTGTAGTATAATCTCATCTCCACCTCCGATCCGTCCGTAAATATTGAGATAGCATTATCTGTTACAACAGAGTTTTTCGCCCAGTCTTCCCTAGTTGGCATTTGGTCTTCGAAGATTTTATAAAAGTTCGTAAGCGAACTTCGTTTTCTGTTGAAGGTTCGTTCCGCCCACCGTACTTAAAATGGTCGAGTATCCCAAGATCGTTGCTTAAGCATTTGCGACTCTCTTAATCTGAGAGCAGATTTTGCTACTGTGCTCTTGATGTAGATATCCACGGGCTGAATGTTTAGTATCACTTCCAGGCCGGCCTAGGGTGCTGTTCCTTCTGTAGATTGCAGATATATGATTTCTTATCCACTGCTCTCCACCACACAAGGGCAATAAAGTAAGTATTGGTGTAATTATCGCACCATACATCCAGTGGAAAATATACGGTTTTAGATCCCACCTTCTTCCAAAAGTTCCTCTGCAGGTGTAAAAAGCACATAACTTTTTCATCTTTTTCTCTGTATTTCTTTTCCAAGAAAGCTTTGAGTTCAAGATCAGGTATTTCGCCTCATTAGCTAGTTCCAGGGTGATTCTATCTAATTTGGGAAGAACAAACCTGTCTATCTTAGTCCTTTTTGTGATCAAGACGAGTTCCGTTTTGGCGGGATTAACTTCTAAACCGTTGTTCTTTGCCCATGTTGAGAGTATGTTAGCCACCTTGATACCCATTTCGTTGAGTGACTCGAGGATCTCAATTATTACAAGATTCCACAGAAGAGGAGAGATGACTCCTCCTTGTGGAGTGCCCCTTGTAAATACTTTCTTCGCTTCACCATCACCTATCTTCGAGTTAATTTCACTGCTTTTCAGCATGTTGCCCGTCCATAGGGAAATCTGTTTACCCGTGCCTGTATTTCGTACGGCATGCCGCGGCATTAAGAATTGACGATTCCACGTCCAAAAGTGATGCCAATACACACTCGTTTTTGTGAAGACTATCCTTAATCATCCCGACAACATTCCTGCCTTTAATAAATGCGTAGTGGGCCTTGCTGAAATTGTCTGATGTACTTCTTAATAAAACTACAAGCCTGTCAAGGGTTTTCAATAAAAACGATGACAGACTATTGTGGTTTATCTCTCCCGCGTTGGGGATAAATACCATTCTTCCCTCGCTCCATTAGGAGGGTATATACCCTGATGACAGGCTACCCATAAAGATACACAGCAACCATGGCATGATTATCCCAAGTGAATCCTGCAATAGTGCCGGAAAAATACCATCAGACCTTGCCGATTTGTAGGGCCTGACGGAGCGGACCGAACACACCATCTTGCGTTCGTCCACCATCGTTCTGATGAATTCATTGATCTGAATTATAGTTGGTGAAATTGTACCCAAGGAAGTATCTCTATTCACCTCTTCTCTAAAACCATAATAAACATTGTAGCTGGTGAAAATGTACCCTACCCAAGGAAGTATCTCTCTTCACCTCTTCTCTACAATCAGGGAAATGGGTATCCACCAGATGTTCAAAGGTTTCATGAAGTTTTTTTTAGCAAAGACTTTATCTGTCTTATTAAGAAATCCTGCTGCACTGGGATCTTTGGAAATAACTTTACGGATTCCCGCAGCTTCCGTAGTTTTCTCCAATTCTCCACATAAGATAGACCAGGATTCTCTTTTAGCCCTCCGGGTTTCCTTTTTAAAAAACACTGAAACTGAGACAATAATTTTTCCAGACTTCTGCCGTATTATCTTTCTTTGCCTAATTGAAAAGTTCCCTACTTTCTGTTCTTCGATGCTTAAGTTCCGGCGTCCACAGCACTCTGGATAGGATTTGAGATAAGCTTCCCTAGCGGTGTTCGTTACTAATCTAACCAATTTCTCAAAATCTTGTGTGCTAACCGGTTTCTCAATTTCTCGAGGCGGCAATGCTTTTACAAGACTTCGGCATTTAAGCCAGTTAGTTTTCTTGGGGTTCCTGTAAGATATTCTATTCTCCGTTGAGATATCATTGCTAAAGCGTATCCAGTAATGGTTTGACAAAGAGCTTTCGTTAGATAACCTTCAGTCTGAAATTCTAACCGAGCTTAATTTGAAACCAAAGTTATATCATACATGGTGTCGAGGTAAATACAGCCGGGCATGTAGTGTCTGGTCCAATTTTCGAAATCCACTAGACACTAAACCAATCGGCTTAACTTAACACGTGTCACCCACCGATCAAAGTTTTGAAAATTAAACAAAAAAATAATACACTTAGAGAAACAAACTTGTATTTCAGTTTAACCCTTATTAAACTTAGGTGAACAAGTAAAATACTATAAATATAAATAGATAAATAAATAAATAAAATTAAATAAATAAATAAATAAATAAATAAATAAATAAATAAATAAATAAATAAATAAATAAATAAATAAATAAATAAATAAATAAATAAATAAATAAATAAATAAATAAATAAATAAATAAATAAATAAATAAATAAATAAATAAATAAATAAATAAATAAATAAATAAATAAATAAATAAATAAATAAATAAATAAATAAATAAATAAATAAATAAATAAATAAATAAATAAATAAATAAATAAATAAATAAATAAATAAATAAATAAATAAATAAATAAATAAATAAATAAATAAATAAATAAATAAATAAATAAATAAATAAATAAATAAATAAATAAATAAATAAATAAATAAATAAATAAATAAATAAATAAATAAATAAATAAATAAATAAATAAATAAATAAATAAATAAATAAATAAATAAATAAATAAATAAATAAATAAATAAATAAATAAATAAATAAATAAATAAATAAATAAATAAATAAATAAATAAATAAATAAATAAATAAATAAATAAATAAATAAATAAATAAATAAATAAATAAATAAATAAATAAATAAATAAATAAATAAATAAATAAATAAATAAATAAATAAATAAATAAATAAATAAATAAATAAATAAATAAATAAATAAATAAATAAATAAATAAATAAATAAATAAATAAATAAATAAATAAATAAATAAATAAATAAATAAATAAATAAATAAATAAATAAATAAATAAATAAATAAATAAATAAATAAATAAATAAATAAATAAATAAATAAATAAATAAATAAATAAATAAATAAATAAATAAATAAATAAATAAATAAATAAATAAATAAATAAATAAATAAATAAATAAATAAATAAATAAATAAATAAATAAATAAATAAATAAATAAATAAATAAATAAATAAATAAATAAATAAATAAATAAATAAATAAATAAATAAATAAATAAATAAATAAATAAATAAATAAATAAATAAATAAATAAATAAATAAATAAATAAATAAATAAATAAATAAATAAATAAATAAATAAATAAATAAATAAATAAATAAATAAATAAATAAATAAATAAATAAATAAATAAATAAATAAATAAATAAATAAATAAATAAATAAATAAATAAATAAATAAATAAATAAATAAATAAATAAATAAATAAATAAATAAATAAATAAATAAATAAATAAATAAATAAATAAATAAATAAATAAATAAATAAATAAATAAATAAATAAATAAATAAATAAATAAATAAATAAATAAATAAATAAATAAATAAATAAATAAATAAATAAATAAATAAATAAATAAATAAATAAATAAATAAATAAATAAATAAATAAATAAATAAATAAATAAATAAATAAATAAATAAATAAATAAATAAATAAATAAATAAATAAATAAATAAATAAATAAATAAATAAATAAATAAATAAATAAATAAATAAATAAATAAATAAATAAATAAATAAATAAATAAATAAATAAATAAATAAATAAATAAATAAATAAATAAATAAATAAATAAATAAATAAATAAATAAATAAATAAATAAATAAATAAATAAATAAATAAATAAATAAATAAATAAATAAATAAATAAATAAATAAATAAATAAATAAATAAATAAATAAATAAATAAATAAATAAATAAATAAATAAATAAATAAATAAATAAATAAATAAATAAATAAATAAATAAATAAATAAATAAATAAATAAATAAATAAATAAATAAATAAATAAATAAATAAATAAATAAATAAATAAATAAATAAATAAATAAATAAATAAATAAATAAATAAATAAATAAATAAATAAATAAATAAATAAATAAATAAATAAATAAATAAATAAATAAATAAATAAATAAATAAATAAATAAATAAATAAATAAATAAATAAATAAATAAATAAATAAATAAATAAATAAATAAATAAATAAATAAATAAATAAATAAATAAATAAATAAATAAATAAATAAATAAATAAATAAATAAATAAATAAATAAATAAATAAATAAATAAATAAATAAATAAATAAATAAATAAATAAATAAATAAATAAATAAATAAATAAATAAATAAATAAATAAATAAATAAATAAATAAATAAATAAATAAATAAATAAATAAATAAATAAATAAATAAATAAATAAATAAATAAATAAATAAATAAATAAATAAATAAATAAATAAATAAATAAATAAATAAATAAATAAATAAATAAATAAATAAATAAATAAATAAATAAATAAATAAATAAATAAATAAATAAATAAATAAATAAATAAATAAATAAATAAATAAATAAATAAATAAATAAATAAATAAATAAATAAATAAATAAATAAATAAATAAATAAATAAATAAATAAATAAATAAATAAATAAATAAATAAATAAATAAATAAATAAATAAATAAATAAATAAATAAATAAATAAATAAATAAATAAATAAATAAATAAATAAATAAATAAATAAATAAATAAATAAATAAATAAATAAATAAATAAATAAATAAATAAATAAATAAATAAATAAATAAATAAATAAATAAATAAATAAATAAATAAATAAATAAATAAATAAATAAATAAATAAATAAATAAATAAATAAATAAATAAATAAATAAATAAATAAATAAATAAATAAATAAATAAATAAATAAATAAATAAATAAATAAATAAATAAATAAATAAATAAATAAATAAATAAATAAATAAATAAATAAATAAATAAATAAATAAATAAATAAATAAATAAATAAATAAATAAATAAATAAATAAATAAATAAATAAATAAATAAATAAATAAATAAATAAATAAATAAATAAATAAATAAATAAATAAATAAATAAATAAATAAATAAATAAATAAATAAATAAATAAATAAATAAATAAATAAATAAATAAATAAATAAATAAATAAATAAATAAATAAATAAATAAATAAATAAATAAATAAATAAATAAATAAATAAATAAATAAATAAATAAATAAATAAATAAATAAATAAATAAATAAATAAATAAATAAATAAATAAATAAATAAATAAATAAATAAATAAATAAATAAATAAATAAATAAATAAATAAATAAATAAATAAATAAATAAATAAATAAATAAATAAATAAATAAATAAATAAATAAATAAATAAATAAATAAATAAATAAATAAATAAATAAATAAATAAATAAATAAATAAATAAATAAATAAATAAATAAATAAATAAATAAATAAATAAATAAATAAATAAATAAATAAATAAATAAATAAATAAATAAATAAATAAATAAATAAATAAATAAATAAATAAATAAATAAATAAATAAATAAATAAATAAATAAATAAATAAATAAATAAATAAATAAATAAATAAATAAATAAATAAATAAATAAATAAATAAATAAATAAATAAATAAATAAATAAATAAATAAATAAATAAATAAATAAATAAATAAATAAATAAATAAATAAATAAATAAATAAATAAATAAATAAATAAATAAATAAATAAATAAATAAATAAATAAATAAATAAATAAATAAATAAATAAATAAATAAATAAATAAATAAATAAATAAATAAATAAATAAATAAATAAATAAATAAATAAATAAATAAATAAATAAATAAATAAATAAATAAATAAATAAATAAATAAATAAATAAATAAATAAATAAATAAATAAATAAATAAATAAATAAATAAATAAATAAATAAATAAATAAATAAATAAATAAATAAATAAATAAATAAATAAATAAATAAATAAATAAATAAATAAATAAATAAATAAATAAATAAATAAATAAATAAATAAATAAATAAATAAATAAATAAATAAATAAATAAATAAATAAATAAATAAATAAATAAATAAATAAATAAATAAATAAATAAATAAATAAATAAATAAATAAATAAATAAATAAATAAATAAATAAATAAATAAATAAATAAATAAATAAATAAATAAATAAATAAATAAATAAATAAATAAATAAATAAATAAATAAATAAATAAATAAATAAATAAATAAATAAATAAATAAATAAATAAATAAATAAATAAATAAATAAATAAATAAATAAATAAATAAATAAATAAATAAATAAATAAATAAATAAATAAATAAATAAATAAATAAATAAATAAATAAATAAATAAATAAATAAATAAATAAATAAATAAATAAATAAATAAATAAATAAATAAATAAATAAATAAATAAATAAATAAATAAATAAATAAATAAATAAATAAATAAATAAATAAATAAATAAATAAATAAATAAATAAATAAATAAATAAATAAATAAATAAATAAATAAATAAATAAATAAATAAATAAATAAATAAATAAATAAATAAATAAATAAATAAATAAATAAATAAATAAATAAATAAATAAATAAATAAATAAATAAATAAATAAATAAATAAATAAATAAATAAATAAATAAATAAATAAATAAATAAATAAATAAATAAATAAATAAATAAATAAATAAATAAATAAATAAATAAATAAATAAATAAATAAATAAATAAATAAATAAATAAATAAATAAATAAATAAATAAATAAATAAATAAATAAATACTCTACTGAGATGGCCTACCCTGGTCTCAGTATTGACATGCTACAGGGACATGATGAGGAATTATCCATGGATAATTTCTCATCGCAAGGCACTTTGACAATGTCATTGGAGAGCCTACTGCTGTGCGGTCCAGATGAGATCGGAGTTTGCGAGGCGATGCCGGGTACACTCGATGCACAGGTAACCCCTGTGTCTCCTGTGTGCTGGGCAATTAATCGTAACGTCGGTACATCTGTATCACCAGACAACACGGTGGAATCTGAGGTGAAAACGGTTGATTCTGTGTCAAATCAGAAGAAAATCGGTAAACCAGAAGATGAAACCAAAATCATAACTGATCAGCTGACTAAAAGGCAGCGGAAAAGGCTGAAGCTGAGAGCAAAGCAATCTTCTGAAAGGCAACTTTCAGCTGATGCTAGGCGATTAGCTTCAGCCTTTTCTCGGGCCAAAGAGGAAGAACACCCCAGGGGCGATAATGATTTATCCCAATTGGAATGCTCCTCTGTTGCAAGACAAGGTATTGATACCCCGAATGCAACAGGAAAGCGGACCAGGCAGGATGAATCATCCTCGCTTATGGAAGACTCTTCCACTTTGGGTCAAGCCGCTGCAGCAGGGGGAAAGAAGAGGAAGAAGAGAAAGACTAAAAAATCTGACTCCACTTCCTCCTCCTTTTCCCTGCTGACCACGCCAGCTGCATCTAACGGGAACCCAGCTGAAATGGACAAGGTGCCATCACGAAAGGAAAGTACACCTTTGAAAAGTGTACAGACCAAGACTGGTGAAACCGAGTTCAAACAGGCTGGGAACTCTACAGTGGGTGGGAGGAAGGGAAAGAGTAAGAGAAAGGATATAAATCTGGACTCGAGCTCTTCTTCTTCATCCCGTCCTCGGTTGAATGATGGACCTGTCAGAATTGACACGACTGGCTGCCCTTCACAGGGCGCCTCCGCTGTAAATCAGGCAGGTTCAACATCAACCAAAATTACGCAGCTATTGCAACCAGCAGGACCCCAAAGCTACTCTAATGTAGTAAATAGGGAATTGAAGGTAGCAATAGTTGCTTTAAATAAACGGGATCCATTGTCTCAGAGGCAAACGGATCATATAAGTGGTCACATTTGGAAAGCCATGGGTTCACTAACATGTAAACCCAATTTTGAGGGAATGAGGGTGGAAGAGGGAATGATTAAGATTCACTGTTCCAACCAACTTTCCCTCGAATGGCTTACCAAAACTGTGGCTACTATACCAAGCTGTGAAGATTGCACTTTTACAATCGTAAATTGTGGCAGTCTACGCAGGCTAGTGCGAGCAGCGACTTGGATTCCTGGTAATCCCAAGATCCATGAAGTGCTCGCACGATTACGTATGCAGAACGAGGGACTTGAAACCGGAAATTGGAGGGTCTGGTCCTACAAACGGGAGGAGGGTCATCCTTGAAACCGGAAATTGGAGGGTCTGGTCCTACAAACGGGAGGAGGGTCATCCTGACTCACTTCTTGTTGTAGGAGTGGACCTACAATCTCTGGAGGTTCTTCGTTCAACATACGGAATGCGTCCTTATCTTAACCTCGGACGGATTTATTTCCGTATCCGTGGCAATGATAAGGATTAGGGGTAATATAAATGTTTTTCAATGTCTCACATGACAGCGAAGATCGACATTTCTTTCACCCAAATAAACTTGCAACACAGCAAAACGGCTTCTGCTCTTCTATGCAGTAGTTATGCTAAGTTGCATACAGATCCACAAATAATCTTAATACAAGAACCATGGGCAGTCAAAGGACGAGTTTGTGGTTTAAGTATGATTAGATGGGGATCAATCCTGTATGACACAGGATCACTGCGGCCACGGGCCTGTATGGTTGTCCCTAGGACAATCGAGAGCTCGGTGTTGAGGCAATTTTGTTGCCAAGACGTCGTTGCAATTAGTGTACGATTTCGTATAGAGGGTAAAGTGGTAGAGACTATTGTTGTATCTGCCTATCTGCCCTATGATTCTATTTATCCCCCGCCTTCTGAGGAGTTAATTAGAGTCATACGATACGCGGAGGCCAACAACTTTGGGTTGATTATTGGATGCGATGCCAATTCTCAGCATATCATCTGGGGTAGCACAAAGTGCAACTCTAGAGGTAACAAATTGTTGGACTTCATCTTGTCTTCAAATCTGGTGATTCAAAATGTTGGAAATTCTCCAACGTTTGTCACTCAACGAAGACAACAGGTCATTGATCTTACCTTATCTAACAGTAAGGCGAGTACAATGATAAGGGATTGGCGTGTTCTTGATGTGGTATCCTTGTCGGACCACCGCTACATCGAGTTTAGGCTTGGGATTGATAAACCAACAATCCCACAGGGCCGAAACCCTCGAAAAGCGGATTGGAAAAGATTTGAGGAACTACTACATCAAAGATTACGTCCCATCCCAATACCTAGTTGTATAGGGTCGGTTGAAGTGGAGTCTGAGAAATTGGGTAAAACTTTAACTGACTGCTATGAGACTGTTTGTCCGTTAAGGAAAAGCAGACCAGGTAACTCAGTCCCCTGGTGGAACGTGGAACTTGGTAAGCTGAGAAAAAGTTCAAGAAAGCTTCTGAATAGAGCCTTAAAATCTCGAAAGGATGCTGACTGGAACAATTACCACCTCATGCAAAAGGAATATAAGAAAAAAGTGCGGGAAGCCAAACTTGAGTCTTATAGGACTTTCTGTGAGGAGGTAAATGGTACGAGGGATACGGCAAGGCTCTGTAAAGTCTTTCAAAAAGACAGTTCAGCGAAGCTTGATTCCCTCAGAAAGCCAGATGGTACCTACACAAACAACCAACAGGAGGTCAATGATATTCTGTTATCTACTCACTTTCCAGGATGCAAAGTGAAAACGATAAATACAGATATTATTGAGAGTCCTGTTGGTTATACTACTTGTAGGAACTGGTATATAGCATCTAGGGTAGTTTCTGAGGAATCGATCAGGTACGCCTTATCTTCCTTTGATAACTATAAATCCCCTGGACCAGATGGTATATATCCTATGATGTTGAAGAGTGGTGGAGATACCCTAGTGAAGGTTCTTAAAAATATCTTCAGAGCCAGCCTGGCTTATGGGTATGTTCCGTCATCTTGGTGCGATGTCAAGGTTGTTTTTATTCCCAAACCTGGGAAGGAGGACTATACCTTGCCAAAAAGTTTTAGACCAATCAGTTTATCATCCTTTCTACTGAAAAGTCTTGAGCGAATGGTTGAGAAATTCATTAGGTCCGTAGCATTAATCGAATGCCCCCTAAATAGTCAGCAACACGCGTATCAGAGTGGTAGATCTTGTGAGTCGGCACTTCACGATCTTGTGGTCAATATTGAGAAGGGCATTGACAAACAAGACTATACTCTGGGTGTTTTTGTTGATATTGAGGGCGCTTTTGATAATGCTACTTTCGATTCTATGAAAACTTCGGCTGAATTGCATGGCGTGGATCCAGTTCTAGTCAAGTGGATTCATTCTATGCTCTCCCGGAGATTGTTGACGGCTGAGGATGAGTGGGGCACAAAAGTAACGGTTGAGGTTAGTAGAGGTTGCCCCCAAGGGGGTGTTCTCTCTCCTTTGCTGTGGTGTTTTGTGGTAAACTCACTCTTGGTTGAAATACAAGCTCTAGGTGTACACATACAGGCATACGCTGACGATGTGTGCGCATTGGTATCCGGAAAGTCACTTAACTTGGTATGCAAGAAAATGCAGACCGTTATTGACTTGATGGACAACTGGTGCAATCGACATGGATTGTCTGTCAATCCAAATAAGACAACACTCGTGTTGTTCACGCGAAGAACCAAACATAAGGGTCTTCAGCTTCCTACGTTGAAGGGCATAACTCTTCAACTGTCCACAGAAGTTAAGTATTTAGGGGTAACCCTAGATAGTAAACTAATGTGGACAAAACATGTTGAACAAAAAGTTTCACGGGCACTTCGGATTTTCTGGCAGTGTCGGCGAGCTTTTGGAAAGACATGGGGTCTAAGACCTGCTTATGTACATTGGATGTACATAGCTGTAATTAGACCTATTGTGACTTATGCGGCGGTAGTCTGGTGGCCGAGAACGATGGTGAAGACTATTCGATCCAAGCTAAACGGACTACAAAGAGCGGCTGCCTTGGGAATTACTGGTGCCATGAGCACCACCCCAGGCGCAGCTCTAGACGCTATGTTGGATTTGCTTCCCTTGGACTTACATATTCAAGGTGAAGCCATGAAATCTTTGTGCAGGCTCCGCAAAAGCGGAACATGGCATGGGGAGTACAATGTGGGACATGGTCGTCTGTTCAATAGGCTATCGGAACTTTGTCCGATGTTTTCTATGCCTTTGGACAGTACAACCCCTTGCATCGAGTTTGGTAGGAAGTTTACTGTAATATTTCCGAGTAGGGAAGACTGGGGAAACCCAGCAGACCTACTGGAAAATTACACGGATACTTTCTACACGGATGGATCCAGTAACTTAAATGGCTCTGGGTCTGGCTGGTATTTGGACGATGCGACCAAATGCTATATTGCTATGGGAAAAATGGCTACAGTTTTTCAGACCGAAATATTTGCTATTTTGGACGTAGCGACCTGGATAATTGGGAACAGATGGAGTAATAGGAGAATCAGTATTTGCAGTGACAGCCAGGCTGCGCTCATTGCACTTGAATCTCCAATCACTTCATCCAAAATTGTCCAGGAATGTAGACGCAGACTCAATGAGGTCTCATGTGGGAATAGCGTCAGTCTTCTGTGGGTTCCGGGTCATAGGGGAATACGGGGAAACGAGATTGCCGACTCTTTGGCAAATCTTGGCTCTGATACAATTCCTTACAATCCGGAACCTCAAATTGGTATTGGCTTGACATGGCTGATGCGTTGGATCAACTCTCATATGAAAGAAACTTTCATGGAAAGATGGTCAAATGAGTTGGCATGCAAGAATACCAAACGTTTTGTGATTAAGCCAGACAAGAAAGTGGCTAACTATCTACTCAGCCTTAGTAGAATAGACTGTCGCAGACTTACTGGCCTAATTACGGGACACAATGCCTGTGCTCGTCATATGACGAGGTTAGGTGTCTTATCAGACCCATTATGCGTGGCTTGTCTTGAGGATGATGACACAACTGAACATTACGTCTGTTGTTGTCCAGCATTCTCAAGGGCTAGACTGCGGATATTGGGTTCTGATAATCTGTCTATGGACACGGTCCATGGACTTCCCTTGTCTGATTTTCTCTAGTTTGTGAAAGCAACTGAGAAATTCTGAACAAGCACTTTTCTTTCTTTTTCTTCTCAACCTTTTCTCACCCTTACTTAATCTATCTTTTCAGGGTACGGTACAATGGACTATTTTAAGTCTGAGCGCCATGGACTTGCCTAAAAAAAAAAAAAGGAATTTACTTATTTTTTAGGCTTGTACAACCCACCCTCAACTCAACTCAACTCAACAAACAAAAAAATATCTTATTTGTATTTATTTGTAGCAGCAACTCCCCGAAGAAATAGAATATTTAAATATTAGGATGCAAACAGAATGGGCGGGGACTTACATGGGCGGGGACTTACAGGACCACATGAAGATTGCGGGACGATTCATAGAGGACACATACGCCAAGATCTCTGACAGAATTCTAACCAAACAAGTCTTTATAAGACATTTTAGAATAGATATTCATGAAAGGAGCATATGGTCTACTAACTCTTGGAATCCAGAACCAGGATCTCATGTGTGGTTTACTGATGGCTCAAAACAAACCAATGGGGATACTGGCGCTGGGATTTTCGGTCCGATTTTTCAACGCGCACTACCTTTGGGGAAATCCCCATCGATATTTCAGGCAGAACCTTATGCCATGTATATATGCGTATCCGAATGTTTACTTAGGTTCACAAAAAGGGCAAACATTTATATAATATCTGACAGCCAAGCAGCATTGAAGGCTTTATCAGCCTACGATGTATCATCGAAACCTGTCATGGAATGTATTCATTACCTAAACGAACTATTCCGTAACAATAAACTACACCCAGTAGGATCCCAGGTCATGAGGGGCACTTGGGCAAAGAACGGGCAGACTGTCTGCCCAATCGTTATGTGCAAGTCACCCTTTTATCGGTCCGGAACCCTTATGTGGTTTGTCCACTGGGCATAACAGGCAAAATTTACGATCATGGAGGGAATCTGAATTTCCCAGTCACTGGAACCACTGTTCTAGACAGCGTCAGACAAAAAGATTTATCTCTCCATCCCCTGGGGTATCTAAACGACTACTAAATCTCGACAAAAAGGATCTAAGGATTCTAACTGGTAACCTCACTGGACATTGTAATCTTCGCTATCAACTTAGGAAGAACAATTTATCGGACACTGAAATATGTAGATTCTGTGAAATTGACGCCGAAACGGTAGAACACATCCTTTGTGAGTGCCCAAGACTCAACGTCAGACGAATTCGATATCTAGCGGGACATTCATTAGCTCCAATTAACATATGGGAATCCATGCCAAATAGGATACTTGGCTTTATTAAAAGCCTCAACATATATGGCAACTGCTAGGCTGCACAAAAGATCATATTGGTCGCAGTGCATTGGGCCTTTCCGTATCTAATCTAGATTCTAATAAGACCTAGTAGAAATTACAGCATATTTAAAGGGATTAAGTGCATAGTATACTACTTTTCTGCCAATTTCCAAGGGTCGAATTCTCAACGATCGACTGCAAGTCGGTCCATTTACCGTTTCGGGAAAGTAAGGCGGTTGTGTTGGATATTTCTAAGACGAACGATCGTATGAAAGAATGCTCACGAGTTAATTCTCCCTTTATTTTCTCTGTCAGTAATGAATTCTTTATGTCATCTCCAGATTATGCTGAGAATTATATAAAAAAAATTTTCCCGAGTAAAAATCAGTACTGATCTTTCAAATCTCGGAACAGACTAATCTTACTAGGATCAGTACTGATCTTTCAAATCTCGGATCAGATGTGATATATAAGAATATAAGTAAAAAATTTTACTCGGGTTTACAAAACTTTTTATTAATATTTTTGTAATGAGTGTAGCATAAAAATAACTTTGAATTAAAAATTTGTCTGTATTTTCATTTGCAAAATTTGTTAAATTTTAGCATGGCGGATAAATACAACAAACCGAAAGACAGACAGACATACATAAATTCAAAATAAAACTGCATACATCTGTATATGAAATTTTTGTTTTCGGGCTAAAAAATTCACAACACTTTGAGGAATGAAATAAAGAAGAAACGATTATGAAAATTGCATTTTTCTGGATTTCAGTTTCATTACAAATGCAAAAATCTGTTTTGTTATTTTTTTGTGTTATTTTTTCAACGATCAGAGAGAGATGATTTTTTTCTGCCCACCTTTTGATGGCTGCGCGGCCATTTAACGTTGTATTTTGTTGCCTGGGCTAATGTTGCTAAAAACTGACTGTAGGTTGTTTAGTTGGTTGCTGTTGTTATTTTGATATCTTTAAATATGCATCTGATTTTGCGTATTCACAAGTGCTTTTAATAAAAAGGCTTCTGCAATTTTATTGATTGCCCCGCAAATGATTGCGTTTTGTATTATGCATTGAACTTTGAGTGTTTTAGGGTTGCCAAAGGAATTGGTAAAATAGCTGGAATTTGTGGCAATAAATGATCTTACTAAAAATATCGTAGGGATTAAGTATAGGTCACTATCATTGACTACGTGCTGTATATCGCGGCAACTGTGGCCACTGCCAAATCCGGAGACGATAAAAAGTCTTCTAACTTTTGGGATACGGAGGGTTAGCCTATTAGTGGGAATACTGGAAGGGTGGTGTATAATCGGCGTATGGGAATATCTGAATTTATGTCTTATTGATATCTGTGGCAGAATATCTTAGAGAATCGGAATGGTTTAAGAAGTAAAACTTTGTTTTAGAGGTGGAGTAGGGAAAAAACAATCAAGGGAATCACAATTGACCTTATGAACTCCGATTTAATTCACCAAATGGACGCCCTTCCAACCTAACCCACTTATAATCAAATTCTTTATGATTAAACAATTTTCCTCACCTTGGCAATCCTTTAACCTAAAATCATACCAATATGTAGACTGATCGTCATTCATTTTATTATTTATTTGTGCTATAAAACGCATTTTTGTGGTAACAGCACAAAAACATCAACAATTCTATACAGCAGCCATTGCGGTTTGCGGCTTAAAGCAATTTATTGTGGTTGCTACTTTTTGGAATTTATATGCAATCAATCCATACATATATAATGCCGTTGGATGGATGGATGTTGCAATTTGAAAACAAAACTTAACATGATCAACAAATAAAAAAAAAAAAAACTCAACTTGATAATAAAAAACATTTCAATATCCATCAAAATGAAAAAAAAGTTAAATAAAAAACATATTTTTTCCATTTTACATACCATCAAGTTGTACGGTTACGCCCATTCGACGTATAGATTTTATATGAGAAAAAAATCAAAAAAACCAACTCATAGAATGGCAATTTTGATTTGCTTATGATCACTGACTGACTTGTTTGACTGACTTGGACTTTAAGATTGAGTGAGCGAATGAATATAAGTTGCCTACTAGCCAATTTCATAATTTCTTTAAAACATGACCACAATCAATTTGATTTCCTTTACATATATTAAGACAATTCCTGATATTTTATACACCATTTCAAATCACAGATAATAAATATTAATTTAAAAATTTTACTGGCACCACATTACGATAAAATAGTCTCCCTCATAACGTCCGCCTCGGGAACAATTTGAGGTTCTTTTTAAACTCCCAGGTTAAGTTCACTTGAGTGTCCAGAGGCACCGCATAATTAAGTTAATATCCTTAGAATTATTAGTTTACAACGGTCAGTCTTATTGATACCCAGAAAACCTCACGCTTTCTTGAAAAAATACAGAAGTCTCATAATTCCAAGCTCCCGGTTTTTTTAATTTAATTCTCGACAATTGATTTCTTCTTGATTTCGATAGTCTGCATTAAAGCTCGAGAGGCTGTACTCTCAAGCTTTAACAATATGCTTTATCGTGTTTCCTTTCTTTCCTTAGGTACTCCATACATCCCACAATTGTTAACCTCACGATTCCAGCAATGATCAGTTATCATTCCGGAATTTGTTCAGATCACGATGAATTATTTCTTCTTAATCTCTAGGTTAGGTCGTAGGTGACATCACGGTTACAGTAGTAATTGATAGGCAGCATTGCCTGAGTGTTGTTTCTTTTAAAAAAAAAAAAAAAAATTTGTTGCTGACGTTTTAAGTCTGAGGTCCATTATGATACGACACTGTGATGGGCTTTCCCTACTAGTAGCCCTGCCGTTAAACCAATTTGAGCTTCTTATGAAACTTTTAAGTAATTGAATTTTGTCATCCGACAAATCAGAAAGATCCTGCAGCTCCCTAGATCACAGTAAGGCAAGTCTGTGACCAGAAAGTGTCGGGAAATGGTAAAAAAAGTGGTCGATAGTTTTCAACTCCTCCATATCCTTGCAACTCATTCATTCATTCACCGGCACATTTAACCGATAGGCATGCCCGTCTATAGGGCATTGACCGTCGAAATCTTTCGTCCTGAAAGTGATAGCAGCTTAATTGTGCGCTTCTGATTAAAAGAAGGCCCAATTTGTCCTGTAATGACTAACAATAAGTTTGAGAGACTACACTCTAGTCCAACAAATCCTTTTATGTGCCCATCTCTGATTAGTCTCCGTCGTAGAAAAAAGTCATAGATTTGGCTTGTGGCAAAATCGGCTCTCAGGTTAAGAGAGTCCCAAATACTTAAGCAACGCTCTTGAAAACACTCTACCATATTAAGTACGGTGGGCGGAATGGAATTAGAACAGAAAACCGACTATATCTCACAGCAGATGGACTTTGATAGGAACTTCGAAGTCCAAATACCAACTAGGGAAGACTGGGCGGATAACTCTGTTATGACGGGAAATGCGATCTCAATTTTTACTGACGGATCGAAGATGGAGATGGGTAGAGGTTCGGGGGTATACTCTGAACGCCTCGAAATCAGGGCCTCAGGGTCGAACCAGAATCAAATGTGTAGCGCAAGACGTAAAAAAAAAACAAAAACAAACACATCAAATTTGAAATTTTTACGTCCGTTTGATTTAGGTAACTCACATTTAAATATTAGAAACGAAAAATTATTGGGCGTTACGCCTTACGCGACGTAATTTGATTCAGGTTGGACGCTCAGTGAGGATCCCGGACAAGTGTAGTGTTTTCCAGGCCGAGGTTCTTGCTATTGATAAAGCCGCGCAGATGAGTATGACAAAGGACCTAAGTCCTTGCGGATAGTCTTGCAGCTATGAAAGCCTTAGAATCAAACAATGTAAAATCGAGAATTGTTAGTAATTGAATATAATCCCTTCATCGAATCAGTCAGCACACATTCAAGCTAATCTGGGTCCCTGGACATAGTGGGATCGATGGTAACGAATTAGCTGACGAATGTGCAAGAAATAGCTCTGAGTCGGTGGGGGAACGTGTCGAACCTGATAGGATATCAGAGAATAGAATGAAGGATAGGTGGATATCACTGACCACGTGCAGGATATCACGAACCATGTGGCCACTGCCAGATCCTAAGAGGACAAAAAGTCTTCTTACCGTAGCAATTGGTATAGGAATTTCTGATAGCGAATTTTGTAGAAGTTGTAGGAAAGTGGAGGAGAAAGAGTCAGTGAAGCACTTGTTGTGCGAATGTCCGGGACTGATGAAACGTCGTCTTAAGTATTTGGGACAACGATTTTTTAATGACCTGGATTGCTTAAGCAGTGTCCCACTGACATCTCTAGCAGAATATCTTAGAGAATCGGGTGGTTTGAGAGGTAGAATTTTGTATATCAGAGGGGAATAGGGAAACAACTTTAAGGGAATCACAATGGACCTTATGGCCTCCGAGTGAATTTGCCAAATTGACGAACGCCCATTCAACCTAACCTAGCTTGCAAGTTTCTGGAGGCAAACTGGAGTCAAACTGCTTGGCCACCTAATTTTAAGACGTGCGGCTGTTAAGGGCAGATCTTGCTTTCAGAAACGTTGACTTTAGGGACTTGACTGTCAGTAAAATATACATAAAGGAGGCAATTCTAAGGTTGGGGTGTCTCGGCTTATCGGCCATATCGGGGATTTAGGGGTTCAAAACATGGGTCAAAAAATGGCGAAAAAATCGTTTTTTGTATTTTTCATCCATTTCTTTCTAAGAATCTATATGATCTTTACATATGAGAAGAAAGGTTTTTTTAATGTCTATCCAACGGTGGTATCATCTTGCAAAAGTTTGTCTTCGTTAAATCCTTTTTTTATGAAAATGTGTAAATTTTTGGGGGTATTCATATGAAGACATAGACCTACGATGTCCATATGAATATGAAATAATCTTTATTAAATTTAAGTCGACACGTATTTTTGCTCTAAAGGATATTCCGGTTAGTTCGGGAGTCATCGAAATTTTCCCGGAGGTCCGCATTGTTTCATAAGGGGACAACGAAATTTTGAAACACTGACATGGCCGATAAGCCGAGACACCCTAACCTTAAAATCGTCTCTTTTATATATATTTCAAGTTTCAGGCAAATCGGTTCATAAGGGTTGAGATACTTCCCTTGTTAGTCAAACTTCAAATCCTATCTACTCTTTTGGTAGATATTATTGCTACTTCTGTACATATCGATCAATTAAACCAAAACCTCATCGATAATCTAAACACCGCAATGGCTTACAGAAAAGGGAGCTACCAGCAATTGCCATCAGCAGAAGATTTACTTACCAGATAGAACTGCGGTGCATTTGCTGGAGTGATCACTGCGCGCTGTCTTATACGAAGTGCGATAAACCTTAGGAAACTGTCGAACATATTTTGTGCGACTGTCCTGCTTTTGCCAGATCCCGCCTTCACATATTCAGCAGATATGTCTTCGAAAGCTTGGAAACGATTTCGAATGTCGACCTAAGTCAAATAATAGAATTCGCGAGAAGGAACAACGCATTCTATTAGCATCGCTGAGGAATATTAAGAAATTCACTAAGGAATTATTTAGTTTCGCAATGACTCAGCCACCTAACTATGTCTGATTGAAGATGAAATACAACTTCCATGTATGGATAGGGGATTCATAGTCTATTTTGGAGCTATTGGGTTTTGTACAATGGAGTGCGTTAATGCTTATCAATGATAATAAGGTTAATCTCACGGTTGAAGTCCATCTAGTATCATATCATATTAGTACAGCGACCGTCGAAAAAGCTTCTGGAAAGCTTTGCTAAATCTTCCGCATTAGCTAAATGAAAATATGGGCACCGGGATCTTTCCAATTTTCAGCGCGCATATCGTAAAAGGAAATATCCTTCGATATTTCAGGCAGAATAACATTCCATCAATATCCGCACACAAAAAATTATTGGCTAAAAATTTTCAATTAAATTTATTGATCAACAAAATTTAAATAAGTCAATCAATGTTTTGATTGAAATTTTTGTTATTTTCTTTAACTGTCGAATTACAAATTTTCAACGTACCAGATTTTTTTCGCTTCAATTTATTTGAATACATTAGTTCAAAAATATACTCTTTACTACGGTTTTACTTTTTTTTATTGTCGGCAACATATTGGAAAGCAAAAAAAATTAACTTCTTCATAATTTTTCCATAAGCGTATAATTCATTTGTTAAATCAATAATTGTTTTAATTGACTTTAAATTAAAAATCAATCAAATTTTTGATCAAAATCGAAAAAATGATTAATTGAAATAAAAATCAATTAATCACCTACAATTTGATGATTGATATAACAATTTTCTTTATCGGAGGAGTTTCAATTAAAAAATTAATTGAATCCGCGTTTTTGTTGATTGACTTTCGTTTTTAATTCTTTCTGTGCGTGTTTCCTAATATTTACGTTGAGGAGCTGGAACAACTACCATAAATATAATTTGACAGTCAGTCGGCATTAAAGGCTCTCTTGGCTTATAAAGTTTCCTCAAGACTTGAAATAGATTGTATTGTTTATCTAAAGAAACAAGGGCAAAGCAATGGACTCACCCGAAGCTGATTCACGGCAACAAGTGACACTCGGGCAATGAATAGGAGAACTGCTTCAACAATCGAGGTACACGATGTCACTCATTGGTTTGAAAACATTTTACGATTTTAGTTATAGAAAGGCTTCAGTCATGGATCTGAGTTCGCCCATCTTGGAACCTATATATTTTTATGTATTTTTGTAAGACTCCGCATTGTTTGCAGACTAATCTCAACAAAACTTTTGATGATCTGAAAGCAGATTTTAAAGAGGAATCACTAGTGAAAGAGCGCATCTAAACCACCTGAATTTATGCATGATTTCTGTTAATTTTCTATTAAGACGCAGAGAAATTATGTATCTTTTCTGCGCTGATATTTTTATACCCTCCACTTCTGTTTGTAACTCATCGAAATATCGGTCTGGGACCCCATTAGGTAAATATATAATTGACATTCTTGCTATGTCCGTCTGTCTGTGGAAATGGTGATCACGGCCAAAATATTACACGGAGATGACTGAAACTTAATGTATTTATTGGAAGGTCTTCCGAGCAGTTTGGTATTGCATTTGAGCGATATCGGTTCAGCGGTTCAAAAGTTATGAACGAAAATGTAAGGACACCTCAAAAATTTTGGTACATTCAACATAACCTAAAAATATAAAATGCTTTAATTCGGCTGCTGGTTGACATATGTGAACATAATTGAACACCGAATGGTATTTAAACAAGTACGAACATATTTTTTGATAAAAAAAGAAAAAAATCGCGTTTTTTTCCAAAATTTTTTTTGCCGATTTTTTTTTCTATTTTTTTTTTTCAAAAGTAATTTGCTTTTAAATAAAGTTTTTAGCAATAATCTTTTTGAAATTGTGGAGGGTATCATTCGGTAAGGTCGAATTTAACTTTTTTACTTTTTAGAGTTGATTTTATCGCAATAAAAAGGAAAATCTTGTGTTTTTCTCCAAAAATCATTCCTCATTATTCAAGAAGATATAAAACCTTTTTTTATAAGTTTTAAGAAAAAAGTCTTAACAAAAAATTAAAAATGTTCTCCCTTACGTTTACTGAAACCTCAAGACCGCTCTTTGGATTCGCTATGGTGCTCCAAGCTCTCAATTTATTTTTGCTAGTTGAAATGGCGATCACTGCCAAAATACTACACTGATATAACTGTTACTGACCATGTCTACGAGTTGTTGCATCGGTAAGTTTGGTATTGCATTAGAGCGATATCGGTTCAGCGATTCAAAAGTTATGAATGAAAATGTATGGACACCTCGAAAATTTTTGTACATTTTACATAACCTAAACATACAAAATCCTTTTTTATTCGGC
Organism: Pegoplata infirma; assembly: GCA_963921195.1. Lineage (NCBI taxonomy): Eukaryota > Metazoa > Arthropoda > Insecta > Diptera > Anthomyiidae > Pegoplata > Pegoplata infirma. The sequence continues at coordinate 111,524,547 of OY992537.1, read as the reverse complement.
TGCTGCTGAACAGAATGGGAGACCGATCTTTTTCAAAATTAATTTTTTCCCCAATTTTTGTAAAAAAAGTTTTTTGAAATAACCTTTTTCACTTGTTTCAATTCTTTTTGGAAATAGTCTAAACAATTAATACGATTTATTCATTTTCAGTATTTGATGACGATATTATAGATGGATACATTTTGTTCCCATAAGCTAAATCAATAAATTACGTGACAGGCATACAGAGCGAATGATCAGACTGACTTGACTGATCGCTGTGATTCTCTTCATTTTATTCGTTTTTCACAAATCATATTTGAACACATATAAAAATTGATTTCAAAATTAAACAGAATATAAAAAGAACTTGTGTGCTTGAATTGATTGGCAATGATGTCGATGTGGATGATGATGTTTTTGTTGGTCGATGTTGATCTGAAAAGTCCATCTTATTGCAGAGTAGACCTGTTCTTCAATATTACCATCCAACCATTATAATGATTTGTTTTACTTTTCCTCTATTGATTTTTTATATCATGGATTGGTTGCAGTTATTGGTTTCTTTTTTTATGTTTTCTTTAATTTTGTTCAGAAACTTGATTGATTCAATCAAAATATTTATGTATGAATTTATTATTATTTTTTTTAGATCTTCAAAATGCTACAGCATCTTTAAATTACTATACACGCCCAAAAAATTAGTTATCGACCCCAATTATACCTATAATTTAAAAATCCATAAATTCTGTATTGAAAAATTTCTAGGGATCTGGCTAAAAATATATAAAATTTTTGTATCCTTTACTAAATCATTTTGCTTATAAGATATCAAAATTTCGGTGTAGGGTCCCACAAAGTACATTCGAATTATTTTTTTTATTTATTATCCTTGATCAATTTTAAGACCATCCATCGATCTCCATCTGCCTGACTGTGAGTTGAAAGGACAATACAGAGAAAAATAATACGAGCTTGAGAGGTGAATTCTGATAAAATTATGTTGTTCCTCACACTTGGTTAAAATAAAATTCAATTGAAGGGCTTACTGCGAGAACTTGATAAGCAACATTTTATTTTTTGGTGGTTTTTTGCCTTCTACTGATGTTCCTTTGACAGATTTTTGGCCGAATTTTTGCTTAAACCCTTCGTACAAGTATCTTGTGTATGAAAGTTCTGCAAAAGGTCTATTTGCTACATAATTTCAAAAGTTTTAAGGCAAAAACCACCATAAATTGAAATGTTGCTTATCGAGTTTTTACAATAAGCCCTTCAATTGTAGCAACATTTAAAAGAGTTATTGTTTATATTCAGTTTGAAAATCTGACTTGTTTTTAATAAAATGTTACCATATTTTTTCTCTGCGTGTATAGTTTAAATTATTTTTTTTTTATTTTTCTTTATAAATTGCTTTCAGTCTATTGCAAATGGGTGGAGTTGTATTTCGTATGGTTTAATTTCAATATCTTAAGGTGGAGACATAAAATTTAATGATTTTGTTCTTGTTGTTTTTATTTATTTTGTTGTAATCAATATTGATTTATTTCAAACAGACAATTCAGTTTGATGGGAAAATAACAAATCATTTTGATGGGAAATTAAAAAGAATTTAGATTTGTTTTCGGACTTTAATTTTTTTTTGGGAAATCTGAAAAACGTGTTTTAATTTTGGACTAATTTTTACTCACCTTGAAACTGAACCTGATTTTAATCAGTTGTTAAATTTGGTGAATATACAAGCCTACTTAAATCAAAAATTTTCAATGTTAAATTAAAAATGCTTTATTAAAAAAAAAAAAAAAAAAAAGAAGTGGATGGAGGCGTTCCACCTTCCGAAAGCTGTCGACAACTCTACTTTGCCTGTGTTGTCACCAGGCGAGGATCAACGGGGGGAAAAAAGGGAAATCCCCCACAAACAAAATACAAAAGAAAAAATAAGAAAAAGGAAAAGAGAAAAAAAGGAATCAAGAGGAAAGTTGAGACAAAAAAGGAAAGTGAAAAAGAAAAGGATATAATCTGAGAATTTTTTTCTATGAAAAATGTTCCAGAATCTTAAAATTTTTAAAAGAAAAAATGTCTCGGAGTATTAAAAGTTTTCTATATGAAAAAATTTTACAATTTTTCTATGGGAAAAATATGAGAATTTTTTTGTAGGAAAAACTTTAGAAATTTTCTATAGGATAAATCTAAGAATTTTTCTGTAGAAGAAATTTTTTTATAGCAATTCTTTAAAAAATGTCTAATAATCTTCAAATTTTTCTTACACTCAAAAAATTATGGAGGTAAATTCCAGTGAATATTCACTTAAAATAAATGAAATTTTATTTAAAAACCATTCCACTGTTTTTTTCATTTAAAATAAAAACATATTACAGTCAATTTCAAGTGTTAATTTAATGACTAACCAAAACATTAAAAAACTATTTAGTGAATATTCAGTTATTTTGTATTGAAAAACAGTAAAACTATAGAAGAAATTTCTTACTGCCGAAATTAAATGTAACAGAAAATTCGTTTTTAATACAGTAAATTATTTTTTTTAAACTACAGAAACAGTAGAAAATAAGAAGTTTTTAATAAAATTAATGATTTTTCTTTTAAAATAACTTTACTGATTACTTTTTAAAATAACCTACAAACAGTTAATGAGGGGAATGGGGTCTTTCGCAGAGGCTGAAAGCTCTCGGTCTGTTATCCACTTGGGGATATCAAGAAGCGATTCCTCTGTTGAAAGATCCAAGCAGCTCACTACTTCTTGTCTTATACCAAGTATTCCCTGGTAATGTCGTTCAAGCAGCCGCTTGTCGACAGCTAGAGTGAGAAGGCAACCTGCAGTTGAGTAACCTGAATGGCACGCTCACACAGGTGCATCTCAGGTAAATAGGTGACAAGCGAGCATACAATATTCACTGAAACTCAATGCGCACCACCTATGTATGGTGGACGTCTGACTGGAGACCTTAGCTGGCAGCCCCAGCACCAGTCTAGGATGCAATGGACTAATCACCTGTTCATCCAATACTAAACTAATTAGTGAAACCAAAATAAATGAAAAACTATCGAAAAATCTGATGACGACTATTGGCATGAAAACACGGAAACGATTTGGATCATGGAACGTACTTACTCTATCGGAATCTTCCAAGCTAGCGCAGGCTGAGCGTGAAATGAAAGGATACAACCTACTCTTCCTTGGCCTTAGTGAAGTCAGATGGCCTGAATGTGGAGAACAACAAACATCTCATGGCTCCACATTTATATATTCAGGAAAAGTCTCCAGTGAACCGAGATCTAGTGGCGTGGGCTTTCTTCTTTCTAAAGAGGCAAAAAAAAGCCTAATCGAATGGCAACCTCATGGCGACAGAATAAAAGTGATAAAGCTGAAAACAAAAGCTAGGAATCTTACATGTATACAATGCTATGCCCCGACTGACACATCGGATAGACAGATTAAAGATGAGTTCTACTGTAGGCTAAACTCTGTATTGACCTCGATAAATGAAGGTGACATAAAAATTTTGATGGGTGATTTCAATGATCAGATTGGTGGCGACAATCGTGGTAGAGAGGCTATAATTGGCAAGCATGGTATTGGACGTATGACTGAAAACGGCGAATTGCTATACGAAACGTGCTCCAACTTCAATTTGGTTATTGGTGGTACATTATTCCCCCACAAGAAAGTACATAAAATCACATGGGTATCACCCGACAAGGTTACAGAAAACCAAATAGACCACATCGCGATAAGTAAAATGTGGAGGCACTCACTGCTCGATGTGCGAAATAGAAGAGGTGCTGATATTGGCAGCGATCACCATCTTGTAGTGGGGGAGATACAACTTAAGGTATGTGCAAATAAATTTGAGAAACCGAAGAGAAGGGAAAGATTTAATCTTGAGAGGCTGAGGGACAGAGAAACACTACTCCATTTCTCAAACTCCCTCAAACTAAAAACTGAACCTCTGCTGAATAATGTGTCAAGTCTCGACATGTACTGGAAACAGGTTAAAGATGCCTTTCTTGAGTCCGCCAAAAACTGTCTCGGTAATCCTGTTAAAAACGTAAAACCATGGATATCTGACCAAACATGGAATCTTATTCAGGAAAGAAGAGATGTTAAATTATGCATTAACCAAACCAAAACCCGTCAAGCCAAATTGGATTATCAACAGCAATATAACATCGCAAATCGAAAAGTCAAACGAAGTGCTAGAAATGATAAAAGAAAATGGGCAGAAAATCTGGCTTCAGAGGCACAAAAGGCCAATGAATCAAATCGACCGAAAGATATGTACAGGATCACGAAATTACTTGCTGGTCATAATCACACTAATATGCGGCCACTGCGCAATGCAAATGGTGAATTGGTGTATACAAAAGAGGGACAACTGCGAGTATGGGAAGAATATTATCGTAACATTCTGGATAGCGCAATCGAAGATGAAGTGGCTGAACTCTGTCAGCATGCACAACACAGTCAATTAAGTGACACGTAGAAATAATGGAAGCAATATCATCGCTAAAAGATCACAAGGCAGCAGGGCCCGATAATATCCCTCCAGAATTGTTCAAAGCAGATAAATCCCTTTCGGCAAAAATAATTCAACCATTAGTTGAATATTTCTGGCAAGCAGAAACGCTCCCAAGCACCCTTAAGGAAGGACTTATCATCAATATCCCAAAAAAGGGAAACAAGATGGAGTGCAAGAATTGGAGGGGCATCACCCTTTTAAATATGCTTAACAAGATAGTATCCCGTATCTTATTTAACCGCATAGCTGCAGCGTCAGAGCCCGGACTAAGAACAGAACAGGCAGGTTACATAGAAGACCTTGCATAGATCACATTAACAGTCTACGCATTATAACTGAGCAGACAGAAGAATGGCAATCGAGTTTGTACTTGATACTTATAGATTTTCAACGTGCATTTGATTCACTTCATCACTCCGCCATATGGAAAGCGATGCGTTGCAAAGGAATACCAGATAAAATTATCAAACTCGTAGAAGGTCTGTATGCTGATGCAACTTGATCTGTCCTCCACAGTGGCCAAGTCGGCGATAACTTAAACGTTAAAACTGGTGTGAGACAAGGATGCGTCTTATCCCCCTTACTGTTCAACATCGTACTTGATGTAATAATGAGTCAATCTGTGAATCCTGTTAATGGGATTACAATGGGCGTGACTGGTAGACTTACTGATCTAGATTATGCCGATGACATTTGTTTATTGTCACACAACCAACAAGGCATGCAGCAAATGTTAAATAGCATCACTGCAAAAGCCTCAAGCGCAGGTCTAATTATAAACATTTCGAAGACAAAATCTATGCGTTTCAATGTAGCAAGCAATAATCATTTCTCACTGTTGGGGAAACAACTGGAAGACGTCACAACCTTTTGTTACTTGGGCAGTATTTTTGCTACTTCCGGTGGATGCAACGATGATATTCAAAACAGACTGACAAAGGCTAAACAAGCTTTTGGAATACTGAATAAGTTCTGGAGGTCAGCTAACATCGCAGTGTCTACTAAACTTAAAGTTTTTAATAGCAATGTAAAGTCAGTACTGCTTTATGGCTCGGAGACATGGAACCTAACAAATTCAGATATTCAAAAACTACAGGTCTTCGTCAACAATTGCCTTCGCCGAATCCTTAAAACTTTCTGGCCCCAAACTATTACGAACTCAGAGCTATGGTTTATAACGCAACAACCTCCAATTGACCACGAGATCAAAATACGCAAGTATAGATGGTTGGGTCATACTCTACGAAAGCCAACCGATGACATCAATAGAAAATCCCTTGACTACAATCCACAGGGAGCAAGAAGAAGGGGTCGCCCTAAAAACACCTGGAGGCGTCAAGTTCAAGCTGAACTTCAAACTGTTGGTTTAACCTGGAATGAAGCCAAAAGAGAAGCACAAGATAGAAATCGATGGAGATCAATTATTGAGGCCCTATGTTCCTTATAGGAATTCCAAGGATTACATATATACAAACAGTTAATGACATAATTTTCTTAGTGTAAGGAAAAATGTCTCGGATTTTAAATTTTTTCTATATGAAAAAAGTCTCGGAATATTAAAATTTTTCTTTAGGAAAAATACGAACATTTCGCTCATTTACTTGTATAGTGTCATATCTCAAAATATGTATGTCGTTTTTGAGCAAACGATATAGAATTATTTGTTATATCCTGCTTTATATTGTGTCAAAAATTCGTATTTATATCTTTTAAACTCACCGTTTGAGAAGAGAACACGCCATTATAAAATTTTCTATGTACGGGCCTTTTGCAATGTAAATCAAATTTTAATTGTTAACTTTAAACATGTTTTCTGTAAAATCAAACATTTGGAGTTATGACACTAAACAAGTAAATGAGCGATTTGTCTGCACGAAAAATTTAGAAATTTTTCTAAACCAAAGATTTGGGAATTTTTCTATAGGAAAAACTTGAGAATTTTTCTATAGGAATAGTTTGCGAATTTTTCTATAGAAAAAATTTTACAGTTTTTCTTTAGAAAAAATCTGAATATTTTTTTTATAGAAAAAATCTGATAATTCTTCTTTCGAAAAAATCTAAGAAGAAGATGGGTAAAATAAACGAGAAAAATGCCTGAGAATTTTGTAGTTTTTTTTTTAAAAAGTGTTATTTGCCATTCCATGCAAGACGAATTGAAATACCGGTCGAGGGTCCCAATAAGTTTTTATACTATTTATCCATTTCTATGACAATCTAGCTATATACATCCGTCCATCTGTCTGTGGAAAGCATGAAATGTCATAAATGAATCTAAGTCTTCTTTTTTGTAAATTTGTTAAACAAATGGAACATTTTTATGTCAGAATTTTAGACTCGTTGAAAAAGAATTTTAGGCGAAAAATAAGAGAAAAATTAAAAGAAAATTTTTTTGATTAAAAACAAAATTTTGATGAATAAAAAGTTTTGATGACAAAAAAAAATCATGAAAAAAATTTTATAAAAAAATTTGATGAAAAAAAAATTTTATAAAAAAATTTGATAAAAAAATATATGTATTAATAAAAAAGAAATTTTGATGAAAAAACAAAAAATTTTAATGGAAAAAAAAATTATGAAAAAAATTTTTTGATGAAAAAAAGTTTTTGATGAACAAAAAAAAAATTGAGGAAAAAAAAGGTTTTCGATGAACAAAAAAAAAAAATTGAGGAAAACAATACTTTTTCTATAAAAAAATATCTCAGAATCTATAGGATCCTATAGGAAATTTTTTCGAAAAATTTTAAAAAGCATTTAAGTCTTTAATTTTTCTAATCTCGGGTACTTTCTATAGAACAGTTTTTCAAAACCTGAACATTTTGGTGAAGAGATAACGTTTCGGCATTTTGGACTTTTTGTGTAGAAAAATTGAACAGATAAAAATATTTCAGAACCAGAAGCAAAACCAGAAAAGTTTTCTGTAGCAAGAATTTTATAAATTCTAAAAGCTTTTCTGTAGCAAAATGCATCAGAACTTCAGATTTTTTCTATTGGGATAATGTCTTAGAATCAGAATCTGTATCTTTAAGCAAATGACTTACAATTAGAAAAATTTTAATTTCAGGAAACTTTTTAACATGATAATGTTTTTAGGCTGGTGTCTAATTTTAAAAAAGTTGCAGGACGCCACCTCAGTTTGACTATATAAGCTAACAATTAACGAAAAAGAAAACAGGAACTACTATTTTCATTTTCTTAAAACCAAAAATTTTAATAACTTGGGTTTCTAACTTGGATAATAATTCACCTCGTGGTGAATAAAACTGTTTTCACCAGCTGGTGAATAAACAGTAACAAAATTATTTTTCAACAAAAAAAATGTTTTTTTAAATAAATTTTTTTTTCATAATTTTTTTTTTATCAAAATTTTTTTTTTCATGAATTTTTTTTTCATCAATTTTTTTTTTTTTCATGAAAAATTTTTTTTTATCAATTTTTTTTTTTTTATAATTTTTTTTTTTCATCAAACTTTTTTTTCATCATTTTTTTTATCAATTTTTTTTTCATCAAATTTTTTTCATCAATTTTTTTTCATTAATTTTTTTTTCATCAAAATTTTTCATAAATTTTTTTCATCATATTTTTTTTCATCAATTTTTTTTTATTATCAACTTTTTTCTCACCAAAAATTTTTTTTTATTTTTTTTTAATCAATTTTTTTTTACATCAAAAAATTTTTCTTTTCATCAAATTTTTTTTTTCATAATTTTTTTTATTTTTATCAAATTTTTTTTTTTTCATAAATTTTTTTTTCCATCAAACATTTTTTTTCATCATTTTTTTTTTATCAAATTTTTTTTTCATCAAAGTTTTTTTTTCATTAATTTTTTTTATTTTTTTTTCTTCTGTACGAAAAAACAACAGCAACAACCACACAGGAATTGAAAAACCATGATTTAGTTGATACTTGCTTAACAGCCAACTTAGCGTATCGGTCTAGAGTGATCGTACCTAAGAGGCAGTTAATAGCAAAAACATTACAGATCATGGGTTCAATCTCTGGCGGCTGCGATCTGTTAATAATTTTCACATATAGAATAAAATTGACTATTAACTGAATAAATTTGACATTAAAAGTTTTTCTGATGATTATAATAACTGGATTATACGAAACTAGTAAAAAACGAACCAGGATGTCTTAAATTTTTAGAAAAATAAATTTTTCTTTCACACCTTTCTCAATTCAAACCATATATAACATGATTAAAAAATTATAATACATAATTATAATTAGAGCCTGAGCTCAACTGTCTTTACAGAAAAACAAAAAAAAAAATATTTTTTTTTTCATAAATTTTTTTTCATAAAAATTTTTTTTTCATAAATTTTTTTTATCATATTTTTTTTCATCAAAAAAATTTTTTTTTATTTTTTTTTTTCAACAATTTGCTTTACATCAAAAAATTTTTCTTTTCATCAAAAACTTTTTTTCATTAATGTTTTTTTCACCAAAAATTTTGGGTTCATTAAATTTTTTTAACATAATTTAGTTTTTCGTGAAAAAAAAAATCATTTTTTTTACCAAAACTACTTTTTTACCAAGTCTAAGCTTTTCGCATAAAAATTTTCCATTTGTTTATCAAATGTACATAAAACAAGTGTGTTATATTCTTTGGTGCCGAATCTCTTATACTCTCCAAAATGTAAAACACTTTTTTGCACTTATTTTTGCACTCATTTACGAAATGTACAGCTCGTTTGGTTTTGCATGGAATAGCAAAGTAATATAACATTATTTTTTCTAAAAAAACTTTGCTTTGGCAAGAACACCCAAATCTTTCGCAAAACATTATCATGATTTAATGTTTTGGGCAAGAGTACAAAATTCGCAGGCATTTTTTTCAAAATCTGGGTCTTGTGCTGTATGAAAAATACTTTAGAACCTAAGAATTTCTTGAGAAGACATTTTTCAAAATATCAAACATTTTCTTAAGTTCTGTGGAAAATATTTCTGTAGAAAAAATCATAATAAACACTTAAAAAATCTTAGCTAATGATTTAAATCCGACCTGAGTTTTAACTAGGAGTCTGTGCTTATTTGCCTATGTTTAATTACAAGGGGATCAAAAATAACCAATTTCTAGTTTTTTTGATGATATGTACTTTACCTTACTTCATAAAAATTTCGTATAAATCGATTAAAAATTAAGAAATGGATGAGTACCTTTGTTAATTAAGCAGCTGTTCTTAAAATGGCGTACGGACATAGCGCCCAAGGTCTTATCGCCCAAACCCGTAAATGTCATATCGCCCAAGCTGCGACATATAGCCCAAAATGAAAGGTCTAAAAATGTTATTTCTCCCAAAACAAAATTGTCAAAAAATCCAAAATATTTTTTTTGGGCGAAATGTCGAAATTACGACTTCTATGATTTGTTTTTTTTTGTAATAAAGATTTTCTGCGTAGCCGGCCTTCGGCCGGGCTTAGGGATTACATACTCCATGCATTAAACCCACCCTCTCTGCAAACCAAAGCTATTTTGGTTATCAGAACTTTTTGATGCATAACAAATTTGATAGTGTTAAGGCCTGCTACCCTAGAAACTTTACTTTGCGGAGAGGGTGGGTTTAATGCATGGATTTTTTAATCCCTAAGCCCGGCCGAAGGCCGGCTACGCATAAAACCTTTAAAACATTGTCTTAAAAAAAACAATATTGGTGAGTTTTATGATTATTTTTTTGGGCGCTATGACATTTTATAAATTCAACATTTTGATATTTGGGTAAAATTACATTTTTTATAATTTATATTAATTTAAAGAAAATTGTTAAAATACCCAAAAATAATGGCCATATTGTCCAAAAAATTTTGCAACAACAACTAACACACATTTTTTTTGGGTGGAATGACTTTTTTGAATTGGGCGATATGCACTTGGGCGTTATGTCCGTACGCCTCTTAAAATATAAAAGTTTTACATATTTGAAATACTAAATTCTGCAAAAAAAAAACTTGCATACCAAAAATGAAGTCGAAATTTTCCCGTAATCTCAGAACAAACCATATCCTTATGTTTGTAGTTCTAAAATTTTTCTATAGAAGAAAAAACATTAAAAATTAAAAAAAAAATCAGTTAATTATTTAGAACTAGCTCCACTCTCCATTACATGGAACAGATATGTAACCGTTACAAAATCGCGAAATCCATGCTTGTACCACTATATGCAACATATTCTAGAATTTCTAGTTTGGAGGAAAAGGATGTATTGCTTTCGTGACAATCTTAAACAAAAGTCATCGATTATGCAATTCATTGTAGAATCAATTGCAGAGTAGTATAGTTGATTCCACAATCGATTCTTTTGCTGGGTTATGGTAGTTTTTATTTTAAATTCACTTAAATAATATTAGTTTTGTTTAATTCTTATTTTTAAACTGATTATTTTACCTTAATTATTTTCCAGTGTTTTTTGTTAAATTTGAGTAAATAATTGCATACTTGCGTATTTAAACCAGTGGTCGGCAAAAAGAGAGAATATGAATGCAATGGTATATAAAAATAAACATGCATGTGTTGGTGAATTTCTCAAACAAAGCAATATCAACCAGCTTTTTGTTGTATTTTTATGCTCTAAGTCAATGGTTCCCAACCTTTTTTACGCCACGCCCCACTTTTAAGTTAAAAAAATTGCCTTGTCCCCCCTACACACAAGAAAAAATTGCTAATTTTTCTAATTTTTGTTTGTAATGAAAAATGTCTACTGGTTTAGCAGAGTGTTTGTAAAATAAGCATTTAAACTAAGTTTTTAGTCAAAATTTTAAGCGATTAACAAACTTTTTGTAGTAAATTTTGCTAAAAAATTTTAATTTTACTAAAAAAAAATCTTGAAAATTTGCTCGTTGCCCCCCTGCACAGTGGATTATATAAGGTGAATGCATCTCATAATTGATTTTTGCAAATGTTTGAAATTAACCATAAAACAAGTTCTATCGTAAAGCTAAGATGTCAAGCAATAATTATTTTCATAAATCATAGTTATTATGTCAACAGAAGTATTCGAAAATGGCAACAGAACACACAACTTTCGACTTTAAAGATTTGGGGAGATAAAATTATACGATATTCAAGTGCGTATTTTTAATATTTCTAATTATTATTTTTGGGATTGTAATACCATGTTGGAAAGGGTAACTTGTCCAGATTCTATTTTTGTTATGAGCTTTGTATATATTGTTAGCAGAATTGCCATTTTTTCATTTGAAGTATATAATATTTTTTTGCTAACCTACGCAACTTTGACTAGGTTTTAACTGTTAGCGCCGTTTTCCTCCAATCTAGTTATAACATAGAATTAAAGTTAAACTTATTATCTAAAAGATATATCAAAACTAGCTGCCTTTTCGTGCCTTTAAACAAATGGCATGCAAAAATGTTGACGAACTCTCAAATTAAAAATAAATAAAAATTTAATTATGAATTATTTTCGCTCATTATGCCCTACTCAATTTGCCATTCCGTGTGTAACGCAACGAAATATCGGTCTAGGATCACATAAAATACATATAACATTGATCCATTATCAATTTTAAGATATTCTAGCGATGTCTGTCCGTCTGTCTGTGGAAAGCACGATGTAGTCCAAACCAAAAGAGCTAGACCCCGAAAGTTTGAAAAAAAAATTACTTATAACTGGCTAAGTTTGTAAATGGGCAAAATCGGACCTCGGGTTAAACAATTTCCCCTTAAAAAAAACAAAAACAACCCCAAAAAACATTTTTTGCATATTTTTTAGCATATTTGTTCAACAATTGAACAATATGTTGATTACTACAAGAATTAAAAAACCTGCGCTTGTCAAAGAGACTGAGAAACGTATTTTTTTTTGTCCGCCCCCGTTTGGAGGCGTGGCTATAACAATAAATGCTAAAATTGTGTTATTTTTGCGTATTATAATTAATGAGTTTGTAGACATTTATTGCAAAAAGGTAGAGGCAGTCCGCGCCGACAAACCCCCCCCCCCCTTACTCCATTTCCCAAAAAAAAGACAATTTATTTTTTTTCATTTTTTGAGGGTTCTGGAAAGATTTGGCAACAGCCGAATTTAACACTATTTTTTTATCTTGGCAACCTTCATACGATATTTTTATTATAACTTCCTTATTTTTGTCGTATTACAATAAAATATCAGTTAAATTTTATATTTGACACCAATGAAAATCTATATGAATCCGTTAATTTTTTTAAAAATTGCAACATTTGGCCCTTAAAAGTCTATGGGGCTAAATGTTGACCTTTTCTGAAAAATTTATCTACAAAATTACTTATTATAAATATCTGTTGCAAAATTCAATTGAAAATAATTAGAAAATATAAAAAATACCTATTTAACTTGTCCTAACATTTTACTTTTATACTAAAACTTAAAAATATCGAAAATGTATTTTTAACCCTTCACAACTTTAGTTCTCGTCAGTCGATTTTTATGATTAAAAGCACAAATTAAAGCCTAAAGTCTCACCTATTCAACAAAAGAGACGGCATACAAAAATATTGATCCAATCAAAAGTTACAGATTTTTGATCCGGAAATGACCAAAATTTTCCACTGTGCCCTGGAAGCTTCAAATTGCCCCCCAGTGGGGCGAGAATCAAAGGTTGGGAACCATTGCTCTAAGTTGTGAATTTTGTTGAAATTCGTGTTGAATACATGTAAATAACCGAATGTGTTCGGGATCCATGTGCAGTTGATGCCGACCACTGATTTAAACATATGTTACAAAATCGTTGCATACTTTTAGGCACCGCGGTTTGAAAAACATTTCCAGCAATATTATTTTTCATAATTACATATGATATATATTTTTCTATTAAAAAAAAAAAACAACAAACATTTATAACCACTATAAATCATTAGTAACTATTTTCCGTTTTATGATTATTTGAAAAAACTTTTTGCTTCAAGAATAAAATATTACAAAAATAAAACGCCTTAACTACCAGCCAACCAAACAACATAAAAATTATACTTATGATTTCCTTGGCATTACTACTTATAAAGTCTTGTATGTAATGTAAATATTAGACGATTCTTTGACCCCTTAGGCTATTGTATTCCAGTCGACCATAATATGTTTTCACATTTGTTTTCTTTAATACCTCCTTAAAAGTTTAAGGCATAACATTTCAATAAAAGGATTTACAAATTTCTTACTTCATATGCAAAAGCAAAAAATAGAAAACATTTTTTATTTAAACAAAAATATCTTGTGGTAGTTGAGGAAATCCTTTTAGACAATCCCTAGAGTTTCTTATTGTTGATTGAAGACGAAGCAATAGAAGAAAACCTAAAATTTTTAAGTCTAAGGATTCAGTTCTTATATTAACAAGACTTTTGACTTTTCAAGGGAGTTTGATTAAGATGTTGTACATGTATGGTGTAAGTTTTATTTAGTAGACGAGTGGAATGAAGAATATAATTTGATATGCTTGAATAAATAAATATGTATTTTTGTAAATGCACTGAAAGCAAAATGTTTCAACATATTGATAAAAAAAAATCTCTGGATCGAATAACATTTCTACAAAAAACCTCTCATCTGAATTTTTCGATGGGGAAATATTTTTCCACATCTTTGAATTTTTTTATAGAAAAATACTTAAGAATGCTTAAGAAACTGTTAGTTTTTCTATGGGAAAAGTTTATCAAAATCTATTTTATTTTTATAGGAACATTGTTTTAGAACTTTTCTACACTCAAAAAAATAATTTGTCAAATTACTAGAAAAAGTCTCGTAATCCCATTTTAACAATATTTGACAGTTCTCGTTGTTTTTTAACAAATAATTTCCGATCGAAATTTATTTTTTTTTGTTTGTAATTTTACAGTTTATCTCTTAATTTTACAAATTTACAGGATTTAAAAAAAAAAAAATATTTAGAAAATTTATGAGAATTTCTTGTAATTTACAACTTTTTTAAAAAGTTGTAAATTTACAATTTTATTGGTAAAAATCTTGTAAAATTACAAAAAAGCTCGTAATTTTTACTAGGATTTCTCGTAAAATGGAGGTAGCAAAAAATCTAGTAGTTACGAAACCCTTTTTGTAAGTTTTATAGCGTCAAAAAAATTGTAAATTTAATTTTTTTTGGGTGAAAAGCTTATAAAATTATAAAGTTATAGGTAAGAGGCTTGTAAGATAACAAGTGTTTAGATAACTTTATTAAAACCTAAGATTTTTTTGTTTAAAAAAATTCCCAGAATCTGAAAATTTTTCTGTTGTAAGATTCTGGGAATTTTATATTGGAAAATTGTATTTGAATATATAAACTTTTTATTTGAAATAGTGTCGAATAACAATAATTTTGAAAACATTAGATGTAATTAATACCGTAAATATTTTTATTAAACAAATTTTATGAAATTAAAGATTTTATTTTTAGAAAAGTGTATCAAAACTTCTTTCATAAAATGTTATAGAAACTTATAATTTTTTTATATGCACCTTATAATTTTCCTTTACGAAATATCGGAGAATCAAAAAAAAAAACCTTGTAAAATTCCCAAAAAATCTCGCAATTTTACGAGGCCATTCTCGAAAAATATGAGGATTTCCTTGCCAAAAATTGGTAAAATAAACAATTTTATTGGTAAAAATATTGTTACCGCAAAAATTAAAAAGAAATGGTAAATTTACCAGAAAAAATGGTAAATATATTTAAAAAAAATAGTAAATTTACAAACAATAATAGTAAATTTACCAAAAAAAATAGTAAATTAAAATAAAAATTGTAAATTAAAAAAATAAAAAATTGTTAGGTTTGGTTAGGTTGGATGGGCGCTCGCCATTTGGCGATTTCACTCGGAGGCCATAAGGCCCATTGTGATTCCCCTAATCATATTTCCCCTCTCCCTCTCTGATACAAAGTTCTACTTTTTAAACCACCCCGTTTCCCTGAGGTATTCCGCTAGAGACGTCAATGAGACACCGCTTAGGCAGTCCAGGTCATCGAAAAATCTTTGCCCCAAATGCTTAAGGCGGCTCCTCATTAGACCCGGACATTCGCATAACAAGTGCTTCACTGACTCCTCTTCCTATACCTCCCCACAGCTCCTACAATAGTCCCTATCAGAAATTCACATACGCACGGCCATTTGGCCAATCATACAGTGTCCTGTAAGTACTCCAACTAATAGGCCGTTTGCCAAAAGTAAGAAGACTTTTTGTCCTCTTAGGATTCGGCAGTGGCCACAGGGTTCTAGATATCCTGCACGTAGTCAGTGATATCCACCTATCCTTCATCCTATTTTCAGATATCCTATCAATTCCGTTCATCAATTCCACTATTGGAACCGAGATGTCAGGTTCTACACGTTCCCCCACCGATTCAGAGACATTCCTTGCACACTCATCAGCCAATTCGTTCCCAGCGACCCTACTGTGGCCTGGGTCCCAGATTAGCTTGATTGTATGCTGACTGATTCGACGAAGCGATTGTATACAATTCAAAACTATTCTTGATTTTACAGTATTTGACTCTAAGGCCTTAATGTTAATGACGCAAGGACGAAGATCCATTGTTATAATTAACTGCGCGGCTTTGTCAATTGGAAGCACCTCAGCCTGGAAAACACTACACTTATTCGGAAGCCTCAATGAGACCCCGATTTCGAGGCACTCAGAATAGACTCCCGAACCCGTACTCATCTCCATTTTCGATCCGTCCTTAAAGATTGAGATCGCATTCTCTGTAATAACAGAGTTTTCTGCCCAGTCTTCCCTAGTTGGTATTTGGACTTCGAAGGCTCTGTCAAAGTTCGTCTGTGGTGAGATATAGTCGGTTCTCTGTTCCAGTTCCGTCCCGCCCACCGTACTTAATATAGTCGAGTGTCCCCAAGAGCGTTGCTTAAGTATTTGCGACTCTCTTAACCTGAGAGCCGATTTTGCTGCTGTGCTCTTGACGTAAATATCAACGGGCTGAATGTTTAGTATCACTTCCAAACCGGCTTGGGGTGCTGATCTAATAGCACCAGTAATACCCACACACGCCAGTCGTTGTACCTTCTGTAGATTGCAGAGATATGATTTCTTATCCACTGCTTTCCACTACACAAGGGCACCATAGGTAAGTATTGGTCTAATTATCGCACCATACATCCAGTGTATTGTATACGGTTTTAAACCCCACCTTCTCCCGAAAGTTCTTCTGCAGGTGTAAAAAGCACATAACGACTTTTTCATCCTTTCCTCTGTGTTTCTTTTCCAAGAAAGCTTTGAGTCCAGGCTCACACCCAGGTATTTCGCCTAATTGGATAGCTCCAGGATGATTCCATCTAATTTGGGATGGACAAACCTGTCTATCTTAGTCTTCTTCGTGAACAAGACGAGTTCGGTTTTGGCGGGATTGACTCCCAGACCGTTGTCCCTTGCCCACTTTGAGAGTATCCTAAGCGCTGATTCCATGAGTTCACTAATCGTTGGTAAAAACTTACCTCTTATTAGGATCACAACGTCATCAGCGTAAGCAACCGCCTTGATACCCATTTCGTTAAGTGACTCGAGGATTTCATTTATAACAAGATTCTACAGAAGAGGAGAGATGACTCCTCCTTGTGGAGTGTCCTTTGTTACTATTTCCTTCGCCTCACCATCACCTATCTTCGAGTTAATTGCCCTGCTTTTCAGCATGTTGCCCGTCCATAAGGTAATCTGTGTGTCCGTGCCCGTATTCTGTAGGGCATTAAGAATAGATCATATTTTGACATTGTTGAACGCACCTTCCACGTCCAAAAATGATGCCAAAACATAGCATTAAAACTGAGACGATAGCTCTCCCAGTCTTCCGTCGTGTCATCTTTCCTTGCCTTGTTGAAGAGGCTCCTACTTTCCGTCCTTAGAAGCTTGAGTTCCGGTGTCCACCATGGTTGATGGATCTTTTCCGGAGGCAAGCGCTCTGGACATGATTTAAGATACGCTTCCCTAAGGGTGTTCGTCACTAAACTAAGCGAGTTTTCCAAATCCAATATGCTGACCGGTTTATCTATTACAGGGGCCGGTAGTGCTCTAACAAGATTAAGGAATTTAGCCCAGTTTGTTCTCTTGGGGTTCCTATACGGGATCCTATTCTCGATTGAGAGGTCGATGCTAAAGAGTATCCAGTAATGGTCCGAGAAAGAGCATTCATTCGATACTCTTTTATACCCTCCAAAATGTAAAAAAACAATATAAAAAAAATCCAGGGGCGTCTTTTTTTTGTGGAGGGGGGGGTTTGGTGAAAGACGTTAAAGAGCACCTTCCCCTTGCGATTTTTAACTTCTTCTGAGATAAGAATGTTGCATTTGCTTACCAAAAGTACAAATAACTCTGCAAAAAATGCGGGTTTTCTTGGGTTGGTTTAGTTCTCCAAGGGGGAACCTTTTTCCCCTTGGTCCATTTCCGAACTTAGCCTGCCTAGGAATATAAGACATATTCGTGCCAAACTTCGGAAGTCTAGCTCTTTAATTTTGTACTGTATCGTGTCCTCTACAGACGGACAGACGGACGGACGGACATCGCTGAATGTCTTAGAATCAATGTTGGCAATCGATACCTTTTCAATACCGTTATCCGTTTCAAAACCCTTTAAATTGAATACCGGTACCAATACCAATACCGAAACTCAGTTTTTGTATCGGATACCGGTATCCAAAAACCTTTTCCTTCGGTATCGGTACGTACCGGTATTGAAACGGTATTTTCTTAAAAACCATGTTTTTTTTACAAAAAAAATAAAAAAATAATAGAAAGTTTGCAAATTTTTTGGTTTTTGTAAATGAAAATCGTACTCCAAATGCCTCACCGAAGTCTCATGAAAATCAAAAAATCTTTTGGCATCCACATCGTGAATTAAGCAAAAATTTCAAATAAGCCATGCATGCCGCGATGAGGGAGCAAAAGAAAATTATTGATTTTCACGAAATTTTTATGGAGTCATTTTGACTCCCAATAGAAACTTTTTGGACCCCTTTTGTATAGTATAGTTTTTGTGGGGATTTTTATTTAATCCGTGATGTGGGTGTCCGAGGATTTTTTTTGATATTTACAGGACTTCGGGGGAGGCATTTGGAATACTAGCAGGAGGTTTTCCACCATAGTATATTTTTTGGAAGTGGCTTAACTCGTAGAAATCGTCCATAAAATCCCATAATTTGCGAAAAAAAATTGTTTGCAATATTTTTGAATGTGATCTTATCTAGACAGGGAAGACCTATTTTTCAAATAGATAACACCAACAAAAAAAAAACTTGGTTGCCTAGAAATAAGATGAAATATGTAATAAGTTGGGGTTTTTACTTTAACCGCGATGCGGGAGGGAAATAAATTTTATGGAGTCATTTTGACACCCAATAGAAACTTATTGGACCCCTTTCAGCTCAAACATAAAAGAAAGGTAAAAATCGAAACGGCCTTATTTTTATGTCCTAGAGACATAGGATTTAGGACAAAAGCGGTCCAGTGCTTCAAAAGTTATGAGCAAAAGACTGAATTTCGGCAAGGGTTTTTCGTGAATTTTCGAGATAAAAAAACGCTAACTTTCGAAAGGCAATCCTGAGGATGGTGAAGCTTAGCTTATATATTTACCGTTCCCCTGGCCTGGTTCGTATTAAATTTCAGCCAAATCAGCGGGTCAAAAGTTATTAAGAAACCCGTAAATTTCAGATTGGTTTCACCTTAACCTTTAATATCCTGACTTTTTGTTTTGAGCCGAAAATATATGTTATTTATAATATTTTAACTCGCAATTCTAAACAACTTTTGTTCTACGACTTTGTTTATAGGTTGGACCCTTTCGAATCAATCAGGCACCCGGAAGACAAAATTTGACCAAAGACTTTTTCTAACACATTTTTTTGTTTTAAACATTCTGAAAATTCAAAAAATTCACGGAACTATTTTTTTCAGCTTTGATTTCGATGTATTTAACACAAAAAATGATTTTTCGGAAAAACGTAATTTCACCAAATTTTTTTATTTTTTTGAGGTTGGGACACTGTGATGAGCATACGGGTGTCAAAAAAGTGTGCTTCTAAGTGGTGAAAGGCGAAAATGTTAGATATTGAATTAATAATAATAAACATTGTTTAAGTCACAGAAGGAAGTTTCAACAAAATTTGTTTAACAAAGTTACCGATTTTTTTGGTTGGTTCCTTGCGGAACCAGTAGGATATTAAGGGTTAAATTCACTTGTTAAAAAAACCGTTAAACCAGCTTGAAAAAAATTATGAGTCAGGAAATTTTTTTACAAAGTATTCTTGTCACTCACAAAAATTTGTACACTAAAACAAAAAAACTTACACTAAAAAAAATTATTTTTTTTTTTCTTTCAAAAATGACTTAAAAAAGTTTTTTACTCAAAATAAAATATTTCTAAACAAAATTGTTAATTGATTCACGTTAGAAAATTAACTATCACTTTAGAAGCGCATTGTGGAAGGTATTGATGGATTCGTCCAAGTCGAATTTAACTTTTCTACTTGTTTTTACATTTTTTTTTTAAGTTTTTATACGTTTTTTTATATTTTTAGCATTTTTTCGATAATACCGGTACGTACCGGTATTGACGTTTCGGTATCGGTAATACCGTAACTGATTCAACTCAAATACCGTAACCGATACCGATACCGAAATAAATAAAAAAACGATACCAATACCGATATCGATACCGTTATTCGTTTCGATTGCCAACCTTGCTTAGAATCGATCATTGATCAATAAAATATATACCTTATGGGGTCCTAGACCGATATTTCGATGCGTTACACACGTTATGACAAAGTGAGTATACCCCCATACTGTGGTTGGAGGGTATAAAAATTAAAAAATTAAAAAATTAAAAACAAAAATAATTAAATAAAATTTTTGATTAAAAACAAATTTTTTGATGAAAAAAAAAATTTGATAAAAAAAAAAATTTTTTTTTTGTTTAAAGATAATCATGTTAACATTTATTCACCATCTGGAAAAAAGCGTTTTTATTCACCAGCAGATGAATTATTATCCAAGTTACAAATCGAAGTTTCGAACCTTTTTGGTTTTAAGAAAATGAAAACAGTAATTCTTATTTTCTTTTTTTATGATGGTAGCTTACATCGTCAAATTGAGGTGGCGTTCTTCATCATTTTTAAAATTAGACACCAGCCTAAAAACATTATCATGTTAAAAAATCGGTTTTTGAAACTTACCCATTCTTGGTTATCAAAAAATATAAATTTTTTCTTTATGTTTGAAAATATGTATCCCCAACTAAAAAATCCTGCTTATTTAAACGCCAAAAGCACATAACACAAATTATTTTCAAAATATTACACTAGCAAATTATTACCAGGAAAACCATGGTAAAAAAATTTTTCATTGCTAAACATTTCAAATATCATAGTGTTGATTTGTTAAAATGACAGCTCAAGGCTGTTTAGTTAAACAAAACGTGCTGCTGCTCGAATAACACAGTTGAAATTATTTTAAATTCAATTCACTCTGTCAGTGATATTTCAGTCAATAATAAAAAGGGTGTTTGTTAAATTTTTGCACCCCTTTCAAATACAACGAATTTGGAAAGTATTGTGTGAAATGTATACATTTGTTTTGTTTACTAAACATAAAATCAAAAATCCATTATGTATTGTTTACTGAAAGAGTGGGCTGAATAAAATGTTTTATCGGTCCTGTTATTAAGCCAAGTCCCAGTTTCTAAATATTATTTATAGGGAAAAAAGTTAATAGCTACACTGGATATAACTTTGTCATCATACTGATGAATCGGGCGAAGATTTCCATGCAAATACATAGTTTTTGTCGATAGTCTAAAAAGGATATCGATATCTTTCCAAATCATGATTTTTGTGTTGAAATGGTATCGATATGTTTTTGCATATTTCAGTAAAAAAGGATTATTTTTGCATATTTTGGTTTAAAATGCATATTTTGTGCATATTTCAAACTTTTAAGTGCATGTTTTCGAAAAAAACTAGCAACAAGCACAAATTAAAATTTATTTGTTTCAAAAATTTTTGTTTTAATAATTTGATTTTTTTAAAACCCAGCGTGAATTTTTGTCTTTTGCGAACTTTTTCGTATGAAAATAATTTTTTTTTTACATATTTCAAGTTTTTAGTGCATATTTTTGATTTTTTGTGCATGTTTTTGACTTTTAACGGCATATTTAAAGCGAATTTTTTTTAGTGCAAGAAAATCTTAGCCCGACTGATGAAGAATGATTGTGGTTTCCGCTATACTTTTTCCAAGACCCTTTTTGCAATACAACGATTTGGCCAAATTTTTTCAGACAACTCTAATACACACCACTCCGTTTGTATTTTACAAGAGTAGAAAATAGGTAAATTTTTAACTTAATATTTTTGTAGTTTTTAATATTTATGTTTCATTGCCATTGTTTATTATTATTTATTTTAATTAAAATGGTCACGTGTCGTTTGGTTATATAATTTCTTTTGTATATTTTTTTTTTTCATAAATATTATTTTGCTTTTTTGGTAAAGACAGGTTTTCTAATACTTTGAGAAAGAGTTTTATTTTTTAAAGAAGGAATTGTTTTTTTAAGAAAGAATATCAATTACAGCTGGTCTTGTGCCAACTCAATTAACGTAGTGTTATTTTGTTCTTAAAAAAAATATACAAACATTTGCTGGCGGCAATAGGAAAAACAAACATATTTCTCGAATTTGTACTTAAAATTTTAATTCATAAATTTTTTACTAAAACTTGTCGCAAGAAAAGAATTTCAGAACTCGATTCTTTTTGAAATTCTACCTTAATTTTATTAAGGATAAAGGTTTAGAACTTTCAGCAGAAGTTAGAATCTCCACCACAGGAAAAGTTGACTCGAAATCATAGAATTTTTCAATAGGAAAACTCCGAAATTGTCTTTCTACAAAAAAGGAAAGGAAGGAAAATTGTTCTATAGGAATTTTTCTATAAAATTAATCTGAGAATTTTTCTATAGGAAAATCTAGGAGTTTAAAAAAAAAAATATCAATCTTATAATTTTTCTATTGAGAAAAAGTCTTGGAATCTTTAAATTTTTCTATAATATTATGAGAATTTTTCTACAACAAAAAGTCAGCAAAATTTTCTATAGTTAAAATCTCATAATTTTCTATAGGAAGCATTTGAGAATTTTTCTAAAAAAAAATGAATCACAATCTGAGACTTTTTCTAAAAAAAAAAATTCTCAGAATATGAAAAATGTTTCAGAAAAATATACGTTTTTCTTACGAAAAGTCTGTGAATTTTTATATAGGAAAAATCTGAGAACTTTCTTCAGGAAAAATCTAAGAATTTTCTTCAGATAAAAATTGAGAATTTTTCTAAAGAAAAATATTTCACAAAATGGATTAGATTAGATCTGATCTTTTTATATCTATTCATATATGATCATGTCTGATTGCATATAATTATATCTAAAATGACTAAAATCAAAATCTAACTCTATCTCAGATTTGGTCAACATTGGCACAAGTTTGATCAGATGCAATTATATATTATCAGGTCAACGGAGATCTGATAAGATCCAATCGATTTTTAGTCAGGAAACTTAAATTTTTGCAATAGAAAATATTACTCAGAATCTGAGATTCTGTTTATTTAAATGAAAAATGTCT
The DNA here is from genome assembly GCA_963921195.1 of Pegoplata infirma. Taxonomy (NCBI): domain Eukaryota; kingdom Metazoa; phylum Arthropoda; class Insecta; order Diptera; family Anthomyiidae; genus Pegoplata; species Pegoplata infirma. The sequence goes on along the minus strand of OY992537.1, from coordinate 111,501,440 downwards.
TTAGAATCTGAGACTTTTACTTTATGAAAAATGTCTTGAAAGCTGAAAATTTTTCTATAGGAAAAACGTCTCAGAATCTGATACTATTTCTATAGAAAATATGTCTTAAAATTCGAGATTTTTTCTACACAGAAAAAAAACTTTCCAATGAACTACCCAAGCAGAAAAATATGACGGTACAAAAACTAAGGCTCTGGTAAAACAATTTATTTTTAGTATATAAAGTATTATGCAATTACACATAGTAAAGAGCTTTGCCAGTGCTTTGCCAGATTTTTTTTCGATCAAATTTTAATATAAAGCTCTGGTAAAGTAATTAATTTTTTGTATATAAAGTGGTATGCAATCACATATAGGAGAGGTCTTCACCAGTACTATTTTTTATCCAAAATCTCGAACATTATATAATCCCATTTCTCGTGATGACAGTGAAAACTCAAAAAATCTCCCTTTTCTTTAAAAATGTTTCCTTTCAATAAAATATCATCACTAAAGGTGTCCTAACGACTAAGGTAATTTTTCAAAATCACTTTTTAATACGTGGTAGGGTCCTAAATTGTAGTTTTGTATCTAAAAATGAGTGAGCCAAAATTTGGAGACAATCGGATAAAAATAACTCGTGCCGAAAATGGATTGAAGCTTTGGGACACTCTTATCTGATGAAAAAACGCGTTTTTTCTAGTTTTTTAAAAAATATTGGTATATGCTATTTTTTGTTAATTTTTTTGTTGAGTAATATGAAAATGGTAATAAATTACCTTTCCAAAAAGCTTAAAGAAATTTAAATCGGATGAAAAATAAGCATTTTACGCATACATGCCCCAGACCATTGCATGGTTTTTAAAGCCAAAATTTGAAAATTTTCAAAATTTTTAGGCAAAAAAATAAAAAAAATTTAATTTTACTTTATAATTATATTAAATACATGTTATAGATAAAAACAAACAGATATGGTAGTCTAACTTTTTTTTCATTTGGCGTGGGTAGTGATATAATTTCCGCGGATTCCAAAGAAAATGAGTTTTTCTAAAATAATTTAGCAAATATGGGAAACAATTTTCTGTATTGTATTATACGAAGTGAAATACATAAATTCTGTAAATTTTTTGAGAATTCGAGCATCTTTAACCCCTTTTCGTCGAGGTGAAATGACAAATTTGAGACGTTATACATTTCTATAATACAAAATATCTGCATATATCCGATTTCTTAAAAGTTACAGAATTTACGTTTTACACTTCGATCCGCACAATAGAGCACAAATTTTCAAAAATTTGCTTAATTATTGTAGAAAAACGCATTTTATTTGGAATCCGCGGAAATTTTATCACTACCCGCGCCAAATAAAAAAAAAAGCTTGACTACCATATCTGCTATTTTTAATCTTAAACATGTTTTCAATTTGATCATAAAGTAAAATTAAATTTTTACTATTTTTTTGCCTAAAAATTTTGAAAATTTTGAAATTCTGGCTCTAAAAACCATACAATGGTCTGGGGCATGTATGCGTAAAATGCTTATTTTTCATCCGATTTTAATTTTATTAGTCGTTTTGAAAAGGTAATTTAGTACCATTTTCATATTATTTCACAAAAAATTTAACAAAAAATATCAAATACCAATGTTTTTCCAAAAACTAGAAAAAACGAGTTTTTCGTTCTTATAAGAATGTCCCAAAACTTTAATCCATTTTCGGCACGAGTTATTTTTAGCCGATTGTCCCAAAATTTTGGCTCACTCATTTTTAGATACTAAAGAACAATATAGGACCCTACCAGGTATAAAAAGGTGATTTTCGTTTTTAAGGACACCTCTAATCATCACCTTTGTATTTTGACCGTTTTTTACTAAAAATTTATTTAACAACTATCACATTTCTATTTCGCAGTAAACATAAAAAATCACTCTCGAGATAGAAGTTTCTTTGACATTTCCAAGAGTATATTTAGAAAATGTACTAATCGGATAAACCATAGGAATATTATTTGCTGAATTATCGGAATGCAAATATGTAGTTTTCTTTGAATTTGATCAAGAGGGTTGTCTGGACCCTTTATAATACTCTTTATATAATCCAAACTATTTTCGAAATCGAAAGCAGAAAATTGTGATAATGACGCTCCCGTATTAACAACGTCATCTGCTATATGAATAAAGTTGTGTATATTCATTTCCAATTGCCTATATTAAATAAATTAAAAGATTTTCTCTGAAATTTGTCTGTTATATCTTTAGATACATGAAAAAGGTTGTTTTATAAAATACTCGTAGTAACATTTTTATGTGAAATAAATGCAGTGCCACTGCATTTCTTAAAATCAAAAAAATTTTCCAATTCCGAGATAAAGTTTTACGAATTTAACTAGATCAAAATTAATTATATCTAGTAATGGACTATTTTATTTACTTTTTGCCGGATTTTTTGTCGGATGGACTTTAAAGTACGTTCTTCGTTATTGAAAATTCTCGTAATATTACTTAACAGTGTTGCCTTTAACATTCTATCTTTAAATACCTTTTTTTTTTTAAAAAAGAGAACTAAAATTATGGTATTATATTAAAAATAAAATTCATATCTTAATTGGTTAATGCATTTGTTTCTAAAATTAATTCATTAAAAAATTCTTTCGGAGAATGAGGCTTGAAATTCCCAAAATATAAACCTATTAGAAAGACAGAAATGACGCCAAAGACTGAAATGGTGGTCGTAGTTCCCGTTAAGTTGATATTTTTTACTTAATTTTTTTTTTTTTAATTTAATCTTTCATTTTATTATTTATTTAATTTTAATTTTATTTAATTTTTCGTTAAATTTTTATTTAACTTTTGAAGTCAACAGTTAATTTCTTTGAGATTCGTTTCGGTATCATTATTTTAAAAATCTAAAACTATCGATCTACATCGATACTAATTTAAAAAAAAAAATATGTAAAACTTTGCGATGTTGCTCTTAAAGTACTTTGTTATGTTGCTTTTAAAGTACTCTAAAACAGCTCTGTTACAGAGTTAAAAAGTCCTATACGGCAGACCGTTTACCATGGTTATCATTAGGGCGCTGATAGTGTACTTTACTGCATTGCTTTCACAGCACTTATACTACCAAATAAGGTTCTTTGCCAGCACTTTCCCGTCTGTATTTTTCTGCCTGGGTACTTTCATAGTATTTATCATACAATTTATTAACTTTTTCATAGTATTTATGAAAAATGTTAAATAGTTCTTAAATTTCACATATTATGATTTATTCATAAGTACTATGGAAAAGTATTATGAAAAAGTTAATAAATTGTACGAATTTGTTCATAAATACTATGAAAGTCGTTCATTGGATTTTTTTTTTTTATGTTTCAGAAGGTTAGTATATTTCTATTTAAAAAATATCTCAAAAATGTTTCAGAATCTTAACGAAAAACTGTTTCAGAATATGACACATTTTCTTTAGGAATCAAGGAAAAATCTTAAAAGGCATTAGGGTAAAAAATTTAGCTAATCTCAGTTAGATCTCTATAGAAATCTCAATAATAAAAATGAGTTCTTAGAATCCGAGTACTTTTCTAATAATCCGAGAACTTTTCTAATAATAGAAAAACTCTGCTAATTTAACAGAGTACACCATACTGTTCCAGCTAGCAACATTTCTTGGTAATTTTACTATAAAACTCTGTAAAATGATTTTGACTAAAACAAAAATGTTAATTTACAGAGTTTCTAGTTAAATATTGGTTAAATAAAACACCATTTAGCAAAGAAAAACTCAGTTAATTTTCATATTTTTGTAAAATGCATTTGATGCAACCCAAATTTTACAAAAAAAAACTGTAAATTTACAGAGTTTAGTAAAATACATGTTATTTTGTAAAACTTTTATAAAATTTTTGAAAAGATTTTTATTGGTACTTTGTTAACATTTTCTAAAAAAAAATACAGATAAAATGTTGGTGCTTTTACAGAAATCTCTGTTTTTAACTATGAAGTTAAGATTACATAGAAATTAGTAAAAATACAGATAAAACTTAGTTTTTTGGTTATAAAAAATACAGAGTATTTCACTTAAATTTGTATTTTAGCAGACAACTCTGTTAATTATTTGTAAAATTAAGATTACAAAGTTAAAAGTAATTTAACGGATGAAACTTGGTTTTTTGCCACAACAAACTATAAAGTATTTTCTTTGAATCTGTATTTTGGCAGAAAACTCTCTCAAATATCTGTTGAATTGAAAGTACAGTCACTTTATAGAGTATTTTACAGAGTTATTATTTTGAGTGTAAAAAAAATATATAAAAAGTGTAGAATAAATCCAATAAGAAGAGATACAAGTGATTTTGTGAAGTTTTGTGTTGATTATTTTGTTATATTTTTTTACACACCCTTGAAGATGGTTAGCGATGCTAACCGAAATATTGGGATAAATAAAAATATTTAAAATAAAATCGCTAGTTTTTTATTTTAATAACTAAGACCTGCAGCTACACAATAACAACTACACTAAGAAAATTATGTCATTAACTGTTTGTAGGTTATTTTAAAAAGTAATCAGTAAAGTTATTTTAAAGGAAAAATCACTTATTTTATAAAGGATTTAAATTTTTTACTGTTTCTGTGGTTTAAAAAAAATAATTTACTGTATTAAAAACGAATTTTCTGTTACATTTAATTTCGGCAGTAAAAAATTTCTTCTATAGTTTTACTGTTTTTCAATACAAAATAACTGAATATTCACTAGTTTTTTAATGTTTTGGTTAGTCATTAAATTAACATTTAAAATTGATTGTAACGTGTTTTTATTTTAAATGAAAAAACAGTGGTATGGTTTTTAAATAAAATTTCATTTGTTTTAAGTGAATATTCACTGGAATTTACCTACATAATTCTTTGAGTGTAAGAAAAAGCCTTTTTTGGAAAAGCTTTCCCAAAATCTGGGGCGTTTACTTTCAGAAAATTTTTTTAGTTTTTAGAATTCTCATTTAGTTTATAGTTTTTTGTATATGCATATACAATTTGAAATCATCGTTATGAAGTTTTTCTATGTCTTTAAGGCATAGGTAAATATATTTGTGAAAAGTTAAAATTTTTTTTTTTTTTTGGAAAAACAAGTGAAACTTTTTTAAACTTTTTAAAAAGATAAATTAATAAATTTTGAGTAAATTTTTGATTGATACAATTAAAAACTTAATATAAAAAAAAAACGAAAAATTTTGAGTAAAGTTTTAATTGTGCCAAAAAAATTTATTAATTTATTAAGTATCCAAAAAATTAAAATTTTTTTGTATACTCAATACTAAAAATCATATTTTTTATACACTTACAAGGAGAGGTCACCCTCCGAACTTCATGAAATTTGGATATGTTGTTCAGAACGAAAATTAATTCTACACGTATTTGTTTATGGGGGGAAGTTGACCCTTTCGATTTTTTTAGATTTACGCCTATTTACTCAAAATTAGTATAAGCTTTTTGGTATCAGATTAAAGGTATTTAAAATACCTATTTCGTGATGCTAACAACGTGCCAAAAAAAGTAAATATTTTTCGACTTATTAACAAAAATGTCCTAAAATTTTGGCATTTTACTCAATATGACGAAAAGTTTTGCATGTTTGGACACGTTCAATGCACACGAAGATCGGTTTTCCGAACACCTTTCATTTGGTATGTAACATAACTAGGTTTGTTTGTATAATATAGCAGATATACCCAAAAAACTGAAAAATTACCCTGTCTTCCCCCCTCATTTTCACTCCCTAAATATGAATTTGGGCCGCTAAAAAAAATACCTGTCCCTTTATTTTTCCTGATCTACAAAATAAAACCAATTCCATAAGGATCAGCGGGTGACACCAGGGAGACCTTCCTTGTTAGTGTTACACACAAAAAAAACCTTGTCAAATTACTAGAAAGTCTCGTAATCCCATTTTACCAATATTTGACAGGTTTACTTTTTTTCATTTTTTTTGTAATTTTACATTTTTTTTTGTATATTTACAAATTTTCAAAATTTTGTTTTTGTAATTTTACAATTTTTTTTTTGTAATTTTACAAATTTTCAACATTTTTTTTCCAAAAAAAAATTAAGTAAATCCACGAGACTTCCTTTTAAGTTTTATTGCGCTTAAAAATTTGTAAATTTACAATTTTATTGGTAAAAATCTTGCAAAATTACGAAAAAGCTCGTAATTTTTGATAGGAATTCTCTTAAAATAGGAGGTAGCAAAAGATCTAGTAAAAACACGAAACCCCCTTGTAAGTTTTATCGCGTTTTAAAATATGTAAATATACAATTTTATTGGTAAAAAGCTTGTAAAATTACAGGGAATTGTTGTCAAATAGGAGTTACAAATATTTCTTGTCTTTTTACAAGTTTTTCTTTTGAGTGTAGAGTAGAGTGTCCCTTATTTTGGAAATGTTGGAAATGTTTAGACGGTACCCTCTCATTTTTTTTTTCATTTGACTTAAAAATAACTCAGGAAAAATTTTACACCCCTACGACCACAACTTCCGTACGCGACGGGGCCATAAGGTGCCCTGCTCCTTATGGCCCATTTTTCCATACAAACCAAAAAAAATTTAATTTTTAATTTTTTTTTATTATTAATTATTATATAACTTGGTTAGCTTATTCACGACAAAAAATTTGATTATGGTGGGATAAGTATTTCAGCTCTAAAAAGTTGCTGTTGGGGTCCTACGGTAAAAAATTTATAAAAAATATTTTTTTTTAGTTTTGACAAGCAACGGTTTTAGTTGCTATGTTGCTTTTAATGATATATATTCATAAACAAATATTATTCCTATCTGTGACATCCTTTTCAAAAAAAAAAAATTCAAAAAATCTTTTTTTATATTGTGGGGAGTATCAATATATTCGGCAAGACCGAACTTAACTTTTTTGTTTGCTAATACTGTTTTTTAAGCGCATAAAACGTTTATAAAGGAGAAATTTTCCCTACCATAAAAAGTATCAAATTCACAGAATTTTTTCCTACATAAAGATCTCATAAAGGCTCTGATAAATTTGTCGAATAGAAAAAGTTTCAGTTTTTGAAAAATAAAAAGTCTCAAATTTAAGAAATTTTTCGTATTTAAAAAGTATAAAATACTGACACATTTTTTGTATAGAAAAAGTCTCAACCTCAGATTCTGATATATTTTTCGTACAGAAAAAATTTTAGATTCTGAAATATTTTTGTAGAGAAAAAGTCTCAGATTCTAAGAAATTTTTCTTATAGAAAAAACCTCATATCATTTTTAGTATAAACAAGTAGAAAAGTTAAATTCGACATTTCCGAATCTATGAATACCCTCCACAACGCCTTTTTTAAAGGATAGTACATTTTAACGTGAAAAAAATTACCAATTTTGATTAGAAATATTTTATTTTGAGTAAAAAACTCTTTTTGTTATTTAAAAGAAAAATTACTAATTTTATTTTGAGAGTAAACTTTTTTTTCGAGTGTAATGTTTTTTTTTTTTACTGTGAAAAGATTTCTGAGTGTATGCACGTACGTATGTATATAAAATATTGTCATTTTTGTAAAAAAAAACGAAATTTTTTTTTTAGTGTAAAATTTTTTTTTTAGTGTAAAATTTTAATTGAGTGTAAAATTTTTTTCGAAAGTAATTTTTAAGTTACCAATGCTTTTAAAATAAACAAGTTTGAAAACCATTATTTAGTTACCACCAATGCTTTTAAAACTTGTTTAACACGTGGCATTTTAGATGAAACTAATCTGAAATTCAGGGTTTTGCTTATGACTTTTGAACCACTAAACCGATTGAGCTGAAATTAAATACTAAACAGACCTAGGGAACACCAAAGATAAATGTCACGCTTCAGCAGTCTTATTATTGTCTTTCGAAAGTTCGCGAAATACCCTTGCCAAAATTTACTCTTTTGCTCATAACTTTTGAACCACTGCACGGTGGTCAATTCCGGCCAAAAATCATTTTATTTTTTTATTAAATCTTGATGAAATTTTGATGCTATATTATAGCTAATATTTCAAAACTTACAACTTAAATCTTTTTTTGGGATTTGTAACACTATATTATTGTCCATAGTGGTGCAAAGTTGAGTATTTTTTGCTTCTCATTTCAGATTTTTTTTAAATGTATATTTTAGTTTTCAATAATAGTTGGCTATGCATTTTTCTTCACATTATTTTTGTAAGTTCGCATACGGACTTTTAATTCCTATAGTAAATAATCATTCCATGTGGTTTTTGCAGATTTTGTGTGCGTTTTTGTCTTAATGTAATGTGTATGAAAATTAGATAAAAATTAAAAAAAAAACTTTAAAACAAATAAATTTTGAAAGACCATAAAAATCAATTAGAGGCTATTAGAGGTTAGCTATAAAAAGCAGTTTGTACTTTTAACTATTAAAAGTAAGTATTTTAAATTTCAGCCCCTACTTTTACCGATTCTTCAAACCAGAGCATTTTTAGTGGACTCATTTTTTACAAATGGTGGACTTTTTTAAACCTACAAACTCCACCAAAATAGGGAATGTGAAGAGATACTAACTTAAAGCCCATAGATTTGCGTTAAAAAAACTTAAAAAAAGACGAAATAAAAAAAAATGTGGTTTAAGGGGGGTTGGAACTAAAAAACAATTTTTAAACAAAAATTTTATGTCATCAATTTTTAAACAGCTAAAAAAATAAATACGTACTTAATATTATTTAATTCTGTTTTTTTCATTTGAAAGAAAGAACATTTTAGTATTCTTAAAAATTTCATAACACAAATTTGGTCAACTAGAATTTTCAGCATTGCCAGTCAATCGTGCGTTGTTTTTTTTTTTTTTAAAGGGAAAAATTGGCGGCATTTTTACAGCAAAAACCGGTTTTGATGAATTTTTTTTTTGATTGTAGATAATTAAATTTTCTAGCACTTAACGTGGCCATTTTTTTTTTTTTGGAAAAAAATTATTTTTGTTGAAGATATGCTAACGTAAACTTAAAAAATAGAAACATTTAAATTTCTTCTTTCATTCAAATATTAATTAGGTCAAATTTAAAAAAATGGTCACGATAAGTATTAGAAAATTAAATAATTTATAAATAAAAAAAAAAAAATGTCATCAAAATCGGTTTAGTAGTTTTAGCTGTACAACTGCGGCCATTTTGTCCTTAAAAAAAGCATCCCACAATTAACTGGAAGCCTTGGCAATTCCTTGTCTTTTAAACTTTTAAAAATATTACGATTGTTAATATTTCAAATAAAAAACAGAATTAAAATGTACTGCGTATCTATTTTTTTGTTAATTGCTAACACTAAGGCTGTTTCTTTTAGTTCCAACCCCCACCTTAATTAGTTTGATACATTTGACACGTCCATGCTTAGTTGGCCAACCACTATATTTGTATGTCCAACGTTTTGAAAAGGGATCAGATATATTATTCTTAATTCGGATATTAATTTATTGCTGTTTATATGCAGACATGTTTGATACATTTGGGGCGTCCATGATTATTTGGCCAACCACTGTATTTGTAGGTCCAACATTTGGGAAAGGTATCAGATATGTTATTCTTAATTCGAATATTAAATTTAAGCTATCAACATGCAGAAATAAAGAAGTTATTGATTTTTGGCCGGAATTGACCACCGTGCACTGGACCGATTTGGCTGGAATGCAATACCAACCTGACCAGGTAAATGACCAACATATATGTCAAACTTCAGGAGCCTCTGTAAAGTCTTTCAAAAGTTAGCGTGTTTTCTACGGACGGACAGACAGACGGACAGACGGAAGGACATCGCTAGATCGACTTAAAATCTATCGAGGATCATGAATATAAGGGGTGGTCCAATAACTAGTATCTTTTTTAAAATGCAATAAAATGATCAATACTCAACTTTTTTTGGAATGTTATGGCTTTATTTGAAAGAGCAAACATTCCCGTTTTTTATGGCAAACGACTTCATTGATGCGTCCTAGGCTTGCTCCGCTGTATCGCGTTGTAGCGCAGTACTGCGCTGCCAAACTGCACGTTTTTCGAAAAAAAGTTTTTAACCGAAATAAGGCACTCAAATGAGGTTATGTTAACAAACAAATTGCTACATCTTGGGATCGTAAAACTCGGACGGTATTGTAAAGAATCCAATTTATCTATAGGAAGCAACAGATTTGAGTATCAGCATCATTACACAATATTTTCAAAAATAAAGCTGAAAATCCCATTTTCGTCAAAGATGAGCGCTACAGAGCCATGATTACAGACTTTTTGTTGGCCGTAATAGAATATATCAACTTGGATGACATTTCTTTTCAGAAGGATGTCGCAATATGTCCCACAGTCCATCAAACAATCGATATTTTGCGCACTTAGTTCGGAAATCGTGTTTTTAGCCGTATTCGCGGTGACAATTGATCACTTCAGAGCTGCCGATTAAAACCTTTAGAAGTTTTTTTGAGGGGTCTCGTGAAAGATTCATGCAACATGGAAAACCCAGAAATGTTCTAGGCCCTTTCGACGAATATCGTTTAAGCCCTTCGTGAGATAGAACCAGAAACATTAGAAAAATGGGTGCCGAGGATGAGCTGCTGCGAAGCTAACCCAGGCAGCCGCATGAATGAAGTCGTTTGCCATAAATAATGGGAATATTTGTTCTTTCAAATAAAGCCATAAGGTTCCAAAACTATTGAGTATTGTTCATTTCATTGCATGTTTTAAAAAGATACTAGTTAATGGACCACCCTGTATATACTTTATGGGGTCCTAGACCAATATTCGAGGTGTTACAAACGGAATGACAAACTCCCACCAGAGTGGAGGGTATAAAAATATTTTATATAATGCTTATTTGAACTACAAAATGGGAAACCTTCTATTTCCATTTAATTCATACTTATTTGAGGACCCAATTGGGTACAAGTCCTTTTGAGTTTGGACCCATAGGATTTCCGTTTCGTTCTACCTTGCGTGGTTTTTGAGATACGGTAATATAGTGATCCGATAGGCTCTTGAGAATCTTAAAAACTAGAAAAATTTCGGGTATTTTTCGGTCGTACACTCAAAAAAAAACACTGTAAAGTTAACAAAAAATTTAGTTAATTTTAACTAAAAAAGCACCTGATTTTGGGCCTACTAAATTTTTAGTTAATTTAACTAAAAATATTTAGTTAACTTTTCGTAGAACGAATTTAGCAAAAAAAACCGTAACTTTAACTAAAAATTTAGCTGAAATTTCGTAACGTTTTTATGTTCATATACTAACAAAAAAATAAGTTGAATTCAGCTAAACTTTTTGTTATTTTTCGTAAACTAAAATTTAGAAAATATTTTGTAAAAAATTAAAAGTTTATTTTTTTCTATTTTTTCATCAGCTTAAGTAGAACTTATGAGATTTGCATAGGAGGCTTCGCAAGAAATTCCACTTAACAAATTTGTTACGAAAAATCAGCAAATTAATTAGTAAAAATTCGTAAACTCAGTTTTGAAGTCAACAAAAAAATTAATTCAAAATTTGTTCAAAACTAGTATTTTCGTAAATTGAACTTAACTAAAAAAAGTAGTTAAAACGCTGATTTTAACTAAAAATTTGCTAAAAAGCCAGTAAACTCGAGTTAACAAAAAAAAATTTGTTAACTTTACAGTTTTATTTTTGAGTGTATTCTTCGTTTTAAGAGCTACAATTTTTTTGTACTTTTGGTCGTATCTGCAGAGTTATTTGCATTTAAAATTTTCAAAAATATTATACTTTGCGGTTGCCACGGGCTAATATTATCCGATTGGCTACAAATTTATACCACACATGTTTTAGTCCTAATAAAACAAACTGAGGAAAATATTTAAGTTGAAATGACACTCTAATGTACATATAACAATTAAATTTGTGTCTTTCCAAAACCAATATATTTTGACAAATTACATTAAAAACTTCCATAAACGCATATCAAAATCATATTAGAAATTTTTTGTTTACAAAGTTAACAATCTAAAAGCGTACAATATAAATTAATTAAAACATTCCATTTGATGAAAATTACATTTGTAACTCCCACATATGAAAAAAGAACATACATATAATCATAAATGAATTCCCAGAAATATAATATGTAGTATATTTGATTTTACACTCAGAAAATTCCGTGTATCCAACAGTATTAGCTGTTGTAAACTGTAAATGTTATATATTTTGTCAAGAATATTTTAAAACAGTTATTTTTGGTAGTTGTTTTTTGGAAAAACGTTTCCTGTTCGTTGGTTTGTGGAGGACACTATTCACGTCACACCAAAAACTTTGGAATGATATTTATGTCATATGATCGGCGGCTAGTAAAGTTCGGAAATGGGAAAAATCGGACCAGGGGAAAAAGTCCCCTCTTTAAAAAAAAAACTAAGCCCAGGTCACAAGAAAATACATTTTATGCCAGCTCCATTTTGTAGGTGGGAAATAAAAATTTGTAGCTGATTTTACAGACCAATTTTTTTTTCGTGTGTCAAAAAGGATATAAAAGAATAAATTCCACAGCGAATACAAATTATTGTTGTGATACAGATGAAATTAACACACACTCTTATAGAAAAACAGAAGGAAGTATTCAAAAAAAAATTGACATTTAAAACTTGAATGCATAGTTAAGATACAAAAAGGCTTAATAATATGGAGTATGGAAAAAATATTTGGAGCAAGAAAAAAAAGGATGTTCAAATATTTCACATATGTAATTTTAGATTTCTATCTACTGCCATCTAAAGAGAGATGCCTCATAGTAGTGTGGGTTAAGAAAAGTATTCATATGACAATTAAATTTCAGCAAAAACAAGTGAGAGTGTTAAATTCGGCTGTGCCGAATCTATTATACCCTCCAAAATGTAAAAAAAAATTAAAAACAAAAATTTGTCAGGGGGGTTTCTTTTTTTTTTTGGGGGGGGGGGTCAGTGGGGGACGTTCAGAGCACCTTCCCATCGCGATAAATATACCAAATGTTTCATTTAATTAACAAAAATACAAAAAAAACATGTAAAAAAGTGTATTTTTTGAGAGGTTGGTTTAGTTCTTCAAGGGGGAACTTTTTTCCCCCTGGTCCGATTTGGCCAATTTCCGAACTTAACCTGCCTAGGAACATAAGACATATTTGTGCCAAACTTGAAGGGTCTAGCTATTTTATTTTGGACTGCATCGTGTTAACTACAGACGGACGGACGGACGGACGGACAGACGGACGGACGGACGGACGGACATCGCTAAAATGTCTTAGAATCGATCACTGATCAATAATATATATACTTTATGAGGTCCCCGACCGATATTTCGATGCGTTACACACGGAATGACAAAGTGAGTATACCCCCATACTGTAGTTGGAGGGTATAAAAAGGGAAGTTATGAAACAAATTATTTACATTGACTTTTTTGAATGGGTTATAAATAAAAAACAAAATGAAATAATAAAATACATTAAATACAATTTGTAAAGTGAGCTTTTTGATTTTAATTATGGGTTGAAACAAACATTAAATTACAAGTGACTAAAGGGTTTCAAGTGCATGACAAAGATATACATATGTATGTAAAAGGGGTAATAAATAATTTCATTGTACGTTAATTATAAAAAGACAAGAAAGAAATTTTTCATATACATTTTCACTTTGAAAAAATTTTTTTTTTTAGATTTTTAAAATTTTTTAACAGTTTTAAGTACTCTTTAAAAACTGCTATTTGGTAAATTTTCAAAAATACGGAGCTGTTCATTTACTCAAACTTCTTTTACTAATAACTTCTTCAATAATTAAAATTCAATTTTTTTTTTGTTTTTAAAGTACTTTTTAAAAAAATACTAAAAAAAATTGTAAGTGTTCTATTACACCGTCAGACGGCCAATATTAAACATGAACCGAATAATATACGTCTGAAAGTAGAGATAAAGTGGAATAAAACTGCATTTCTCACATGTTTTATGTACATTTGATAAACAAATGGAACATTTTTACGTGAAAAATTTTTACTTGGTGAAAAAGTACATAGTTTTGGTAAAAAAAAGAATTTTTTTCACGAAAACCAAAATTATGATAAAAAAAATTTAATGAAAACAAAATTTTTTCTGCACTCAGAAAAAAAATTAACAAAAAAATGGGGAAACTAACTAAATATAAGGAATATTGATAATGATTTAGCTCCATTGCCATGCTTTCCTTCTTTTAAGTTCATATTTTTCTTACAAATAAGGAAAGAAAAAAATTTTAATATTATGCCAATTTGAACTAAAAAATGGGAAAATTTTATTTCAATTTAGTTCATACACATTTGAGGACCCGATTGGGTGAAGGCCCCATTGGGTTCGGACCAATAGGTTCAGACCCCGATGGGCCCAGACCCAGTTGGGTCCCTTAAGAATCTTCATATTTGTTTGATCCTAAATTTTTGTCCGTTTCGCTCTACCTTGCTTAGTTTTTGAGATACGTGAATTTAGGGGACCACTGGGGTCTTGAGAATTTTAAAAACTCGATAACTCTGAAACTATTACTCGAAGAGCGGTATTTGGCGGCCTTGTTCTCCGTGTTAAGGGCTACAAAAATGCTTTTGATCCTTTAGTTGTGTTGGCCTTATTTACCGAGATATGAGTATTTTAAAATTTTCGGGAATGCCAAAGTTAGGACCCATTGGAGTCCAGACATGTGAAGAGGTCCGGCCCGAGTTATTAAAATTTTACTAAAATAGTGGAAAAAACTTCCACAAATCTAAGAAAATGAACTAATTGGTAGAAAATCCTAAAACTAAAGAAGAGGAATATGTCTTAAAAATAAAGATTTTTGTCATATATTTAGGGAAAATTTTTGGCGGTAAGAATTTCATCCATGTATTTGGGAATTCCATTTAAGAAAAATAATGGAACTCATGTACTATTTAACAGTACATGAACTTAAATTTTTTCCTCACACTTAAGAAAATTTCCCAACTTTTAGTTAAATTTAACTAAATTGTGGGAAAATTTAAAAACTATTTTGGAGAACATTTTTCCAAAGTTTAAGTTAAGTCTTTTTTCGAGTGTGAAAACAAATTTTTTGGGGAGGGGGGGGGGTAAGTCATAACTCAGGGGGGCAAATTTCCTCTCGAATATGTGTTTAAAAAATTCATTCTTATGCCTTTTGTTTTAGAGAAATACAAGTCCATCAGTATTGTATATAAAAAAATGTTTTATTCCATGCCCATAAAAGGGGGCGTACCGAAAAAACGACATTCTTTAATTCTCTGGGTCCAAATGCAGGACTTTGAACTTCTTGTAGCATAAAAATGTTCCATTTGTTAAACAAAAACACAAAAAATCATTTAAAAAAGTGGTATTTTTTATAGGTTGGTTTGGTTCTTCAAGTCGGAACTTTTTTCCCTGGTCAGATTTTGTTCATTTACGAACTTAACTTGCATAGGAATATAAGACATATTCGTGCCAAATGTCGAGAGTCCAGCTCTTTTATTTTGGGCTGCAGCGTGTTACCTACAGACGGACAGACGGAAGGACGGACATCGCTAGAATGTCGTAAAATCAATTACTGATCATAAATACATATTCTTTGTGCGGTCCTAGACCGATATTTCGATGCGCTACACACGGAATGAAAAAGTGAGTTTACCCCCATACTGTAGTTGGAGAGTATAAAAAGTTTTGTTGAAAAAAAAAAATTATACAAAAAAAAAATTTTTTTTGATGAAAAAAAAAAATTTTATTTTGGAAAATAAAAACTGAGAATAAAAGTTTCAATGAAAAAAAAAATTATGAAAAGAAACATTTTTTGATGTAAAAAAAATTGATGAAAAAAAATCAAATTTTATATATAAAATAAAATTTTATGTCATAAAAAATTTTATGTAATAAAAAAATTTGATGAAAAAAAATTCATGAAAAAAAATGTATGAAAAAAAAAATCAAATTTTATTTATAAAACATGTAAAAAAGTTATATTCGGCCTTGCCGAATGTAGTGATACCCTCCACAATTTCAAAAAGATTATTGCAAACAACTTTATTTGAAAGGAAAATACTTTTGAAAAAAAAAAAAAATTTAAAAAAAATTTCCGCAAAAAAAAATGTTGGTAAAAAAAAAAAAAAATCCGCGATATTTTTCTTTTTTTGTCAAAAAATATGTTTGTACTTGTTTAAATACCATTTAGTGTTCAAATATGTTCACATATGTCAACCAGCAGCCGAATTAAAGCATTTTGTATTTTTAGGTTATGTTGAATGTACTAAAATTTTTGAGGTGTCTATACATTTTCGTTCATAACTTTTGAACCGATATCGCTCAAATGCAATACCAAACTTCTCGGGAGAACTTCCAATATATGTGTTTAATAACAGTGACCTCTGTTTTGTATTTTGGACGTGATCACATTTTCCACAGACAGAGAGAGAGACAGACAGACGGACATCGCTAGAATGTCTTAAAATAGATCGGGCATCATGAATATATATACTTTATGGGGTCCCAGACCGATATTTCGATGAGTTACAAACGGAATGACAAACTGATATATACCCTCTATCACTAAGTGGAGGGTATAAAAAAAAAATTATGAAAAAAATAATTGTAAAAAAAAAATGAAATAAAAACTTAGATGAAATTTTTTTTTTTTTTGTTGAAAAATAATTATGTTACTTTTTATTCACCAGCTGATGAAAAACGGTTTTATTCACCGCGAGGTGAATTATTATCCAAGTTACAAACCCAAGTTACTAAAAATATTAAAACTCGGTTTCCGATTGGTTCTACACAGAAAATAAAATCGTCAAATTTAAATCAACAATCAGCAATTGTAAATCAACCAAACATGATATCCACATTTAGTAAAAACGGCCGCATGTTAGTCTATATTACAAAACCTCGATTTTGTTTTCAACAAATTCAGTCAAGTAATTTTATTTAAAAATTATTTTATCATGTCAACAAATATTTTTTGTGTTTGTTGGATTTTTGTTGTTGAAAACAAAAATAAGATTTTTTACGTTTTTCAGATCAACAAATTGTGTTTGTTGAATTTCTTTGTTGAAAAAAAAAATTAAGATTATATAGGTTTGTCAATACAAAAAATAATTAAAGAGAACTATTACAATATCATTTATCAATTCTTTTTTCAACAATTAAAATTTAAAAACGTTTGTTGATATTACAAATTTCCGTATAGGAGTACTTTTAGTGAAAAAATTAATTGTGTTTACAAATATGGGGGTCAATATAACAATTAGATTTTTCTGTGTATTTGAAATGCAAGTGTGTTTACACATGCAGACATCGCTAGATCGACTTAAATCGACCGGGAATCGTATATATAAGTACTTTAAGCGGTCCTAGACTAAAATGGCGATTTTTTACATTCGGGATGACAAACCGATATATTCTTATATAGTTACGAGTTAAAAAATTGTACTTTTTATAACCTTATTTTCATTACACGTATTTAATAAGCCTTATAAGTCATCCGAAAAGTTAGTGTAGTTTTGCAGCTGTCACAAACACTTTCAAAAGAGGTCCTTTAACTAATCATTTCTTTTAAGAAAAATATGATAACAGTCCAGGATATAAATAAGGGTGGCATGAATAATGACTTTTTTGAATTTCGTCGACTGCTGTTCCCTTTGGATTTTTAGCACAATCGAAAAATGTTAACCCGTGCCGCTGGGGGTTTGGCCCTTAAAAAAATTTCATACAAACAAAAAAACAAACCAATTTTTAATCTATTCTTTTTAATTATAATTTTACTTGATTAACTTATTAATGGCAAACAATTAAAATTTGGTTGGATAAGGCTTTAAGCCTTTAAATTGACTTAAAAAAAAATTTAAACGTTAGGGTCTTACTCTAAATTTTTTTGGAATCTTTTTAGTTTTGACAAACATTGACATTAGCTGATATATTGCTCTTAATAATACATATTCATAAAAAAATATACTGATATGCAACATAATTATCGTGTTCTAAAAATTTCGTCGATTGCCGGCGAAATTCGAAAAAGTCATTTTGAAAACCAGTAAAAAACTTATATTTTGTTGTTGCTCGACACATTTTAGAACAAGACAGAGATGGCACAGATCGGAATAATATTTTTTTATTAATTCAAATCATTAGGAGCAATTATTAACAAATATCGTTAAAAAAAAAATAAACAATTTTGGAGTAAGACCCCAACGGCCCTAAAATTTTTTGAAGTCAATTTTAAAGCTGAAAGCCAAACTCTTACCCACCAGCAGCTTGGGTTAAAACTGTCCTATTAGGCTTAAAATTTTACATAGAGTTTTTAGCCCAAATGGAACCATTATTTACGCGACAATCGACGAAACTCGAAAAAGTTATTATTCATGCCACCCTAATATACCTAAATATTCGAATTAAACTTTTTTCGTACTTTTGCACATTTTCTCTTTTAAATTTATTACACCCTGTAAAATTTTAGAAGGAAAGAGGGGAAAATAAATGATAAAAAAAAACAAAATCAATTGATTGTTCCAAAGATATGAAGATGAAAACCGTTAATAACTTAACTTAACAGACAACTGTGATGACAAGGACTGACTGACGATTAGCTCAAGAAAATAAAAGAGTCATTAATCATGTCATAGAACCGACGACTGACTACTCAACTTCAAATGTTTTTGAGACATGTTAAAGTAAATACTTACAAGAAAACAAGGCAAATTCAATCTATACACATACAAAATGACTTACAATAAGGATATTTGATGTAATACTTGTTTCTTTTCTTTTTATCATGATATAAAAATCAATAATTTGTAAATATTTTCAATGAATTTGAAACATCTGTAGGCTTTTTTAAAATTTAAAAATATATATGGGACATTCCAGGCCAAATCACTCACTTTTAGACCCGAAAAAAAATAAAATTTTTAGTTAATTTTGACCAGTAAAAAATATAGATATCTTAAAAAGAGTTGGACTACGGTTTGTAGTTTTAGACAAAAAATATTAATCGCAAAAATTGAGAAAATTACCAAAAAGACATATTTTCACCGTTTAATTCGTTTTTAAACTTCTTGACCGTTATAGCACACCTTAAACATGTCCGATTATCCTGAAATTTCGAGACGTATTTTTACATCCAAATAAATATATCTAAGTGGAGTGGGTCAATATAGAAGAACTTAACTTTTTGGAGCACTATATAAAATAAAGCAGAGTCTAAAAAGGGCAATTTTCAAAATTTGAAAAAGGACGAATTGTGATCAAATCTCGAGTTATGGCTTAAAAGTTGCGTAATTAAGAGTAGAATTTTTAGACTGAAAAATAAAAATCGAAGGTTTCGGACTTATATTTTTTTTTAAATTTTTTTGAGCTGAATTTTCATAAGTTTCTTGAATTTTTCTAATTTTTTTTTTTAGATTTCACAATTTTTTTAATTTACTAGCATTTTTTAGAATTAATGGTGGCATATTGAATTTTTCCAGAACAATCAACAAAGTTTTGGCGCAATAAAATTAGAACGCCCCAATATTTAGGTGAAGCTTAGAGCTTATAAGAAGGAAATGAGAAAAGCGAAAAGAGAAAACTATGTAAATGTCATCGAAGAACTGGTTAATATAAAGGATACCGCAAGACTAAGGAAGATGCTTTCAAAACAGGATAATTTTATAGGTAATATTCGTACATCGTGTGGTAATTGGACAGAATCTACAGAAGATACACTTGAATTACTGTTTAAAAGTCATTTCCCGGGTTTCTCTTTTACTCAGCAAGAAAGTGATCCTTCTACTTCGATAGAGTCTAGTTATTCTCCGGAAATGGCAGATATAATAACATTGGATAATGTGATATGGGCAGTTAACACCTTCGGGCCATACAAGTCACCAGGCTTGGATGGAATCTATCCGAAAATGATCCAAGAGGGAATTGATATCATAGGGGATTCACTATTACACATATTTAGGTTCTGTTTGAGGCAATCTTACGTCCCAACTTCTTGGCGTAAGATTAAGGTAGCTTTTATTCCAAAGGCAGGAAAAATTCAGCACTGCACTGCGAATGACTTTAGGCCAATAAGTCTCTCTTCATTCATGCTGAAGACATTAGAATGAATTTTAGACGAATATATCAGGATAAACATATGCCCTACGAGCATTTCGGGAAGTCAGCATGCCTATATTAAAGGATAATCCGTAGATACAGCACTTCATGTCGCTGTCCAGCACATCGAAAGATCCCTCTCTTTTAAGGACTATACACTAGGAGTATTCTTAGATATCGAAGGTGTCTTCAACAATATCAAATCGGAGGCTATTCTTGCCGCTTTGATTAGAACTGGAATTGAAACGTCAATTGAAAGGTGGCTAATGAAAATGCTAACTCATAGAAAGATCACAGCGGAATTAGGAAATACTATTATACATGCTATAGCAACTAGAGGCACTCCGCAGGGGGATGTTATATCTTCTCTATTGTGGCTTCTTGTTGTTGATGATATTCTACGGAAACTGGACAAAAACGGGATAACAGTGGTGGCCTATGCAGATGATTTATTGATTATGTCTTCAGGTAAATGTCTGAGTACAATCTCTGATAGAATTGAAAGCTATTTAAAAATGCTTTCTTTTTGGGCGGAGTCGTGTGGATTGAAGATAAATCCAGGGAAAACCGAAATGGTTTTATTCACAGGGAAAAGATTGATACCTAGTTTCAACCTCCCGAAACTGAACGGCGTAAGATTGGAACTTTCGGATTCGGCTAAATTCCTGGGGGTAATACTAGACGAAAAACTTACTTGGACGGCAAATCTAAAAGAACGGATAAGGAAGGCTTACGCTGCACTATACTCTTGTCAGAGATTAGTCGGAAAGAAATGGGGTCTGAAGCCCAAGCTCTTTCATTGGATATTTACCGCAGTCGTCCGGCCAGTGCTGTCTTATGGCGGTCATGTTGCGAAGATTGCTCTAAATAGACTATTCCAAACGGGATCTCTGAAAAACAGACAGGTTCGACATACGAAGATTATTGGTAGTTCTGAACGGAGCATAAGGACTGATTATAATATTCCTTATAACGTAACTGATGGAAGATTCAAAATTGTGATTCCTTCACTGGATGATTGGCTTAACAACAGAGTAAAATTTCAGCAAATTAACGTTTTAACGGATGGTTCCAAAATGTTGGAGGGCACAGGTGGTGGCTTTCACTGCATGGAACTAAATCTGAATGAGTCTTTCCGTCTAGACAACGATTGTAGTATCTTCAAAGCCGAAGTATTTGCGATAGCCAAGGCAGCTGAGCAAATTTCGATGTTACCAACACTCAAAATAATTCTACAGTAAAGGGCTTAGTAAGTGATATTGTACCAAAATCTACTAATTAGTTACTAATTTTAGTATCTTCAAAGTACTGACATTAGTAATTTTTACTGGTTTTGACTAATATTAGTTGAAAATTTTAGTATTTGTTACCAATTTCTGCACTAGGTCCTTTTGGACTAAAATTAGTTAAATTTTTAGTATTGACTACCCACGTTTTTTTTTGGGTGAATATACAGGCGTGATATTGAATTCTTCATTGATAGTCAAGCTGCTCTAATGGCTTTAGAAAGCGATAATATCAGATCTAAGGTGGTCAGCCGCTGCCACAGAGAGCTTAAGGTTCTCAGAGAGCAGCATAATATTACTCTGTGCTGGGTACCTGGACACAAAGATATTTTTGGAAACGAGAAAGCCGATTAACTTGCACGACGGGGAGCGGAACTCGCACGGGAGACAGTGGAATCTGAAGTATTCCCTCCACTGTCTATTATTTGTCAGAAAATAAGATGGGACACAAAGGCAAGTTGGTTGGATAAATGGTCAAACTCTGACAGGTGTATACAAACAAAATTATTATGGGATGAAATCTTGGCAAAACACTGTAAAATTCTTCTAGATATGGACAGAAGCAACTTAAAGCTACAATTATTAACCTCATTACTGGTCGCAACACATTGGGTAAACACATGGTAACAACCCAGGCAGAAAAATACAAACGGGCCAACGTTGAAATGAAGTTGGCGGCGACGGTACCAACGTTGGCGAATCATACCCGTTTCTAAGTCTACGACGTCATTCCGAGGTTGAAATGATAACAGTGGCCAACGATCGCTCGACTTTTGTTTTAACGTTGGGTTAACATTGATTTTACAAATTTACGACGTTGGATTTAACTTTTGCTTGGGGATGTATTGAAAATCTTGATGTTGTGCTTTTTAGTTAACATTTTGTACAAATTGGTTGAAAACACAACTACTTAAGTGTTCACTAAGATTAAAGAGTTGAGGGGTATGTAAATCGAAAACTTTTTAAAAAATAAAAATGTTAGACTTTTAAATTATAATCTATAGTGTAGTGTTTTATGTAAACACAAAGTTGTGTCAACAAAATATTTTTAGTAAAACTGTTTTACATTATACAGTGTTGTATTTTTGGCTAGCCCGATATTGTACCAACACAAAATTTTTGGTAAGGTTGGCAATTTCTGACTGGGAATTGGAATTAGAAATGATGATACATGTAAATGGTGCAGAGAATCCGTAGAGGATACCTATCATTACTGATGTGAATGCCCTGCACTATCATTTAGAAAATTAAAAATTTTTGGTTCTTATATTTTTCAGAATTTATCCGAATTACGAGGCACGAATCCTTGGACCCTACTAGAATTTATAAAGGCATCTAAATGGGACGCATAAAAAGAACCACTTTTGGCTACACAGTAGAAGAAGAGAGAGGATCAAAGTTTCAAAGGAATCATAATGGGCCACATCACGGCCTCTATGGGTGCTCGTTTATACCAGTGTCATCCTTCATAACCTAACCTAACCTTTAGGTGAAGGTCAGGCAACAAAATAGCCAATACCTCAATTAGATACTTCAGATGACCTCAATTCCAGCTGCTTAATATATCTAAAACTACATCCGGTAAATGCATTCATAAATATAAATTAATTTAAATTTTCACTTCCATGAAATAATGCAAAAACCTTTCCAAACATCTGCAAATTTAGAATTGTGGTTAACATCAATTCTCTTTTAAAAGAACCGCTTTCTTTAAAATCCAATTCAAAACATCACTAATTTAACATTTTTGAACTTTTGTACAGATTGTATAACTTAAAGAATTTCAAAAATCCAAATGGATTGTGTTAAACAAATTACATTGGAAATCAATAACAAAAAAAAAACAACACAAAAACCACTGAACGATTGTCAAAGCAAACGCATTTAAAAGACGTTTAAGCATAAAAAAAATAAATAAAACTGATATGCCACAATAAAATCGAAATCGCAACCAAACGTCAATATCAAAGTGTCAAGCCGCAAAGTGGCACAGCAACACCAACACAACTGATTAGATTGAAATGAGGAGGCCAAACAGCAACAAATTGTATGCTTAAGAAATGGATGTAGCAAGTGAATTATGTAGTGCATTAAAGCAAATAACATTGAAAGGAATGATGGTTTTAGGTATGCGGCAAAGAGGAACCCAGCAAAAAATGGAGGTTTGATAAAATTAATGTTCTTCCAACTGTTAAAAACAATTAAAAAAAGTTACCGAATATATCTGCAACATATTTTTTTTTTTAAAAGAAACAGCACTCACAATCAGACAATACTGCCATCTCTCTTCTATCCCCTTTCCATGATGCTTGTTTCGGAAAGGATATAGAATAGAGATGAAAGATTTGAATTATAGAAGGGCTTCAGTATGGCAACACTGCAATTTCGCGTGTTGTTATTTTTGAGAACAGTTGTTGTAGTGTCATCTGATGTTGATCTGATTAACTACTTTTTGAAGCTCTGTTTAATACCATTTTTTTATTATTTCGTCGGCGCATTATCAGACCCGGATATTTACACAACTGGGAATTCCTCCACTTCCGCTCAACTTCTATAGTAGTCCTTGTAAGAGATTCCCGTACGCACGGCTATACAGCTATATCCAGTCACTACTACCACTAATAGGCTATCTGTACTTTTATCAAAAGTAAGAAGACTTTCCGTCCTCTTAGGATATGGCAGTGGCCACAATCTTCATTTTATCCTGGACGTTGTCTTGATATCCACTTATCCTTCATTATATTCTCTGAAATCCTATGAATTCGTTTATCAATTCCTCTATAGGAATCGAAATGCCAGATTTAACATGTTTCCCCACCGACTCGAAGCCATTTCTCGCACATTTATCAGCCAATTCGTTTCCTCGACCCCACTATGACCAGGAACCCAAATTAGCTGGACTGAGTGCTGGCTGATTCGACGAAGTGATTTTATACAGTTCCTAACGATTGCCGATTTTACAGTGTTTGATACTAAGGCCTCTAAAGCTGCAAGACTGCCTACGAAAATATTAATGACGCAAAGTTATAGGTCTCTTTTCGTACATATGCGCGGCTTTATCACTTGCAAGTACCTTAACCTGGAAAACACTGCATTTGTCCGGAAGTCTCAATGAGACCCTGATTGCGAGGCTTTCAGAATATACTTCCGAGCCCGTACCCATCTCTATCTTCGATCCGGCCGTTAAAATTGAGATCGCGTTAAAAATGAGAATCACTTCCGATCTAATAGCACCAGTGATACCCACATACGCCAGTCGTTATACCTTCTATAGGTTGCAGAGATATGATTTCTTATACACTGCTCTTCACCGCACGAGTGCACCATAGGACAGTATTTGTATATACCCCACCTTTTTCCGAAAGTTCTCCTGGGGTTGTAAAAAGCACATGGCATCTTTTTCATCCTTTCCTCTGTATTTCTTTTACAAGAAAGCTTTGACTCCAGAATCACACACAGGTATTTCGCCTCATTAGATAGTTTGAGAGAGATTTCATCTAATTTGAGATAAACAAACATGTCTTTCATACAATTAGTCGTTTTTGTGAATAAGAGAAGTTCGATTTTGGCGTAAATTAGTCCTAGACCGTTGGCCATTGCCCACTTCGTGAGTAATTCCATGATCTTGCTAATCATATCCCGTCAGCCCCTGCTGATTTGTAGATCTTAAAGGAACGGACCGTCCACATTATCTTGCGTTCGTCCACCATTGTGCTGATTAGTTCATTAATCGGCATTGCTTTTGGTAAAAGTGTATCCAAAGGAGTTTCTCTCTTCACTTCGTCCCTGCTACGTGACTAGGATACCCATCAGAAGCTCAAAAGTTTCCTGACTGCTTCCTGCAAAAGATCTATCCGGCTTTTTAAGATAACTTAGGACTGAGGGGTGTTTGGAAAGAGTTCCGTCTCCACTGAAAAGAATTTCGGTTTCCCTCTTGATTAAAGCTGACACGATAATTCTCCCAGTCTTTCGTCGTATTATCTTTCTTTCATTGAAAGTTTCCTTCTTTCCTTCTGAAAAGCTTGAATTCCGGCGACCAACTCAAGGCAAGTGCTTTACTAAGGGTGTTCGTCACTAAATTAAAAAAATTTATTCAAATCTTGTATGCTGAACGGTTTCTCTTCAAAACTCATTGGCGTAGGAAGCCAACTTTTCTGGGGGGGCTAAAGCCCCCCCCAGATTTTTTTGAATTTTTTGTTTTTTTTTTTAATAGAAAACCCCAGACCTATTTCTGAAGCGTTCCCTTCATCATGTGTCTAGGTGTCCTAGAAACGAATGTCCTCCGAAAGCGGTTAAAAATTCATATTTTTTTAAACAAATTTTGATTCTGAAGATTTTTCGGAAATTTAGAACTCCCAGATATGTTATGAAAATGAAAGATTTTTAATGTTTTTCCTGTAGTAAAATCATTAGATTACTATGATTTTTTTCAAGAAAAAGTTCTGATGATTGCAAACGTTGATGATTATTAGTCAAAATTCTCAGATTCTTTCTTCCAATAACTTTTTTCTATAAAAAACCACTTAGAAATTATAAACTTTTTTAAATCAAAGAACTTAAAATGTTTTCCTGAAGTTAAAATTCTAAGATTCGGTGAAGTTTTTATTGCTGACAAAAACATCAGATTCATATAAAAACTTTTTGCAATAATTCAGACTATTTTTCAGTGGGAAAAACTATTAGATCTAATATAATAATCATTACGAGTCCTTATGACTCGTAGAATAATCATAACGAGTCCTAAAGACTCATTATTATTATTTATTGTTGCAAAAATTAATGAAATCATTAAATTATTAAAAAAAAAATTGTGAATTATTAAAATTCTGGGGGGGGGGCTAAAATAATTCTGGGGGGGGGCTAAGCCCCCCCCCAGACAGGGCTATCTACGCCAATGTCAAAACTTAATCCAGTTTGTTTTCTTGGGGTTTCTATAAGGGATCATTTTATTCATTGAGAGATCAATGCTAAAAAGTAACCAGAAATAGTCCGAGAAAGAGTCGTAAGATACTCTCCAGTCTGAAATTCTAACCGAGTTCATATTTAAAACCGATGTTATGTCCTTACGTTTAAGCGCTGCCATCGTTAAATATGACTGTAATGAGACAGAAGAAATAAATTAATGTTCTTTCTATACAAAATGCAGCTTCGCAACCTACCTTCACCAGATAGAGAGATGAGCACAAATTTTCTCGACTTATAACCACGAACCCCATTTGAAAGCAACCAGAGTTTTTGAATCATAGCCACGCCTAATTCGTCCCTCTCCATGAAACGCAGCAATTGGTCCATCGCTGTTTCACAGTGATGCAGATTAAGACCTTATGGTCTTAATATGTCTGGTGTCGAAATACAATACACTCAAAAAAATACGTTAGTAGATTTACTAATTTTTTTTTGCTAACGCTAGTTAGCTAACTTTTAGCAAATTTTTAGTTGAGATTAGCATGTTAGCAAAAAATTCTTGTAAACTTCATTTAGCACATTAGCAATTTTAAACAAACTTTGAACTAATTTCTTTTGCTAAATTTGAAATTGAGTTGACTACATTTTTACAAGATTTTTTGCTAATATTAGCAAAATAAATGGTAAATTTTTTTTTATTTTCAGAAAACTTAAAATGGCGCTATCTCGGAAACTAAGCCAGATAGAGCAAAATGGAGGCCATTTTTGGTTCTTAGAATCTCCATAGTATCGCCGGTCCTATTCACATGTGAGGACCCTAATGGGCCCTAACTTTGGATCCAAAAAAGTTAGCATTCCCGAAAATTTTAAAATGCTCATATCTCGGTAAATATTGCCGACACAACAAAAAGTCCAAAAGTGTTTTTGTAGCTCTCAACACGTAGAACAAGACCGCAAAATAGTCAAAAGCTCTCCGAGTAATATTTTTGAAGTTATCGAGTTTTTTAATTCTCAAGACCCCAGTGGTCCCCTATAATCACGTATCTCAAAAACTAAGCAAGGTAGAGCGAAACGGACACAAATTTTGGATCAAAAACTATGACGATTTTAAAGGAACCCAACTAGGTCTAGGCCCATTGGGGTCTGGACCTATCGGGTCCGAACCCAATGGGGTCCTCAGATGTGTATAAACTAAGTTAAAAAAAAAATATTTAGTTAGCTAATTATTGGCAAAACATTTTTGCTAACTTTAGCAAAAAAATTGTGGGTTCAAAATCAGCAAATTTTCTTGTAGGTTTACAAGCTTTTTTTGCTAACATTACAGTTTTTTTTTTTTTGAGAGTATCTTTTGAGTTTCATAGAGGACCTAAGAAACGACTGTAAGCTACTTTAAACAATTCCTAGCCAATGCTAGGATAGGAGAGTATAAAAATTTTTCTAAGTGATTTAAAATTTTTGCTGGGTTACTCCACTTTATGCATTGGATACCTACATATACAAGTGCTTTTTTTAGAAAGACTCCTCATCTTAAAATGGAAAGGTATAACATTTTACAAACAACTTTAAGTTATCAACTTGGTATAGGTCAGTTATTCCTTTTAGTTTTATTTAAACAATTTAAAAGGTCTTTTAAGAAAATCTTTTAAAAATTTAATAATTCTACAAACCTTAAGCTAAAATTCGCACTCTATTGTTCTATAATAACCTTCGAACAATAGGGTCACTTTTCATACCTTAAGTTAAAGCATATCATTCCAAAACACTCATTCACATTCCAATACTACTGACTTTCGTAAAACATAAAGGACACTCTTACTCTAATAAAACTCCTTCCTATACAAACAGTTTAACAAACATTCAAAGATGAAAAAGTACATAAAAAGTCCATAATCAAATATTCCAAAACTCCTAACAGAATTTCCCTTGAAATGCCCAAAATATGTCAAAGTGGTTAGCCAGTTCAACCAGCAAATAGAACACAGGATTGATGTTCTCTTCCTTCAATCACTACTACTGCCTACTGGTTTGTTTGGACACATCCATTTCCATCTGTAGTCGTAAAACAATTGCAGCATTTCAAATTTTAGGACTATGAAAGATATTTGCAAGTGTTTATTGGAATGGGAGTGCTATGTAGTTAATTCAACAAGTTCATTTTCTTAAATGCATTTGTAAAGTGATTTGACAGGAAGCAACTACATAAAGTATAGGATTTACTTTTCCAACAATAGAAAATTGAATTGCTTTAAATTCTTAATTGAATTGGTATGGCCTTGTTATATTTCAATGATTTCAATGATTAATTACACTAACAGAAATTAATTGGTAGATATAAACATAAATGAGGTGGTTTAGGGTTGAAGTGATAGCAAATACTTAACGTCACATACACACACTGATGTCCGCTACGAGCCTCTTATGAAAATGCTAAAAATGTTGTATTTTGACATCTGACATAACAGGGAGATCATGAAATTTTAAAGATTCCACAGCTCCGGCAGAAGTTATTTGACGCCACTTTTAACCGATCAACTTATTTCCATATAAGACAGTGCCCGGTTTTCACAGCAGCATTCAACATTTCTTCTGATCATACCTAATCCTTATCTACATTCCCTAAGGGAGGTCCCACTCAGAGTTCCATTTTTATAAAACTTGCTCCAGTCGCTCAAACTGGTCCCAGGTCGCCCCTAGATGCGTCCAATGTATGACCACCCTCAATATTTTATTAAAACATACCTACCCTCTATCTTCACCCTTTTAGAAAGGTAAAACGTAAGACCAAACCCCATTAACTTTTTTCCACAATTTTTTTTTCCAAACATACCATACCCCCTACCCCCACGCCCTTAGTGACCACCATATAAAAATATCATTTCTTTACAAATTGCACCTATCGCTCTTACTATTCCAGTGGTACCTCTAGAGGAGTCAAATGTATGACCGACCTTCAAAATTTTTTTTAACCAAAAATGTTCTCCGGGCATACCTAGACTCAATCGTTGATCCTTATGATAGTCCCCTTATAGTGAAATAAAATATTAGACCCGACCTCCCATTTATTTTAAGCATTTAAAGTTTTTCAATGCTAAAAGTGTCGTAGTTTAGGAGCCCCTGGTGGAAACTTAAGCTCAAAGGTATTAGCTAAGTATTTCGAAAATTGTTTGGAAATCGAAAATTGTTTGGAAAACATCACCGGATGTTTTTGCGGATGGATGCTGATCCACAAGATTTCCAAATACACCTCCTGGGGGACAATACCAAGAGCTCTTCACTGTACACAATAACCTTGTACAACTTTTTAATGATCTAAAACATATTCCTTGTGTTGATGGGCAGTTTCATAATATGCAAGCCCTTTTCCTCACATCGCACCCTGACAAGTACGAGTTAAGTTCGGATCACCTGGACATTTCTGCTTCCTTTTCATATTCGCCAACTCGTAATGCTTGTCAGTCAGCGCCGAAACGCTCGATATTTGTATATGAAAAGGCTCATGGGGCTGAGCTCAATGATTTCTTTCGACAGCAAGCTCGGTTTTCTTAATAACATTGTTAACGCTGCTGCAGAAATGACTGTAAATGTCAAAACGCAGGAAATGGAATCATTTATTTCATCTAAGAGTATTTCGATAAAACCAAAACATAAGTGTTAGTTTGATCAGACATAGGTTAGGTTAGGTTAGGTTGTAAGTGGCTGCTGACGTTTTACGTCAACACACGTAGACTCTGAGGTCCATTGTGATACCACGGGATCGTAATAGGTTTCCCTACTAGTCCCTGTCGTTAAACCAGTTTGAGCTTCTTATGAAACTCCTTAGATGTTGTATTTTGACATCCGACAAATCAGAAAGATCGTACAGCTCCCTAGATCCCAGTGAAGCAAGTCGCTGACCAGAAAGTGCCGGGCAATGGCAAATAAAGTGTTCGATAGTTTCCAACTCCTCTTCATCCATGCAACTTCGGCAAAAGTCATTCGACGGCACATTTAACCGCTCTGCGTGCTTCCCTATAAGACAGTGTCCGGTAATTATAGAAACCACCGTCGAAATCTCTCCTCTTGGAAGCGATATCAGCTCACTTGTGCGCCCCTGATTAAGAGAAGGCCAAATCAGTCGTGTTGTCTCACACGTCCATCCATTTGCCCATCTTTGATTAGTCTCCGTCGCAGAACAAAGCCGTTGGTTTTGCTTGCAAGTTTCTAGAGGCATACCAACACATTCCAATTCTGTTGGAACCTGTAAGGTAGTTCCTAGTCTTGCAAGCTCATCGGCTTTGCAATTCCCTGGAATGTCTCTGTGCCCTGGGACCCATATGAGTCGTATGTTAAACTGCTTGGCCATCTCATTTAAAGACGTGCGGCAGTTAAGGGCAGATCTTGTTTTCAGAAACATTGAATCCAGGGACTTGACCGCGGCTTGACTGTCAGTATAGATGTTGACTGCGGTTGTAGACAAGACATTGCAGCTCAACCAGTCAGCCACTTCCTTTATTGCCAGCATCTCTGCCTGGTAAACACTGCAATGATCTGGCAATCTACGAGCCAGGCTCAATCCAAGCTCTTCCGAATAGACCCCAAAGCCCACTTGTTCGTGCAGCCTCGATCCATCTGTGTAAAAATTTATGGTAGCTCCACTACCCGGAGTATCCCCCATCCAAGACTCCCTGGATGGTATCATAGTGGTAAAGTGGCGCTCAAAGAGGCTCAAAGAGGGAGCACAGTCCACATTTTGTGGTATTGTTATCTTTTTCAAGATCGCGCTATGGCCACAATCACTGCTCCTCCATTGCAGCGTGCTATTAAGTCGAATTGCCGACGCAGCCGCATACTGCCTACCCAATATGTCCAAGGGTATCAGGTGAAGGAGGATTTCTAATGCAGCCGTAGGTGTAGTACGAAGAGCACCAGTGATGCACATTGACGCCATTCTCTGTACCTTCGTGATAAAGACAAAGTTCGCTTTTGTTTCCAAAGCAGGCCACCAGACAATGATTCCATACAGCAAAATTGGACGCACCACTGCTGTATAGATCCAATGAACGACTTGAGGGCTAAAACCCCATCGTTTTCCAATGGCCCTTTTACAGGAATACAAAGCAATCGTTGCTTTTCTCACCCGTTCCTCAATATTACGCCTGAAATTCAGCTTCCTATCTAGAAATACTCCAAGATACTTGGCTCCATCTGAGAAGGTGATTTCAGTACCGTCCAGAGAAATAGGATCAAAAGCAGGAATCTTATTTTTCCTTGTAAACAAAACAAGCTCTGTTTTACTGGGATTAACTCCTAGACCACAGTCTCTTGCCCATTTAGACAGATCTTTCAGAGAACCCTGAAGAATGTCCCGCAATGTTGGCAGATGCTTCCCCTTTACCGCTATCGCGACATCGTCAGCATATGCGATAACATGACAACCACGTGCTTCTAGAGATAGTAGCATTGAATTCAGTGCCAGGTTCCAAAGAAGCGGCGAAAGAACACCTCCTTGTGGTGTGCCCCTATTGACAAATCGAGATATGACGGACGCTCCCAATTCAGACGTTATACGTCTATTGGCAAGTAGGTTTTCCACCATTAAAACGATTTCACGCTTTACTCCCAGACCAGACAATGCCAATATTATCGATTCTGGAATGACATTATTAAAAGCCCCCTCAATATCAAGAAAGGCCACCATAGTGTACTCCTTTACCGAAAGCGATCTCTCGATGGTACCAACGAGCTCATGAAGAGCTGTTTCCGTTGATCGTCCCTTGCTGTATGCATGTTGCTTTGTCGAAAGCAACCTCGGGTCAATCACTCTACGCAAATATGAGTTTATCATTCGTTCCATTGTCTTTAACAAAAAAGAAGACAGACTAATTGGTCTGAAATCCTTCGGAGCTGTGTGGGAACTTTTCCCAGTCTTCGGGATAAATACGACTCTGGTATCCCTCCACTTTAAAGGAATATACGACCAGTTGATGCATGCTGTGTATAGATTATACAGCAACGGGGCTATATAGTCCAACACTTGCTGCAACTCAGCCGGGATTATACCATCAGGTCCCGGGGATTTATAGGGCCTGAAGCTTTTTATCGCCCAGATTAATGTTGGCATATTTATTATTTCCGAAGCAATTTCAGATGCTTGGGCGTCAGAA
Organism: Pegoplata infirma; assembly: GCA_963921195.1. Classification (NCBI taxonomy): domain Eukaryota; kingdom Metazoa; phylum Arthropoda; class Insecta; order Diptera; family Anthomyiidae; genus Pegoplata; species Pegoplata infirma. The sequence goes on along the minus strand of OY992537.1, from coordinate 111,469,084 downwards.
CGTTCCAAAGCTTGAAACGGCGTCATGGAATTGCCCGGAAAATGCGTGTTTAAAAGGAGATCCAGCGACTCTCCACTGGAGGAAGACCACACCCCATTAGGATCTTTCAGGTATCCTAGGGTGCAAGGAGAAGAAGCCAGAACCTTGCGCAGCCTGGATGCCTCAGAAACGTCTTCTATGTTTCCACAGAAGTTTTTCCAAGAATCACATTTTGCATTTCTGATCATCTTTTTATAACTCTTAAGTTGCAGCCTGTATGCAGACCAGTCCTCGTCCGCTCTTGAAAATTTAGCCTTATTAAAGAGCTTTCTGCAGGAATCTCTGCTCGTCTGCAACTCATTTGACCACCAAGGTGGCTTTTTTTTCCCTCTAGGCTTTGCAGAAGGGCAAGACGCATCCAGGCACCATTTACAAACATTTGTTATATGGTCAACCAGACAGTTAATTTCCGCTAAACTATGCGGTTCAGATAGGGGTACTTCATCCAAAAGCAAAGAAAAAGTCTCCCTATATTTCACCCAGTTTGTTCTTCTCAGATTTCTAGAGACTGTCTCAACCGGGGCACGCTCCCTGAGTAAAAACTCAATGTAGCGATGATCTGAGAAAGAATGCTCTTCCAAAACTCTCCAGTCATCAATTCTGTCAGACAATGTATCTGATACAAGTGTTACGTCAAGAACCTCTTGCCGCGTACTTGTAACGAAAGTTGGTTCACTACCCTTGTTACAAATATACAGGTTAGTGCTTAACAAAAACTCCAAAAGTGATTCGCCTCTATCATTTGTGTCTGTACTACCCCATATCGAATGATGTGCATTAGCATCACAGCACACTAGTAACTGGTGTCCCCTAGATTCAGACTCCCGAATCAGACCGCCAACCTTCTCCGGGGGTATTGGCCCCGGATTAGGAAAATACGCAGAGGCGAGCCAAATAGATTTCCCATGAAGCTCTAAGCTAGCCGCTGTAACATCCATATCACTAAAAGTTGATAAAAAGAATATGTTTAAGCCATTTTTCGCCAAGATGCAGGCTCTTGGTGAGCCCTCACCTTTGGCAACCATCAACTTAAACCCAGGGGTCTTCAATCCGCAAACCCTGCCACCCCGCACCCAGGGCTCTTGGATAAAAACCAAGTCAACTGCTCCTGTCGTCAGGCGCAGCAATAGTGCAGCTGAGGCTGCCTTACAGTGATGGAGGTTTATTTGTAGGAACCGCAACATCTTGCTTTTTTTCCACCATCCTTTCCACCACCGTGTTATTGGCTTCATCCTCCGTGTTATCATAGAGGTCGCATTCGTCCCCAGATTCGGTTTCGAATAAGCCAGATATGTGTCCCATCTGTTCTGAATCGGAGGCAACAGAACTCTCCGAATTCCTCACTGCATGGGCCTCGTCCTGAATGTCACCCATAGTGGCATCAGCTTTATCCTCCATGCCATCACAGAGGTCGCATTCGTTACCAGATTCGGTTTCGAAAATGCCAGATGCATCTCCCATCAGCCTAGAATCGGTCAGCTGAATATCAACCTTTTCCAGATTCTCCTCCCCAGCCGACTCTGCCACTGGCTTGTCTGCTTCCAAAATAGGCTTCTGGTCGCCCTTGTAGACATTGACTCTTATATGAAAAAATCCAAATCTAATAATGCCGTCAGTCCTGGCTAAAAGCGGAAGCGATTCCTCATTAACCAAGACCACTGCTTGACGACGAGCGCCCTCCATCTCACCCAATCTGGCAATTTGCCAATTCTGAGTTGGAAGGTCAGGATTGCAGACTTTTATCATCTTTAGAATCACCGCAGTGTCACTTGTAGCCATTGGGATCCATGCATGAGCTCTGGGTTGCGAGGGGATATCATGTTTTTCCACAACGTCCAGTCTGGCTCCAGGCCATAACTCTCCCACTTGGCTAATGGCAACCTTAAACACGGCTGCGGATCTTTCGTTTCCAAAAGCAACGAGTTTTACTCGCCCCTGATACCAACCTGCGTTGACAGTAGTAGGGAGAAAATCAGGCATACTCTCAAGAAGCCTATAGTAGATTTCATTTAGTTTAGTTTCAACTAAACTCCACTTGTCCCTTGGAATACTACAATCCCCATTTTGCCTGTTTATCACAGCCCTAACGAAGTTACCTTTCACCACTTCACTAAAAGACTGAGTCCAGACGTTGCCGGTCACCTTAGATCTTTTAGGTAAAGGTTTCTCGTCGGGCGAGCGCAACCTTTTACCAGACTTCGATGACGAGGCCGAAACAGCGCTCTGTTTGTCAGATGCACGCATTGCCGAAAGTTTGTCCTGTTCTTCAATGACTCCTTTCGCCCATGATAGCGACGCCCTCTCACGTTCGGAGAGCTTCGTTCCATCGAGTTGGCTTAGTCTGTTAATTATTTTCAAACAAAGCCTTCTCTGGTTGTGCCTGACCTTTGATGGCTTAAGTTTCTTTTTCTTTTTACCACCAATATTAGGCTGAGCACCCCTACCAGAATCAAGGCCGGACTTCAAGGTCGCAACCCTAAGACCAGTGCTAGGACCAGCACCAGTCGGTGAGGCAGAGCCTCGAACTAAATCGGTATCATTTGTGTCCATATTTTCATTTTCCTTGATGTGGTAATGAAAATATCACAAAAATACCTATTACGAACAAACCTATTACGAACAATTTTAGTAATTCAATTTATAGCACGGAGTTAAAATAAAACACGTCTACACTCGTCAACAGTTGAACGAATATTGATCAGACATGCACGAGTGCAATCACATCCACCCCAGTTACTGTTCGGTTACGTATACAGGCGAGAAATGAATGTGTCAGACGTGAAAAATTCTTTACGAACAGATTCTGCATACTAAGGTCCTTGCTACTACAAGGGGCACTTGTTAAAAGAGTCAAGAATAATGCTAGCCATTTGTTAATAGAGTAATTTGTTAAAGAAGTGAAGAATAATGCTACTTCCTCTATTCCAACTCTTATAAGGAATGACCAAATATTCACTGATCCGATTGATAAAGCTAATCTCTTCGCAGAGACTTTTGATGGTAAGCAATCAACCACTGGCCGAACTCGAAATGGTATCCTATAATGGCCCAAGATATTTTTTCAAGCTGGTTCTCTAAAAAGGGTTCTTTATGATCTCAATGTAAACACATCTCCGGAGGCGGAAGGAATTACTGAACTGGTGCTGAAACAGCGTTCTTCGACGATCCACTGGCTAAACTTTTTAGCTTTTCCTCTTTCCGGAAGGTGGCCAAGTTCAGCCAATCGCTAAAAAGGTTGAGGTTACTAACCCTGATAATTACCGTCGCCAAAGTTGTGGAGAGCAAGGTTAATTTCCGTCTTTAATTAACTTCTACGTGATCGACAGCATGGCTTTCGTAGGAATCGTTCTACGGGAGACCTGTTAGCGTTCTTTACAGAATGTTGTATTCGATCCATAAACCAGTTTGGTGAGAGTAAAGTGGTGGCTCTGGATATCTCCAAAGCATTTAATCGTGTGTGGCACGACGCGCTTGTATCAAAACAGATTGCATTTGGTGTCGGTGGTGATTTCTCTCGATTTATATCGAGTTTTTTCGGAAACCGCACTATACGTGTTGTAATAGATGGGGTTTCATCCAACGAGTATCAGCTTAATTTAAGAGTACCACAAGGTTCCGTTCTTTTTTAAGGTTATGTTCGAAGATGGTCAAAATCGGGCCAGGGGGGAAAAGTTCACACTTGAAGACCTAAAAAAAAAAACATGAAAACAGGATTTTTTTAAGATTTTTTTTAATTTTTGCTCAACTAATGTAACATTTTTATGTCATATTATGTTCATAGACCTGCACCAACAGGATTTGAAAACTCAATTTTTTCATGCCTCCCCCTTTGGGGCGTGGTTATAAAAAATAATTCAAAATAACGATAAAAATGTATTATTTAAGCGTACACTAAGAAAATTATGTCATTAACTGTTTGTAGGTTATTTTAAAAAGTAATCAGTAAAGTCATTTTAAAAGAAAAATCACTATTTTATAAAGGATTTAATTTTTTTACTGTTTCTGTAGTTTAAAAAAAATAATTACTGTATTAAAAACGAATTTTCTGGTACATTTAATTTCGGCAGTAAAATATTTCTTCTATAGTTTTACTGTTTTTCAATACAAAATAAGTGAATATTCACTAGTTTTTTAATGTTTTGGTTAGTCATTAAATTAACAATTAAAATTGACTGTAATGTGTTTTTATTTTAAATGAAAAAACAGTAGAATGGTTTTTAAATAAAATTTCATTTGTTTTAAGTGAATATTCACTGGAATTTACCTACATAATTCTTTGAGTGTAGATAAATAATAAAAAATAATTTTTTAACATTTATAGCGGGGGAAACGTGTCCCCACCGACTTCGCCGACCCCCCCCCCCCCCAAAACAAAAAAGCCGTCCCTGCCATTTTTCTTTTTTTTTTAATTTTTAAACGTGTTGGAGGGTATAAAATTTAACACTCTTACTTGTTTTCATTACGATCCTCTTACAAGAAAGGTCTCCCTGGTGTCACCCGCCGATCTTTATGGAATTGGGTTTATTTTGTAGAGCAAGAAAAATAAAGGCATTTTTTTTTAAACGGCCAAAATTCATATTTAGGTGGTGAAAATGTGGGGGACGAAACGCTAATTTTTCAGTTTTTGGCGTTTATCTCCTATATAATACAAAGAAACCTAGTCATGATACATACCAAATGAAAGGTCTTTGAAAAACCTTTCTTCGTGTGCAAAGACCGTGTCCAAACATGCACAACTTTTCGTCATATTAAGTAAAAGGCCAAAATTTTAGGACATTTTTTGTTAATAAGTCGAAAAACATTTACTTTTTTGGAACGTTGTTAGCATCATGAGATAGGTATTTAAAATATCTTTAATCTGATACCAAACATGCCTATATTAGTTTTGAGTAAATAGGTGTAAATCGTAAAAAACTGAAACAGGTCAACTTCCCACCATACAAATCTACCTCCCGTCTAAAAATGAGTTTGGGCAGAAAAAAAATACGTGTCGAATTAATTTTCGTTCTGAACAACATATCCAAGTTTCATGAAAATCAGAGGACCAGGGAGACTCTCCTCAAACTTGCAAACTTTCCTATATACTGCAGAAGACAGCAACATTTGTCATTAATTTTCTTTTGATCAAAGGCCAAGTCTTGTGGAGGTTCAGGCCATGAGACAGAATATTAAAGGCACGCTAAACCATGACCTTTCTACAATCTCGCTGAAATAAACATATTCAACCGATTCAAGAATTACACATCGACTGAACTCCAATACAACTCACATATCTGGGCAGGGGCTTCAAATTTTATTTTGACGTTTTTGGACTGGGTGCGTTGAAGATTACCAATCCAACTCTATTGATTCATTGGAGCATCGTCGGAGCGTAGATTGTGCATATTTGTTCCTTCGATACTTACCATGTTAATTATTAGGGATGAGATTTCCATTCAAATGCATGTTTTTGTCGATAGTCTAAAAACGATATCGACAAATTATCTTTCCGAATCAAGAAATTTGCGTTAAAATGGCATCGATTTGTTTTTGCATAATTTGGTGATAATTCATATTTTTGCATATTTTGGTTTCAAATGCATATTTTCCGCATTTTTGCAACTTTTAAGTGCATATTTTGGCATAAATTAGCAAAAAAACACAATTAAAAATTTATTTGTTACAAAAAATATTTTAAATTTTAATAATTTATTTTCAAAATAAGAATTTTTTTTTCTTTTTATTAATTTTTATACCCTCCACTCTAGTGATAGAGGGTATATATAAGTTTGTCATTCTGTTTGTAACTCATCGAAATATCGATCTGGGACCCCATAAAGTATATGGGGCATTCCAAGCCAAATCACTCACTTTTAGACCCGACCCCTTACGATTTATTTTATTTTTGGATATATTTTAGTACTTATTAAATGCAACTTGGACACCAATTTTCAGCCTTTTATTTCAAGATGGTGTTGAGTAATCAATTTTTCAAAATGGCGATTTTCTCAAAAAAATAAAAAAATTGAAATTTTTAATTAATTTTGACCATTGAAAAATATAGATATTTTAAAAAAAGTTGGACAACGTTTTGTTGGTATTTAAATGTAGTTTTAGAAAAAAAATATGAAAAAATTATTCGAAGTAATTATCACTTATTTTTTGACGTTTAAAAATTAAAATCGACTTTTTGAAAAAGTCCGAAACCTTCGATTTTTTTGTAAAAAAATGTAAAAATTCTACTCTAAATTACGCAACTTTTAAGCCATAATTCGAGATGTGATCACAATTCTTTCTATTTTTTTTTTAATTTTTAAAATTGCACCTTTTATTTTTTGGCTCAGATTATTTTTATATGGTGCTCCGAAAAAAAATAAATTGGTAGATATTGACCCTAACTTACCCTAGATATATTCATTTCGAGGTAAAAATACGTCTCACAAAAATTTAGAACGATCGGAAATGGGTAAGGCGTTTAGCATGGTCCTTAAAGTTTAAAAAACGGATTACAAGGAAAAATATGAATTTTTTTCTGTTTTCGCAATATTTTTGGTATTTTAAGTTAAGTTTTATTTCAAGCAATTACGGAATTGTGATGTAGAGTAAAATACCTTTCTAATAAGGTACTAAAAACTTAAATCGGTTGAAAATCAGCCAAGTTATTACAACTTCCCCAGGCATCTAGCGTGTGTCATACCGCTTGATTAAAGAATACGAGTCCCTTTTTTTAAATTTATTGAAATTTTCTACTGTAATAACATTTTTTCATTATTCATGTTTCAGTGTAATATTTTTTTTTGGTTTTTCCAAATTTTAAAACAAAAAAAAAATTTTTTTTTTTAAATAGAGATTTCAAAAGGGTGTTGAAAATGCAGGCATTTTTAGCATTAATTTAAAACATGTTAGCAAATTACAATATGAAAAATACTTGTCATCTTATTACATTTGAACTTGAAGAATAAAAAAATGTTATTACAGTAGAAAATTTCAATGAATTTCAAAAATCGGAATGTATTGCTAAATCAAGTTGTCTGCCACACGTTAGATGCCTGGGGAAGTTGTAATAACTTGGCTGATTTTCAACCGATTTTAGTTTTTAGTATCTTATTAGAAAGGCATTTTACTCTACATCATAATTCTGTAATTGCTTGAATTTAAACTTAACTTAAAATACCAAAAATATTGAGAAAACAGAAAAAAATTCATATTTTTCCTTGTAATCCGTTTTCTAAACTTCAAGGCCCATGAGGAACGCCTTACCCATTTCCGATCGCTCTAAATTTTTGTGAGACGTATTTCTACCTCGAAATGAATATATCTAGGGTAAGTTAGGGTCAATATCTACCAATTTATTTTTTTTGGAGCACCATATAAAATAAATCAGAGCCAAAAATAAAAGGTGCAATTTTTAAAATTAAAAAAAAAAAAATAGAAAGAATTGTGATCACATCTCGAATTATGGCTTAAAAGTTGCGTAATTTAAAGTAGAATTTTTATAGTTTTTTACAAAAAAATCGAAGGTTTCGGACTTTTTCAAAAAGTCGATTTTAATTTTTAAACGTCAAAAAATAAGTGATAATTACTTCGAATAATTTTTTCATATTTTTTTTCTAAAACTACATTTAAATACCAACAAAACGTTGTCCAACTTTTTTTAAAATATCTATATTTTTTAATGGTCAAAATTAATTAAAAATTTCAATTTCTTAATTTTTTGAGAAAATCGCCATTTTGAAAAATTGATTACTCAACACCATCTTGAAATAAAAGGCTGAAAATTGGTGTCCAAGTTGCATTTAGTAAGTACTAAAACATATCCAAAAATAAAATAAATCGAAAGGGGTCGGGTCTAAAAGTGAGTGATTTGGCGTGGAATGCCCCATATATATTCATGATGCCCGATCGATTTTAAGACATTCTAGCGATGTCCGTCTGTCTGTCTGTCTGTCTGTCTGTGGAAAATGCTGTCGCGGACAAAATATTGCACAGAGACGACTGAAACTTAACATATTTAGTGAAAGTTCTCCCGAGAAGTTTGGTATTGCATTTGAGCGATATCGGTTCAGCGGTTCAAAAGTTATGAACGAAAATGTAAGCACACCTCAAAAATTTCAGTACATTCAACATAACCTAAAAATACAAAAAGCTTTAATTCGGCTTCTGGTTGTCATATGTGAACATAATTGAACACCAAATGGTATTTAAACAAGTACGAACACAAAAAAAGAAAAAAATCGCGGTTTTTTTTACCAAAATTTTTTTTCGCGGAAATTTTTTTTTCAAAAAATTTTTTTTTTTTCAAATGTAATTTCCTTTTAAATAAAGTTTTTTGCAATAATCTTTTTGAAATTGTGGAGGGTATCACTACATTCGGCAAGGCCGAATTTAACTTTTTTACTTGTTTTTTATAGATTGTCTTAATTTCTAAAAACGTCTTGCTTGTATATATTTTTAAATGTTACTACAGTCAAACTCGGTTATAACGAACTCGGTTATAACGAATTCTCGGTTATAACGAACTAATTCTAAAGTCCAGACGTTTTGGCATCAATTTTCACACAAAATACTTCTTTTATAACGAACTCGGTTATAACGAATCCTCGGTTAAAACGAACTGCTTATTATGGTCCAACGAACACAATTTCATGTTTATTTACCATTTTAAACGAACTCCCATAAATATTTTTAAATGAGTGGCAATCATGTTAATCAAAAAAACAAAAGATTGGATTTTTATACCCTCCACTCTAGTGATAGAGGGTATATATAAGTTTGTCATTCCGTTTGTAACACCTCGAAATATTGGTCTAGGACCCCATAAAGTATATATATTCATGATCCTCGATCGATTTTAAGACGATCTAGCGATGTCCGTCCGTCCGTCTGTCCGTCTGTCTGTCTGTCTGTCTGTTGAAAACACGCGAACTTTTGAAAGACTTTACGGAGGCTCCTGAAGTTTGGCATATATGTTGGGCATTTACCTGTTCAGGTTGGTTTAGCAATCCAAATCGGTCCAGTGGTTCAAAAGTTATAAGCAAATGAGTGAATTTCGGCAAGGGTTTTTCTGGAATTTACGAGATAAAACACACGGTAACTTTCGAACGGCAATCCTGAGGGTGCTGAAATGTGGCATATATATTTGCCGTTCTTCTGGTCTGGTTCGTGTTAAATTTCAGCCAAATCGGTCCAGTGGTTCAAAAGTTATTAGCAAAACCGTAAATTTCAGATTCTCCTCACCTTAAATTCACGTGCTGAAACCCCGTTAAACAGGTTTTAAAAACATTGGTAAGTCACAAAAATATTTTACAACGCATTTTTGTCACTCAAAAATATTTTTACACTAAAAGAAAAAAAAAATACACTCGAAAAAAATTTTACACTCAAAAAAAATTTTACACTCAAAAAAAAATTTAGTAAATTATTTTTTTTTTTTTTCAAAAGTTAGTTAAAAAAGTTTTTTTAAACAAAATAAAATATTTCTAATCAAAAATGTTATTTTTTCACTCTAGAAAATTTACTATAACTTAAAAAGGGCATTGTGGAGGGTATTCATAGATTCGGCCAAGTCGAATTTAGCTTTTTTACTTGTTTTTTTATTATATTATAATTTTGATAATATGTATTTATATTTTTAATGATTTCTCCTCAATAAGTAGTTTATTTACGAAAAAAACATCAAATAAAACAAAATTGGATCTATTTTTTTTGAAATAAAACTGGGTTGATAAAAAATATACCCCGCTTATAGCGAACTTCGCTTATAACGAACTATTTTTACTGGTCCCTCGGAGTTCGTTATAACCGGGTTCGACTGTATTTAAACCTGTCGTATGTTTTGGATTTTTAGGAAGTTTTTCCTTCGAAAACAAGATTTTTGTTGCACACTTTTTACTTTTTAGTGCATATTTTTAGGTTTTTTTCAGTGCATATTTTGAATTTTTCATCGCATATTTTCTATTTTTTAGTGCATGAAAATCTCATCTCTAGTAATTATAATTAATTATGAGATAAGTGAACTTATTCCCGAAACTCGGTTGTATTCGAGTCAGTCAGCAACGATCTGGAAAAATTTGAACTAAATGTTAATAAACCAACACAATGCACTGCATTTTTGGGGCCCATCCCCTGAATGTGAACAAAATGTTCACATTTATTTTGTTCTGTGCATTTTCCTCCGTCTGTTTGATTTTCTAAATTTCAAAAGTCAATTTGTGGATTACAATTGCATTTCCAGCACAAACAATACAATTTTAAGGCATTTTACAGAATAATCGTAAAAAACATTTTCAAAATTGTATTTGCAAGTTAAAGACAAAACAATTAAATTTATAAATAAAGAATACAAGAATTGCAGCATATTGCAATAAAATACATGTTCGAAATTGATAATATTAACTACAGACTAAAGGATTTAATTTACCAATAATCGTTTTAAAACTTAATTGATTTTAATATAAACTGATTGATTGAATGAGTCCGATTAAAATTGAACAGTACATGCAATTAAAATTTTTTTTTAAAGGGAATAAATTTAATATTCTTATAAAATTTGCGTGTAATTTAATTTTGCTTTTTATTTTCATATTTTCATTTATGTTTCATTTTTATATTTATAGACCGCAAAAATTGTTTAACAAAATATCGTAGTTTAATTTATGCTTAAATTTTTTACTTGATATTCCCAATGTTTATTGTGTCTGCTTAAAGGCCATAAATCATAATTTTAAGTTGTAGTTTACTGGTAATGTCGGAATATATTATGTTTTCATAAAATAATGGTAGTTTTATTTTAAAACTCTAGTAGTTTTACACTTTTCTTTAAATGTTAGTAAAGAAATTTAAATAGTTCATCACTTTTAAATTGCGTTAAATTGTTAATAAATGCGTTTTTATTAAAACTTAAGGAAAAAACATTAATTATACATTTTCCTGGTAATTTAAAAATACATTAAATTTTATTAGAAACTAATAAATACATACAATAAACTTTAGCTATGATAACTGAGTGAGTTCTACAGTTGCTAGTTTAACATAGCTATATTAATTAAACTGCCTATGAGAAAATAAGCTTCGAGTTAAAGAATTTTGTATTTTTAGGTTATATGGAATGTACTAGAGATGGGCACATTAGCAGATTAGTGCGTGATTGTGACTGACGCTTAATTTTATTCACGTGATTGTGTGTGATTGGAAAAAAATTGTGTGAGTATGCGCGAGTAAGATTTTTGCATGAGTGTTATGTGCGAGAGCTAAATAAATTGAAAAATTTTGCCAAACTTTAATTTTTTCCCGAAAAAATCAAAAATATTTTGTAAAATTTGGCCAAACTTTAAAGTTGCTAAATATTTTGTTAGAAATTTTAAATTCCTATTTTTTATACCCTCCACTCTAGTGATAGAGGGTATATATAAGTTAGTCATTCCGTTTGTAACACCTCGAAATATTGGTCTAGGACCCCATAAAGTATATATATTCATGATCCTCGATCGATTTTAAGACGATCTAGCGATGTCCGTCCGTCTGTCTGTCTGTTTACGGAGGCTCCTGAAGTTTGGCATATATGTTGGGCATTTACCTGGTCAGGTTGGTATTGCAATCCAGCGAAATCGGTCCAGTGGTTCAAAAGTTATGAGCAAAAGACTGAATTTCGGCAAGGGTTTTTCGTGAACTTATGAGATAAAAAGCACTATAACTTTCGAAAAGCAATTCTGAGGATGCTGAAGCTTGACACATATATTTTTCGTTCCTCCAGCCCATGCGCGGGTACAAGGGGGGGGGGGGGGGGGGGGAAAGGGGAAATTTCCCCCCCCAGACCAAATTTCGAAAAGAAAAAAAGAGGAAAAAAAAAAAAAAAAAGAAGAAAAAAAAAAGAAAAAAAGAAAGAAAAGGAAGGAAAAGAAAAAGAAGAAAAAGAAAAAGAGAAAGAAGAAAATTTTCTAAAAAAATCTCGAAGTCCAAAAATTTTTTTAAGGAAAAAGTGAATTAATCTGAAAATTTTCTGTGAAAAATATCTGTCAATCTTATTATGAATTTTGGCATAAACAAATTATTTAGAATATGTTTATTTTTTGTATAGAAAAATGTTACAGGATCTTAATTTGGTTTATATGAAAAATGTTTGTCTTCTACATAGCAATGGAAAAGTATCTTAAAAATGTTGATAGTCGAATTTACGTACATATGTAAAACTGTTTTAATTTTTTTTTTCTAGAGCATAAACTTTTTCAAAAGAAAAAAAATTCAGAATCTGAGACTTTTTTTATGTGAAAAAGGTCTCAAAACTTATTTATAGGAAAATGGTCGCAAAAGATTTTTTTATTGGAAAAAAAGTCTCAGAATTTCTGAGTTTGAGACCTATTTTAAGGAAAAAGGTCTCAGAATCTGAGTCTTTTTTTAAAAAAGAAAAGGTTGGAAAGTCTGAGACTTTTTATTGTTGAAAAATAGTCTCAGAAGTTAAAAATTACTGAAGTGGTAGAAGGTCGCAGAATCTGAGTTTTTTCAACAGAAAAAAGGTCTTAGAATCTAAGACTTTTTTTATAGGAATAAGGTCTCAGAATCTCAAAAAATTTCTCAGAATCTCAGACTTTTTTTATAGGGAGGTTGTAGAATCTATGACCTTTCTATTGGAAAAAGGTCTTAAAGTCTAAAACGTTTTCTATAGGAAAAACATTTCAGAAACTGGGACTTTTTCTTTAGAAAAGGGTCACAGAATCTCCGACTTTTTCTATGGGAAAAGTGTGTTAGAATCGGAAAAGATTTCTGAATCAGAAAAAGGTCTGAGAATCTGTCACTTATTCTTTAGAGAAAAAGGGCCAGAATTTTAAACTTTTTCTATATAAGAAAAAGGAAAAGGGTCTGAGAATCTGAGCCTTTTACTTTAGGAATAAGATCTCAGAATTTGAAACTTTTCTCTTTAGCAAATAGGTCGTAGAATCTGAGACTTTTTCTATTGGAAAAAGGTCATAGAATCCAAGACTTTTTCTATAGGAAAAAGGTCTCAGAATCTAAAATTTTTTCAGTGCGAAACAAATCTAATAAACAGAGACCTCTCTATAGGAAAAATGGGTCAATAATGCTTTAAAATATGAGACTTTCTATAGTAAAATGTATCAGAATCTGAGACTTTTTTTGTGGAAAAAAATTCTTAGAATCTGAAAGTTTTTCTATACGAAAAAAGTCTCAGATTCTGCGACATTTTTCGTAAAGAAGAAGTCTTATATTCTGAGACATTTTTCCTATAAAAAAAAAATCACGAAAAATGTCTCAAAACTGATACTTTCTATGTAGAAAGAATTTCTTATATTAAAAAATTCTGAGATTTAGACTCTTCTTATGTACACGAAAAATATACAATTTTCTTTTAAAAATCTGAAAATTTTTCTATACGACAATAGTCTCAGATTCTGAGACATTTTTCGTAGAGAAAAGTCTTTTATTCTGAGGCATTTTCCTTATAAAAAAATAATTTATTCACGAAAAATGTCTCAACATCTGATGTTTTCTATATAGGGAGAATTTCTTCTATTAAAAAATTCTCTTCTCATGTATTCGAAAAATATACAATTTTCTTTTAAAACAAATTAAAAAAAATTGATCTAAACGAAATATGATCATGAAAAACAAACCTCCTTCGGCAAAAACTAATAAATTTGATGATTTTATAGCTTTCCCATAATTTTTTCTGTAAACAAAAACGTATCCCTTTTTTTTGCTCGTCAACAAAGGTGAATTTATGAAGTTTTTTTCGAAGTAAAAAAAAATTTCCCCCCCAAACCCAAAAGCTGTACCAGCCACTGCTCCAGCCTAGTTCGTATTGAATTTCACCCAAATCGGTCCAGTGCACTATAGGTCCGTTTTTTGGCCAAAATTATTTACAGCCAAACGGCTGGACCGATTTGAATGTTTTTTTTTTGATTTGGCTTTTGGAAGACTCTTTAAAAGGAGGGAGTGACTCATAAAGTTTTTCATACACTCAAAAAAAAAATTAGTAAAGTTACCTAAAAAATTAACTAATAATTAGTTCCAAACAGGGTTCCCGGGTTATAAGTATCCGAATCTAAGATTTTTTAGATCCTTGATAGATTATCTGGTTTTCTAAACTGTTTTTACTATTTCTTTTTTTTTTGAGTGTACACTAACTTCCGAAGATAACAGTAGAAATTTATTTTAACAACTTTAAGTAGTGTCAAACAAAGCTACTTTTTAAAAAGGGTTTTATTCAAAAGTTTGATTTTTGAGTTCCAATTTGTCAACATTTCAAAATGCAGCCGTAGAAGAAGCAAGAGCTAGGCGCTCAACTTCCCTTTTTAGATCTTTAGAGATTTCTGCTGTAACTCGTATCTTTGTTCTCGCAGATTTTGACAAAAAAGTTAATTGCGGTAGACCAGGGTTCGATTTAGTGGAGGCAGGCTGCGTTTCAAGTTTTCTTAGCCAAGTATTGCCTTTAAGCCAAACAGCATGCCGTCCTTCAAAAACTTTCAAACTCCTACAACTTTTAATCCTTTTCATATTCATATTTGAACAAAATATTCTTAATTCCTCCTTTATATATTGTTTAAAGTTTTCGAAACAATCACTCTCAGCAATGTATGAAAAGAAATGGCCAGAAATAGCGGCTCCTTATCCACCTTTGTTTTATTTCTCTCGCCATTTATTAAATAACTCTGAATTTGGCACTCAGTAGTCACCTGGAAAAATGCGTTTTAAAAAAAAGTTTGCACATATCCGACCTTGAAATTTATTAAATTCGGAAGGTAATTGATTGTTCCAGAGAACTTTTATGGTTTTATAGCTAACATATGCTATCATTTTTTTTAAAGTCAAAATAAAATTCCAATTCATATTTCAATAAGTTAATCTTAAGGTCACATAAATTTTTCCAATTAAATCGATCTAACAGATAAGTTCACCAACATTTCACTATTGACTGGTTCCATTTTAAATAGCATAGGCAATCAGCCGATGGTGGTTCAATTTATCCAAAAATTAATATATCCATTCTTCTGATTTTTATTGAATTTCGGTTTTTGTTATTTAGTCGAAATTGTGAATGGTTCGCGTTTTATCGCTGTTCAAAGTTGGTATTTTGCAACAATTTTATGAAAAATACATAATGTTTAAATGATCGTATCTTTGGAACGCATCATCCGATTGTCACGAAATAAAGCGCAAAATAATGGTTATGTTCTGGTCTTAAAATAGAATTTTGAAAAAGGATAGGATGCTTTGCAAAAAGGATATTGAAATTAAAAAAATGTCCTTAATTTGCAAATATCTCAAAATGCGTATCTTTAATTTTCCTATATTTTTTTGCACATATAGCCCTAAATATACTTAACAACATATGCAAATCCCAAATTGGGATGGTAAGCGGTTTAATTGTAAACGCGGTTTCATGAAACGCCTTATTGATTTTTGTTAATAACTCTCGTTTACAAATGAAAAACAATTTCTGCGCACTAACCGCGAATAATTTTTTTATATGTATTTTTGATCGCTAAACTCAAAAATTTCATCAAAAGAACATTTCGCGAATAACTTTTTGTTTAATGAATTTTTTAGCGTTTTTTGGAGGTATTTTGACTATTTTTCTTATATCTTAAGTTCTGTTTATCTGATTCTCTCGCAATAAAAACCAAATTAAAGACAATCAAATTTCCAACAAATCCTACATTCATCATTTTTTCATAAGTTCATAGCTTTACGCGCAAATAATTTTTTTAGCGTTATTTGGAGGTATTTTGACTATTTTTCTTATATCTTGAGTTCCGTTCATCTGATCTTTTCGCAATAAGAACCAAATTAAAGACAATCAAATTTCCAACAAATTCTTCATTCGTTATTTTTATATCAGTTCATAACTTTACGCGCAATAGGCAAACAAGGAAAAACTATTTTTTATTAACAAAGCTCATTTTTTAAAAATTTTAAAAACAGAAATTGTAAAAAAATATCATTTTTTTTTGTATTTTATCATGTATATTCATAAAATTTGTGATAACTTCGGAGTAAACCTATAGATTTTCATCAAATCAACTTTATTATATTTCTCAATGTTCAGGCTTTGCAGATAAATAAAAAGATGCAATTAATTGCAAAGATTTCTATTTCTTAAACTTTTTTTAAATGATTTGTTAATCAAAAAACTTATTTTAGTCATATGTTTGCCTATTGCGCGTAAAGTTATGAACTGATATAAAAATAATGGATGAAGAATTTGTTGGAAATTTGATTGTCTTTAATTTGGTTCTTATTGCGAAAAGATCAGATGAACGGAACTCAAGATATAAGAAAAATAGTCAAAATACCTCCAAATAACGCTAAAAAAATTATTTGCGCGTAAAGCTATGAACTTATGAAAAAATGATGAATGTAGGATTTGTTGGAAATTTGATTATCTTTAGTTTGGTTTTTATTGCGAGAAGATCAGATAAACAGAACTTAAGATATAAGAAAAATAGTCAAAATACCTCCAAAAAACGCTAAAAAATTCATTAAACAAAAAGTTATTCGCGAAATGTTCTTTTGATGAAATTTTTGAGTTTAGCGATCAAAAATACATATAAAAAAATTATTCGCGGTTAGTGCGCAGAAATTGTTTTTCATTTGTAAACGAGAGTTATTAACAAAAATCAATAAGGCGTTTCATGAAACCGCGTTTACAATTAAACCGCTTACCATCCCAATTTGGGATTTGCATATGTTGTTAAGTATATTTAGGGCTATATGTGCAAAAAAATATAGGAAAATTAAAGATACGCATTTTGAGATATTTGCAAATTAAGGACATTTTTTTAATTTCAATATCCTTTTTGCAAAGCATCCTATCCTTTTTCAAAATTCTATTTTAAGACCAGGACATAACCATTATTTTGCGCTTTATTTCGTGACAATCGGATGATGCGTTCCAAAGATACGATCATTTAAACATCATGTATTTTTCATTAAATTGTTGCAAAATACCAACTTTGAACAGCGATAAAACGCGAACCATTCACAATTTTGACTAAATAACAAAAACCGAAATTCGACACAGATCTCGAGAATTGATATGCCAATTTTTATGCAAATTAAAATAGGTAAGGTCGAAAAAGTGTTTTTTTTGTTTTCAAAAATTTTGGAATCCTTCTATTTATCATTAAAGTACTCACCTTCGACATTATTTTCCATTTTTTAGTTTTTAAAAACTATAAATTCTTAATATAAAAACTTTTGTTAGAAGCTATCACAAAATTCACTGCACTCAATCGTTATTTTACAACTGATTAAGAGATTGCAAGAAAAACTACTGATAAAGTGACAGTATATCAATTCTGTCGAAAAATTGAGAAAGAATTGTTTACTTTGTTAAGTTTTTTTTATATTAATGTAAAAAAAAAATAATGTTTGCAAAAATTTTAATTTTGACTTTTGGCCAAAAAAATGGGTAAAATTTCCTATAGTGCAGTGGTTCAAAAGTTATTAGCAAAACCGTGAATTTCAGATTAGCTTCAGCTTAAATTCACGTGTTGAAAACCCGTTAAACCTGTTTTAACAACATTGGTAAGTCACAAAAATATTTTACAACGTATTTTTGTCACTCAAAAATATTTTTATACCAAAACAAAAAAAAAAAATACACTCGGAAAAAATTTTACACTCAAAAAAAAAAATTTTACACTCAAAAAAAAAATTAGTAAATTATTTTTTTTTCAAAAATTATTAAAAAAAAAATTTTTACACAAAATAAAATATTTCTAATCAAAACTGTTATTTTTTCACGTTAGAAAATTTACTATCACTTAAAATGGGAATTGTGGAGGGTATTCATAGATTCGGCCAAGTCGAATTTAACTTTTCTACTTGTTTTTTTATATTATTTTTAAAAACCGGTTTATTTCTTTTAATACACGCGTATATTCAACTACCAATATATATAAGGAATAGCACGGTGGTAGTGTTATAGACTCGTATCATGTTGGTTGCGGGTTCAATTACAGCTACCGGTTTGTCTTTTTTTAGATTTTTTTTTGTTCTATTTTTAGATTTTTATACCCTCCAACTACAGTATGGGAGTATACTCACTTTGTCATTCCGTGTGTAACGCATCAAAATATCGGCCTAGGGCCCCATAAAGAACATATATTTATGATCAGTGATACATTCTAAGACATTTAAGCGATGTCCGTCCGTCCGGCCGTCTGTCCGACTGTAGTTAACACGATTTTTTAATTTGGAGGATTAAAAAATGGCTCTCGGCTTTTGGTCCGCCCCCTTTTGTGGGCGTGGATTAAAAATAATTGTTTAAATAATGACAAACTTTTATTTCTTTAGAGCAAAAAGCATAAAAATTAATTTTCAAACATATATTTCGAGAGGAAATTTGCCCCCCCCCCCAATTACCCCTACTGACTCCCCCCCAAGAAAATAAAACGCCCCTGCATTTTTTTTTGCATGTTGGAGGGTATAAAAGATTCTGCACAGCCGAATTTAACACTCTTACTTGTTTTTAATAAAATGACATTAATGCATGTTTATTTCCGTTAATATAATTTATTACAAACTTTTCAATTAATTTCATCGTTGATACAACAATGAATTTAATTGACAAAAATGAGTTGATATTTTTTTTAAAAGTTACAAAAGTCAATGTTGTATTGACAAAATCCAATGTAGACTCAGTTTCAATTAAATGTTTAATTGTATTAACAATAAAATTAATTGTATTGACAATTTTTTTTCTGTGTAAGATTATGAGATATTTTTCGTAAAGAATTACTTTTTCTTTAGGAAAAATGTCTCAGAATCTGAGACTTATAAGCATAGAAAAATTTTCAGATTCAAAGATTTTTTTTGTTCACAGAAAAATCTCAGATTCTTACAGTTTTAAAAAAAGCCTAATGCTCTAAAATATTTTTTGTTTCGTATAGAAAAAGTTTTACATTCTGAGGACTTTTTCCTTTAGAAAAATTCTCAAATTCTGAGATCTTTTTCCTATTGAAAAATTCTCAAATTCTGAGATCTTTTTCCTATAGAAAAAGGATCAGATTCTGAGACCTTTTTCCCATAGAAAAAGTTTTAGATTATGAGACCTTTTTTCGATAAAAAATGTTTCTTCCTATAGAAAATTCTGAGATTCTGAGCCCCTTTCTATAGAAAAAGTCTCAGATTCTTAGACGGTTTTCTATAGAAAATGTCTCAAGTTCTAAGACCTTTTTCTTACATAGAAAAAGTGTAAGATTCTTTTTTGTTAAAGAAAAAGTCTCAAATTCTGAGACCTTCTTTCAATAGAATAAGTTTCAATTTCTAAGACTTTCTGCGTCGAGAAAAAGTTCCAGATTCTGAGTAATTATTCAATATATAAACTTCCAGATTCTGAGACATTTTTCCTACAGGAAAAGTCTGGGATGCTGGATGATTTTTCCTATAGAAAAAGTCTCAGATTCTGAGACATTTTTCCTATAGAAAAATTCTCAGATGCTGAGACATTTTTCCTATAGAAAAATTCTCAGATGCTGAGACATTTTTCCTATAGAAAAAGTCACAGATTCTGAGACATTTTTCCTATAGAAAAAGTTTCAGATTCTGATATATTTTTCCTATAGAAAAAGTCTCAGATTCTGAGACATTTTTCTTATAGAAAATGTCTCAGATTCTGAGACATTTTTCCTACAGAAAAATCTAAGATTCTGTAAGAAATTTAAAAATCAAAATTCTTAAATTAATACGTAATTTAAATGGACAGGTTTGTGTACTTATTTCTCAAACTTACTTTTTTAAAGAATTTTTCAAGCTTTTTAATGAAAAATTTTCTTAATAAAAATCAATTTTATATGGAGCGGAAATTTCGCTGCGGGATCCCGGGAAAATAAAAAATATTTCTCGCTTTCCCGGGAAATGAAAAAGGTCGGAAAAAAAACTCTTATTTACACAAAACATAGAAAAATGTTAAAAAACATAAATATTTGATTTTAAGATCCACATAAAGGAGTCCATCTCGAATTTTCAGTTTCAAATTTGTGACTTGCTCTGTTTAAGAAACATTTCTCAAAAATCTTAGTATAGAAGATTTGTTTTAAAAACTGCGAAAGTTATTCGTTGCTTTGTACGCTAAAAAAAATCCAAAAATAAGAAAAAAAAAGTTTTAAATTGATTGCTGCAAATTACTTTAATTTACTCACTGACTTTTTGATAACAGTATTGCAATTCTTTTGAAATAAAACTGAAACAGAACTCCTTTTAGCTACAACTACGAATTAGTTTTTATCTCACTAAATGAACCACACAAAAAACAAACAGACAGACGGACAGGCTGGTCGAATGGATGAAGAATATGCACCCTATCCATACAAACGAATGGGAAGTTGAGATGGACAGACAGACAGACAGACACAAACATATGGATTATAGCTAAGCTTAATATTTTAAATATGCATGTACGACTGAGTGAATATTCAAGATTTTCCTATAGACTCCAACAAATGCAAAAAAAAATTAAAACCTAAATTCCAACCGTATATGGATTTGAAATTAAATTTATAGCCATCATTGATGAATTTGAAATGTTTACAAATTGCGAAATGCAAAAAAAAAAAAATAAAAACTATAGAGAGAGAAAAGAAGCCTTGTCTTTCATGTCATGTGATACTCGTACCTATTGGAAAAAAAAATAGTATAACAGAAAAACATACAGCAAGATCTAAGTGAACGCGCTTGAGATTAGTAAAACATTTAAATTAATACAGTTTGTGAAATATAAGGTTTGCAGGATTGACATATGGGACTCCTGCGTTCTATATTCGATAAAAACTCCGTTTAAATAGAATTTTTTGACTCGAAAATATAATAACAACATAGGATAGAATCGTAAAGATGGCATAACTTTGATCCCAAGTGATTTTTATCTAAGTCTGGAAAGCCAAAAGGAATTGTTGGGGGATTCCTTTCACCTCGCGATAAATGTTGCACATTTTTTTTAATGATTTTGGGACTTAAGTAATATAATTTCATAATAACTTTAGTATTTTTTTTATATTGACGCCTACAAAAAGGGGCGGATCAATAAAAGTGTTTTATCTCTGGACCCAAGTGCAGGATTTTAAAGTTCTTTTGACAAAGGTTAGCTGTTAAATGCACATCAACGCCGATCTTAATGCAAATAACATATAAAGAATTTAAAAATTGCACAGTTAATAATTCCGGCTCTATAAGAGCATTGTCAGTTAAGGTCTGCTGCCCAAAAAAGCATCTGAAAGAAAAATTTCCTCTTGAAAGCGATATCAGCCCACTTGTGTGCTTCTGATTAAGAGAACACCAAATCTGTCGTGTAGTCTCAGATGTCCATTAATTTGCCCATCTCGGATGAGTCTCCGTCGCGAAATAAAGCTGCATATTTTTCTTTCAAGTTTCTGGAGGCTTACCAACACATTGCAATTTCGTTGGATCCCGTAAGGTAGTTCCCAGTCTTGCAAGCTCATCGGCTTTGCAATTCCCTGGAATGTCTCTATGCCCTGGGACCCACATGCATCGTATTTTAAACTTCTTGGTGATCTCATTTAAAGTCGTGCAGTAGTTAAGGGCAGATCTTGTTTTCAGAAACATTTACTTCCGTTAATTGACTGTTGGAATAGAAGTAGACTTCGGTTGTAGACAAGGCATTGAAATTTCACCAGTCAGTAACTTTATTTATTGCCAGCATTTCTACCTGGTAAACACTGCAATGATCTGGCAATCTTCGAGGTCAAGCTAATCCGAATAGACTCTGAGGCCCACTTGTTCGTGTAGCTTCGATGCATCTGTGTAAAAATTTATAGAAGCTCCACTACAAAAAATCCCTGCATGATGTCGTAGGGGTATAGTGACTCTCAAAAAGGCTCATAGAGGGAGATCGTTTGTATTAATATTTTTTTAAGATTGCACTATGGCCACAATTGTTCTTCCATTGCATTGTGTTATTAAGTCAAATGTCCGATGTTGCCGCATGCAGCCTACCCATTGTGTCCAATGATATTAGGTGTGTTCCAGAACTTTCCGGGTAAAGTTCGGTAAAATAAGAGAAAATCAAAAAACCTCTCACGATACCACAAAAATGCATAAAAGTACGGGAACGCTAAAAACCACATTTCAAGCCCAAAATAATAGAAAATGTAAACAAACCAATAACGCTAAAATATTTTCGTAAGAAAAATTACTTTAAACAAGAAAACAAATTGTAAAAGTTTATTTTAATAACAAATTATATTTTTTTGTATTGAAATAACACATTTCCTTGGTTTAGTTCTTTATTTTATTTAAATTTCTAATTTTAATAAAAATAAAGAATTTAGCTTCACAAAAAAATCAGCTGTTTTTTCAACATCTGACTGTTACCAATTTACCCGAAAAAAAAGTGCGAGTAAGTTCGGTAAAATGAGAAAGTAATTTATTCTCTCAAAAACTCTCTCATTTACCCAATTTTTGCGTACGGGAACGCTTTTCGGGCTGGTTTGGGTACCCGCGGGCACCCGCGGTAACGTTGTGGAACGAACCTATTATGGAAATTAGACTTTTTGATACAGCCGTTGCGAAGAGCTCCATTAATACACGTCGACGGCTTTTCTCAGACCGATCCTCAATATTACGGCTGAAATTCAACTTCCTATAAAGAAATACTCCAAGATTCTTGTCTTTGTCTATGTAGGCAATTTCAGTTCTGTCTAGAGCAATAGAATTAAAAGCAGGAATCTTATTTTTCCTTGCGAATGAGATACGTTCAATTTTTCTTGGATTAAATCTCAAACTACAGTCTCTTGTCCATTAAGAAAGATCATTCAGAGAACCCTGAAGACTATCTCTTAATGTTGGCTGGCGCTTTCTCTTTATTGCTATCGTGACATCGTCAGCATATTAGACAACTTGACAATCACTTGCTTTTAGAGAGATCAGCATTGAATTCAGTGCCAGGTTTTAAAGAAGCGATGAAAAAATACCTTCCTGTGGTATGCCAAATTTGACAAATCGAGATATGACATGCGCTCCCAATACAGACGTTGTTTGGTTAGTAGATTTTCTCCTATTAAAACGATCCCACGTTTCACTCCCAGACCAGACAATGGCACAATTATTGAATCTGGGATGACATTATTAAAAGTTCACATCCCAGTAGGATCCTTTAGGTATTCTAGGGTGCAAGAAGAAGAAGCCAGTGCTTTGAGCAGCCTGGAAGCTTCAGAAACGTCTCTACACTCAAAAAAAAAATATTGTAAAACTAGCAAAAAAAATGGTTAAAATTAGCAAAAAAAACTGTAGTTTTGGACGTTGCAAAAATTTTGGTAATATTAGCAAAACCATTTTGCTAATCAAAAAATTAGGAAAAAAAATGGTAAAATTACAAGAATACCATTTTATTTTTGTAAAAAATCAACCATGTAAAATTATCAAAAAATATGGTAAAATTACCAAAAAAAATGGTAAAATTGAAATAGATAAAAAAATTTGTAATTTGGTAAAAAAAACTGTTTTATTTAATAATTTTTTTTCTCTGATTAGTAGTTGATTTAAAATTTGGTGAATATACTAAAAAAATGTTTGCCTGTTTTTGAGCACCACATTCTTTAAATGTAGTAATAGCAGCATATTACTTCAGTTGTTGGATGGTTTCTTCGGCTTGATGGTGGCAGCATCTTCTTTTGCCTTCTTCTCAGCAGCTGTAGTTGCAGTAACTGGACTTCCAACAACATCAAAATCCAAAATGATTTTTTTTTCACTTAAACAAAAAATTTAAAGAACAACACTTCACTTTTTTATTTTTTTTGCGTCATTTTTTTAGCTTAAGTAGAACAAATGAGATTTGCGTAGTAGTCTACACAAGAAATTTCTTACATTTTCAGGTAAAATTTGTAAAAAATTAACAATTTTTTTCGAATTTTTAATTTTTTTCACATGTATTTAAAAAAAAAATAAAAAAAAAACTTTTGGATATTGAAGATTAGATATCTAACTATGTGTTAAAATTTAAAAAAAAATTATTTTTCAAAATTATTAACTTTTTATTAACAATTTAGGTGGCAAATTTTAAAAAATTTTCATATAAAATTAGCAAAAAATATGGTAAAATTAGCAAAAAATATGGTAAAAAATACTAAAAATTGTGTAGCCTATTTTTCAGCGCACATGCAGTTGATGGATGGCTGCTTTGCTATGGTGTTGGCAGCATCATCAATCTGCAATGATTTTTTTTCACACTAGAACACTTGAAACAATTTTTTTTTTAAACTAAGAAAAAAAAAAATAAAAAGTATTATCATTTCTTTAAGGAAAATACTAATATTTTTGCTAAAATTATAGTAAAATAAAAAAAAAACTAGCAAGAAAATATAGTAAAAATACCAAAAAATATTGTATTTTACCAATAGTAAATTGCCAAAAAAACTGTAAAAGTTAAATTTTTACAATTTTTTTTGCTAAAGTTTGGTTGAAGTAAATTACAACACCTTTTACTAATATTTTGACTAAGTTATTTTTTTGAGTCTATGTTTCCACAGAAGTTTTTCCAAGAATCATATTTTGTGTTTCTGTTCATCTTCTTATAACTCGTAAGTTGTAGCCCATATAACAGACCAGTTCTCGTCCGCTTGAAAACTTTTCCTTACTAAAGAGCTTTCTGCAGGAATCTCTGCTCGTCTGCAACTCATTTGACCAACAATGTGACTCTTTTTGCACCTTGGCTTTGCAAAAGGGCAAGACACTAAGTAAAAACTAGCGGTGATATGAGAAAAAATGTTCTTCTTAAACTCTCCGGTCATAAGTTCTACCAGACACTGTATCTGATACAGGCATATTTTTCACCAAGATGCTGGCTCTTGGTGAACCCTCAGACTTCGCAACTATCAACTTAAAAACAGGAGTCTTCGATCCGCAATCTCTAGCACCAGCTGTTTTGGAGAAAAACCATGTCAAGAGTTCCTGCACTCAAAAAAAAAAAATATTGTAAAGCTAGCAAAAAAAATGGTTAAAATTAGCAAAAAAAAACTGTAGTTTTGGACGTTGCAAAAATTTTGGTAATATTAGCAAAACCATTTTGCTAATCAAAAAATTAGGAAAAAATGGTAAAATTACAAGAATACCATTTTATTTTTGTAAAAAATCAACCTTGTAAAATTATCAAAAAATATGGTAAAATTACCAAAAAAAAAAATGGTAAAATTGAAATAGATAAAAAAAATTGCAATTTGGTAAAAAAAACTGTTTTTTTCGTAATTTTTTTCTCTGATTAGTAGTTGATTTAAAATTTGGTGAATATGCTAGAAAAATTTTTGCCTGTTTTTGAGCACCACGTTCTTTAAATGTAGTAATAGCAGCATCAACTATTACTTCAGTTGTTGGATGGCTTGATGGTGACAGCATCTTCTTTTGCCTTCTTCTCAGCAGCTGTAGTTGCAGTAACTGGATTTCCAACAACATCAAAATCCAAAATGATTTTTTTTTCACTTAAACACTTTAAACAAAAAATTTAAAGAACAACACTTCACTTTTTTTATTTTTCTGCGTCATTTTTTTTTTTAGCTTAAGTAGAACAAATGAGAATTGCGTAGTAGTCTACACAAGAAATTTCTTACATTTTCAGGTAAAATTTGTAAAAAATTAACAATTTTTTTCGAATTTTTAATTTTTTTCACATGTATTTAAAAAAAAAAATAAAAAAAAAAAACTTTTGGATATTGAAGATCAGATATCTAACTATGTGTTAAAATTTAAAAAAAATAATTTTTCAAAATTATCAACTTTTTATTAACAATTTAGGTGGCAAATTTAAAAAAAAAATCATATAAAATTAGCAAAAAATATGGTAAAATTAGCAAAAAATATGGTAAAAATACTAAAAATTGTGTAGTCTATTTTTGAGCACCCATTCAGTTGATGGATGGCTACTTTGGTGTTGGCAGCATCATCAATCTGCAATGATTTTTTTTCACACAAGAACACCTTAAACAATTTTTTTTCTTAAAACTCAGAAAAAAAAAATAAAAAGTATTACCATTTCTTTAAGGAAAATACTAATATTTTTGCTAAAATTATAGTAAAATAAAAAAAAAAAACTAGCAAGAAAATATAGTAAAAGTACAAAAAATTGCTGTATTTTACCAATAGTAAATTGCCAAAAAAAACTGTAAAAGTTAAATTATTACAATTTTTTTTGCTAAAGTTTGGTTGAAGTAAATTACAACACCTTTTACTAATATTTTGACTAAGTTTTTTTTTTTGGAGTGTGTCGTTAGGCGTATCAAGAGTACAACTGAGGCTTCCTTACAGTGATGAATGTTTATTTGCAGGAACCGTAAACATCTTGTATTTCCTCCGCTATCTTTTCTACCACCGTGTTATTTGCTTCGTCCTCCGTGTTATCATGATGGTTGCATTCGTCCCAAGATTCGATTTTGAATTAGCCAGATATGCTTCCCATCTGCTCTGAACCGGAGGCAATAAAACTCTCCGCATTCTTTACTGCATGGGCTTTGACTTGAATGTAACCCACCGTGACATCAGTCCTGTCCTCTGTGTTATCACAGTGGTCGCATTCATTACCAGATTCGGTTTCTAAAATGTCAGATGCATCTTTCATTAGGCTAGAATCGGTGGCATCAAGACCATATTTGTCCATTACTGCATGGGGGCTCACCTGAATATCAACCTCTTCTGGATTCTCCTCCACAGCCGACTCTGGCCTGGCTTGGCTGCGTCTAAAATAGGCTTCGGTTCGCCCTGGTAGACATTGATATAATGCCGTCAGTCCTGGCTAAAAGTGGAAGTTATACCTCATTAACCTAGATCACTGCTTGACGATGAGCGCTATCCAAGATAAGAGTATTATGACCGAAATAGTTTTGAACTTAATCCCTATAATATAAATAAGGGCTACTCTGAAAAGGTTTCGGTCGTAGCCCCAATTATCTGGTTGAAAAGTTTAAAAAATCTAAGAACTGCTACTTTAATCAAGGTTTACCTGTACTATCATTAACCAGCCACCATCCATTCAACCATTTGCATACGCCATACACTACTCATTGGCTGCTAAGCTGCCTTAGTAGCTTTCCAGGAGAAAAACAAAAATAAAAACGGCTTAACCAGAAAAATCAAGGGAGCCTCACAAACAACAACTTAAAAAAAAGAAGCAGTTGTATGCTTAAATGCTTGCGCGAATTGATTTTTGGTGTAAACGATGTGCAATTTTAATGGATTGCAAAACAGATAAGAAGTGAAAAAAGCATTTTCTCCTCTACTAAACACACTCTTGGGCAGTCATGAAGTGAAATAGTACTTTTAAAAACTCCTGTCGCTGTTTTGCTCTTACCGTTGGAGCACAGCAACAAAAAGGGATCAAAGTCATGTTTACTACATATGTGGAAGTTTTAATTGAATTTACTTTGATTTTGTCACGCGGTACAATGTTTTAACCAAGATTTTTTTTTTATATTTTCTTATAGAAAATGTTTTGACATAATGTTTGATATTTTGTATTTGTTAAAAATTACTTACCAATGTTAAGTGCAAAAGATGATATACATGATTGAACGAAAGCAAAAAAAAATACGAAATATATTTTCTAAAGGAAATTTTAGGAAAATACGGACGGTAAAGAGCTGGAAAAGTACTTTTTCGGGTATCTTATATGCTGGGAAAGTCGCCAAGTTAAGTACTCTTACAGCGTCTAAAATAAAATTTATGGATGTTGGCACAAAAGTCCAATAAGTGTCGCAGTAAGAGATGGGCGCTGGTCTTGTGATGTGCGTGATTCGCGTGAATCAAGCGTGAATCACGCGTGAGTGTGTGTGATTTTCATTTCAAATACGTGATTGTGAGTGAGTGTGAGTTGAAAAAAAAATCTAAGTGAGTGAGTCATTTATTTTTTGAGTGAGTTTGTGTGATTAGATTTTTTGATTTGCCCAATTATTTTTTCATTTTTTGGAAAAAATTTTTTTTTGGGATTTTTTTTTGCTAGAGACCTGTCCAAAAATTAAAATTTTTAAAAAAATTGTTTTAAAAAATTTTTGTGGTGATTATGATTTTAATCGATGAGCAGGTCTCTAGCAATAATTTGGCTTTTACAGATTGAAAAAATATCATTTAGTCGACGAGTTATAGCCAAAAAACCATATAAACAACATGCTGAAAATCGGCATTTGACTGCAAAGTTCGAAGGTCGATTAAATAACCCAACAAACATCAATTCCAGCCTTTGAAAAAAAATCAAACTGGCACTAAATATCAAGGGTGTTTTTCAAATTGTTTTCAGTGACAAAAATTAAAACATTTAAACTAAATTTGAAACATGTTGGAAATATTTGTTTTTCCTATGCTATTAATTCTTTTCAAAAAAATATAAACATCAAATTGATTTGCCATGTTTCTCAAACCTTATATCAAACATTGATTATGGGTGGAAATAGTTTTGTTTTCAAATGTTGTTCAATTCCGAATTTAAAATTTTCAGAAAACTTAAAATTTTGTTTTAAAAATTAAGAAGAAAAATCTAGAAATTTTATGTATTTTTATGCATTTGTGCCAATTAATTGAATGCTATAAGTATAAAAACTTGCATAAACGTTTAAAAAGTACCCAACAAACATCATTTCCAGCCTTTGAAAAAAAATCAAACTGGCACTAAATATCAAGGGTGTTTTTCAAATTGTTTTCAGTGACAAAAATTTAAACATTTAAACTAAATTTGAAACATGTTGGAAATTTTTGTTTTTTCCTATACTATTAATTCTTTTCAAAAAAATATAAATATCAAATTGATTTGCCATGTTTCTCAAACCTAATATCGAACATTGATTATGGGTGGAAATAATTTTGTTTTCAAATGTTGTTCAATTCCGAATTTCAAATTGTAAGAAAACTTAAAATTTTGTTTTAAAAATTAAGAAGAAAAATCTATAAATTTTATGTACTCTTATGCATTTGTGCCAATTAATTGAATGCTATAAGTATAAAAACTTGCATATACGTTTAAAAAGTAAGTACATGAGTTTATCAAAAAAAAGTTATACACTCAGTTACCAAAATATACATACGGTAAATAAAATGATGTTTTCTTTGACAAACGTGTCAATTTTTGACATTTTTGCAGATGAAATTAATTAGTAGCCATGTAAATAGAATTTCTACTACATTAAATAAAATATTTTTGCAATTGCATCCAAAGAACATGGAAAAAACCTCTAAAATGCACATAAGCAAAGTTACATAAATATACATACGCCGATGTTATTTCAATGTACCGTCATTTCAATCGCTCGGAGTTTGATGAAATCACATATTCTTATATAGCTGTATTGCTAGCTTCTAAAAAAATCGCAAATACGCAATTTGTGTGCTAAAACTAGCCACCAATTGCCCAAAACGAATATTATTTTAAGGATGCTTAGAGATTAGTCTTAAAATCGCCTTATAATGTCCAGTATCTTACAGAAATTGTTCAAGCAGTATGCTAAAACAACAAACAACTCAAATTGTCATCAAAAACTTTAATGATAATGGTTATTGTACGCCCAAACCACTAAAAGATCATCCTTCAGAGCATAGCACCAGGATGAAAAAGGCTGGTATTTGGACCACAAACAAAAATCAATAAAAATGTATGGTCCGTATTGTTAAGGGAATATTGCCTGATCATGTTGTGGTGGTACGGTATCAAAAAGTTTACTGGCGTCTTCACAAAATGAATGCAAAGTTAGACTTGCTGAAAGTAGGGTATTTTAACACTGAAAAATAGTGCTTTTTAGTAACTCTAACTTTGCACTCGTTTTGTGAAGACACCTGTAAACTTTTTGGTACCGTACCACCACAACATTATCTGGTATTATTCCCTTAATAATACGGACCATGCATTTTCATTGATTTTTGCTCGTGGTCCAAATACCAGCCTTTTTCATCCTGATGCTATGCTCTGAAGGATGATCTCTTAGTGGTTTGCGTTTAAAATAACCATTCTCATTAAAGTTTTTGATGATAATTTAAGTTGTTTGTTGTTTTAGCATACTGCATGAACAATTTCTGTAAGATACTGGACATTATAAGGCGATTTTAAGACTAATCTTTAAGCATCTTTAAAATTATATTCGTTTTGGCCAATTGAGGGCTAGTTTTAGCACACAAATTGCGTATCTGCGAAATTTTTAGAAGCTAGCAATACAGCTATATTAGAATATGTGATCTTATCAAACTCCGAGCGATTGCAAAGACGGTACATTGAAATAAAATCGGCGTATGTATATTTATGTAACTTTGCTTATTTGCATTTTAGAGGTTTTTTCGATGTTCTTTGGATGCAATTGCAAAATGATTTTATTAAATGTAGTCGAAATGCTATTTACATCGCTACTAATTAATTTCAACTGTAAAAATGTCAAAAATTGGCACGTATGGGAGAGAAAACATCATATTATTGACCGTATGTATACTTTGGTAACTGTGTGTACATTTAATAACGTATTTTCTTTTCTTTAAAGATTTCGAATTTTAAAGAGCAGACGGCTGAAGAAGAAGACCTGGAAGGAGACGACCTCAAAAATGGCATTCGATGTAATTTTTTTATTAACAATTTTTAGTGCAAATAAATAGCAAATATTATTAAAATTCGTATTTACAGTTTTTTTAATAAAAAATAGTATTGAGGTTCATTTGAAAAATAATGTTAAATTAACATTATACATAAGGCTGAGAATTCTTTGAACACTACACTAAAATTCAATTAGATAGTAAGCATATTTTCAAGCTAAAAATATTTGTGTACATTGGAGAAACATTATACATTCAAAAAATCTCAAACTATATATCAAATCTAAATAAACTTGAAAATTTTACTTGAGAACTAACATGCCGTTTTCTTTGAAAATGCTATTGTTTTCAGGTTGAGAACTATGTTATTTTCAACTGGTTTTCAAGGCTAAGGTTTAAATTTTAAACTTGCTATCAATATAATATTCAATGTATTTCAAAGGTAAATGTTTGTTGGGAAAAATCGAACTAACATAAACAAACGCCGCAATAAGGCGTTTGTTTATGTTAGTTTAGCCTCTATTTTCATCCCTCACTCTCAGAATCGACCTAACATTTGCTAACCTGAATTTGTTCCACAGTATAATCTCTATCAAAATTAAGCAGACCCGTATTTTTTCGTTTGGCGAAATTCCTGCAAGTTCGGCTTTTAAGCGGATTTTTCCGAAAGCCCTTATTTTTTTATAAGGTGGCGACTAGGGTGGCCCAAAATTCCTTTTGCCTTGCTACAGGTCAACGTACCTTAAAAGATGAAAGGTGGTATCGTAACTAATATTTTGCGCCAAATTGCAGCACCCTACGACGATTAGAAGGGGATGCTAACTGATCACATATGTTTGCAACCTCCGAAGAAATCTAAAAAAATAAAATTTGCAATCCTAAAAATGACTTCATGGAATGGTATCGTTACAAGAGCACATACGTCACATATGGCCATTTTGCCCTAAGGTTGTCTACAAAGCACAATAAGGACATTTTAGTTTCGATTAGGAAAAAACAAAAATTTTTTTTTTTTTGATATTATACTCAAATTTAAGATATTTGTATTACCTTTCAAATGAACTTTATCGCAACTTAATGGATCGCACAGTTGTTGAGTAACAGCGGTTTTAGTAAAATGCAGGGTTCCGCTATTTTTAATATGCATTTTTTTTGTTTAAAGAAAATCTTAGGACAAATTGACCACATGTGAGTTATGTGCTCTTGTTACGCTACCATTCCATATGGTTATTTTTAAGATTGCAATAATTTTTTTTTTAAGATTTCTTTGGATGTTGCAAACACTTATGATCAGTTAGCATCCCCTTCCAGGCGTTGTAGGGTGCGGAAATTTGGCGCAAATTGTTCGTAACGATGCCACCTATCATATTTTGAGGTACGTTCAGTTCTGAGATATACTTGGTATTTTTCCATATGTTGATGGGCCACACTAGTGGCGACCCTCTTTTAAATTTGAGATTGGGCAGCTAAAAAAAACAGGTAAATCTTATTTTTCCCCCCTTATTCGCATATTTAAGTTTCAGTTTTTTTGTTACAAAAAATACAAAGTGTATTGCTTAAATCTTTTTTTTTAGCAGAAAAATCTGTTAATTATCTGTAAAATAAAGATTACAAAGTTAAAACTAATATTACGGATAAAACTTCTTTTTACAACAAAATACAAAGTATTTTCTTTAAATCTGTATTTTGACAGAAAACTCTGTCAAATATCTGTTTAATTGAGATTGCAGTCATTTTACAGAGTATTTTACAGAGTTATTATTTTGAGTTTATAGTTGGTCAGTGCTAGGCAAAACTCCATGATGAATTATTTCCCTCCACTTTCCAGTAATATAAGCCAAGTAAAAACAAGTTGTCTAAAGCCTTTGTAATCTATGAACAGTATAGTCCGAAGCATGCAGCAACAGAGTCGAGTTGAGCAAGCACAGTCAGTTCCTGGGGATTTGTAGAAGTTTGTATCTATTAATCGGCCACATTTTTTTGTTACAGAAGCAATCGCAAATCACTTGGCGTCAAAAAGTTCCAAAGCTTTAAATGACGTAGAGAAAATTCCAGATATGAAAAGCAAGAGATCAAGCGGGGAAATACTACACCATTTGTAGATGTTATTCGAAAAAAAAAATCAATTGAAATTTGAGGATTTCATTTGCTGTTTGAAAATTTTCCTTTATAATTCGAAGATTCTATAGTAATTCGAAAATTCCATTTGTAACTCAAAAATTCCATTTGTAACTCGAAGATTCTAATTTTAATTCGAAAATGATCAATTGTAATTCGTTAAAGATCAATTGTAATTCGAACAAGTAAGAGTGTTAAATTCGGCTGTGCCGAATCTTTTATACCCTCCAACACGTTTAAAATTAAAAAAAAAAATCGCAGGGGCGTCTTTTCTTTTTGCGGGGAGGGGAGGGGGGGGGGGGGGGCGGGGGAATCGGTGGGGGGCAACTTTACCACCGCTATATATTTATGTTTACAAATTATTTGTTTATGATATTTACGCTTAAATAATACATTTTTATCGTTATTTTTCATTAATTTCTGTAACCACGCCCCCAAAGGGGGGGCGGCCTGAAAAAAATCAAATTTCCTAACCCAGTTGGTCCAAGCGCAGGTCTATGAACATAATATGGTATAAAAATGATACATTTGTTGAGCAAAAATTAAAAAAAAACTCGTAAAAATATTGTATTTTTCAGGGGTTATTTTAGTTCTTCAAGGGGGAACTTTTTTCCCCCTGGTCCGATTTAGCCCGTCTTCGAACTTAACCTTACCAGTAACATAAGAGATATTCTTGCCCAATTTCAGGGGTCTAGCTCTTTTGGTTTGGACTGCATCGTTATTTCTACAGACGGACGGACGGACGGACGGACGGACGGACGGACGGATGGACATCGCTAGAATGTCTTAGATTCTATCATGGATCAATATTATATATACTTTGTGGGGTCCCCGACCGATATTTCGATATGTTACACACGGAATGACAAAGTGAGTATACCCCCATACTGTGGTTGGAGGGTATAAAAAGATCAATTGCATATCGTAAAATATTAACTATAACTCGAATATTCGAAATATAATTCGAAAAAGATCAATTGTTATTCGAATAAAAAGATTAATTGTAATTTAAAGATTCTAATTGTATTTCGAAAACGATCAATTGTAATTCGAAATTGTTATTCGAAAAATATCAATTGTTATTCGAAAAAGATCAAGTGTAATTTGAAAAAGATCAATTGTAATTAGAAATGGAATTTTTTAATTGCCTTAATGAAAAGTCAGTTATAAAAACTGAATTCAGTCGTAACAACCGATATTCAACTGTGACGAAATATATGCAATTGTTACAAACGATTTTTTGTTTCAATTGCTGACTTTCAGATGGAATTCGACAAATTCGTTTTCTTTGTAAAGATTTAAGGTAGGATATGTTAAAATGAGACTATCGTTTTGAAGTCATTATAATTGTTTCCCATGACCAAAAAAAAAAAAAAACGTCACCAAAATCAACATTAATATAAATATCGTATAAAGATGGGATGATAGAATTTTTAATAATAACATTTTCTAAAGAAAATTATGCATACTTTCTGTTGTATAAGCATAAACATTAACTCTTTCATTACATTCTGTTTCTTTTTTTAAGTTTTTTTTTTTTTTTTTGGAAAATCTCCAGTATAATCACGAAACTACAGAAGGAAACACAAGCTTTACCCACATGCGTCACTGAAGAGGACATGATTTTTTTGTTGCACCAACAATGTCATGAGTTAATTAATTAAAAAAGTTTGTAATAAAAAAATTTGTTTCATTTTTCCAGCACTTCTTTGTGGAGAACTTCAAATTGTTGATACCCTTCACTTGGTAGTTGATTTTATCATTCCGTTTGAAACACCTCGAAACATAAGTCGAGGATCCCTTAAAGTGTGTTTATGATCTCACATTGATTTAGCGATGTTAATGTTAATGTTAATGTTAATGTTAATGTTAATGTTAATGTTAATGTTAATGTTAATGTTAATGTTAATGTTAATGTTAATGTTAATGTTAATGTTAATGTTAATGTTAATGTTAATGTTAATGTTAATGTTAATGTTAATGTTAATGTTAATGTTAATGTTAATGTTAATGTTAATGTTAATGTTAATGTTAATGTTAATGTTAATGTTAATGTTAATGTTAATGTTAATGTTAATGTTAATGTTAATGTTAATGTTAATGTTAATGTTAATGTTAATGTTAATGTTAATGTTAATGTTAATGTTAATGTTAATGTTAATGTTAATGTTAATGTTAATGTTAATGTTAATGTTAATGTTAATGTTAATGTTAATGTTAATGTTAATGTTAATGTTAATGTTAATGTTAATGTTAATGTTAATGTTAATGTTAATGTTAATGTTAATGTTAATGTTAATGTTAATGTTAATGTTAATGTTAATGTTAATGTTAATGTTAATGTTAATGTTAATGTTAATGTTAATGTTAATGTTAATGTTAATGTTAATGTTAATGTTAATGTTAATGTTAATGTTAATGTTAATGTTAATGTTAATGTTAATGTTAATGTTAATGTTAATGTTAATGTTAATGTTAATGTTAATGTTAATGTTAATGTTAATGTTAATGTTAATGTTAATGTTAATGTTAATGTTAATGTTAATGTTAATGTTAATGTTAATGTTAATGTTAATGTTAATGTTAATGTTAATGTTAATGTTAATGTTAATGTTAATGTTAATGTTAATGTTAATGTTAATGTTAATGTTAATGTTAATGTTAATGTTAATGTTAATGTTAATGTTAATGTTAATGTTAATAATAGTGTTTTTCGTATAGAAAATTTCTCAGATTCTGAGAAATTTTTCGTATAGAAAAATTCTCAGGTTTTGAGACATTTTTTGAATACAAAAATGCTCAGATCCTGAGAAATTTTTCGTAAAGAAACACTCCATTATTTTTCGTATAGAAATATTCTTAGATTCTGAGACATTTTTCGTATAGAAAAATTCTCAGATTCTGAGACTTTTCGTATACAAAAATTCTCAAATTCTGTGACATTTTTCGAATAGAAAATTTATAAGATTCTAAGATTTTCAGATTATAACACATTTTTCGTGTAGAAAAATTCTCAGTTTCTAAAAAAGTTTTCTTATAGAAAAATTCTCAGATTCTGAGAAAATTTTCTTGTAGAAAAATTTTCAGATTCTGAGACATTTTTCGTGTACAAAATTTTTTGTATAGAAAAATATCCAGATTCTGAGACATTTTTCGTATAGAAAAATTCTCAGATTCTGAGACATTTTTTGTAAAGAAAAATTCTCAGGTTTTGAGATATATTTCGTATAGAAAAATTTTTAGATTTTGAGCCATTTTTTTAATAAAAAATTTTTCAGATTCTGAGACATTTTTCGTATAGAAAATTCTCAGATACTGAGACATTGTTCGAACAGAGCAATTTTGAGATTCTGAGGCATTTGTCTTATAGAAAAATTTTCAGATTCTGAGACATTTTTCGTATAGAAAAATTTTCAGATTCTGAGACATTTTTCGTATAGTAAAATTTTCAGATTCTGAGACATTTGTCGTATAGAGAAATACTCAAATTCGGAGAAATTTTTAGTATCGATAAATTCTCAGATTCTCAGAAATTTTTCGTATAGAATATTTCTCAGATTCTGAAATATTTTTCGTATAAAAAAATTCTCAGATTCTGAGAAACTTTTCTTATAGAAAAATTCTCACTTATAGAAAAATTCTCAGATTCTGAGACATTTTTCGTATAAAAAAAATTCTCAGATTCTGAAACAATTTGCGTACAGAAAAATTCTCAGATTCTGAGGCATTTTTCGTAAATAAAAATTCTCAGATTCGGAGACACTTTTCGTGTAGAAAAACTCTCAGATTCTGAGATATTTTTCGAGTACAAAAATTCTCAGATTCTGAGACATTTTTTCGTATTGAAAATATCCACGATTTTGAGAAATTTTTCATACAGAAAATGTTTCTAATTCTGAGACATTTTTCGTATAGAAAAATTCTCATATTCTGAAACAGTTTTTCGTATAGAAAATTTTCAGATTCAGAAACATTGTTGTACATTGTGAAGGGTATTGATGAATTCGTCCAAACGGACTTAAAATTTTTTCTTTACCACCATTAAATGGTGGCAGCGGCGAGCAAAAAAAAGGTGTAAATTTTTCAGCAAAAGAATAATGAATGATAAAATATGAATATAAATGAATTTGGTGATGAGGATGACGGTTTTGTTGGCTGCTGCTTATGAAAATATTTACAAATATTTTAATTGACATTTTTATGTTATGAAAAAAAAGTGACCACTTGCAGGGTGTTTGTATTTTTTTTTTTGTTATGTCAAAAAATTAAATGAAATAATTGCCGAAAGGTGCAAAAAAAATATTAATACCAAAAAATATATAAGGGTTATGAATTTTTTAAGTTATTTATATTTTATTTATTAAATTCTTTTAAGAAAATTAAGGAAATATTGAAGGTGTTGATTTGTTAGAAAACGAATGAAGTCAATAGGAAAAAAAATATGTATCAGCAGACATTTATCATATTGTTTAATAAAATTTAGCACTTTACTAGACATAAAAAATTATTAACATTTAATATCTTTTTGCAATGATTTATTAAAAAAAAATAACAAATATTGGAAATTAAGAAAATTTAACTAAATCAATTAAACAATTAATTGCACATAAAATGTAATTCAACAACAATTTTAATCACGTTAAGTTTTTACAGAAAAAAAACAGATCCGTTGTGCCAAAAGAATTTAGAGCCATCTTAATGTTTCTGTTGCAACAGTAACATTTAAAAGAACATTAGTTTTGACAACATAAATTCATCTGTAACAACAAATCCATAGTTGCTTTAAAAAATGTTAGCAATCGCAACTGAAAATTTCGGTTGCAGCAACCCAAACATTAAGTTGGCTCTAAATTCGGTTGGCACAACGAATCTCTGTATTCGGAAACACTAAATATTCATATTTATTTCATTAAAATATTAAATTTAAAAAAAATGTATAAGCTAAAATTTAAATTAAAACAAAAAATTTGCATAATTCTCAAAAAACACTCACTAAATTGTGTAACATCAAAGATTATTGTTATCATAAATGTCATAACATATATGACTTTCTTTTTATAAACAAAACCCCCCCCACTGTCGTGTATAGAAATCATAAGTGTTCTAAACAATCATATAAATTGTTATAAAACATTGAATAACAAGTGAGAGTGTTAAATTCGGCTGTGCCGAATCTATTATACCCTCCAAAATGTAAAAAAAATGAAAAAAAAAAATTGTCAGGGGCGTTTCTTTTTTTTTGGGGGGGGGTTGATAGGGTCAGTGGGGGACATTGAGAGCACCTTTCCATCGCGATAAATATACCAAATGTTTCATTTAATTAACAAAAATACAAAAAAAACATGTAAAAAAGTGTATTTTTTTAGAGGTTGGTTTAGTTCTTCAAGGGGGAACTTTTTTCCCCCTGGTCCGATTTGGCCAATTTCCGAACTTAACCTGCCTAGGAACATAAGACATATTTGTGCCAAACTTGAAGGGTCTAGCTATTTTATTTTGGACTGCATCGTGTTAACTACAGACGGACGGACGGACAGACAGACGGACGGACGGACGGACGGACGGACGGACGGACATCGTTAAAATGTCTTAGAATCGATCACTGATCAATAATATATATACTTTATGGGGTCCCCGACCGATATTTCGATGCGTTACACACGGAATGACAAAGTGAGTATACCCCCATACTGTAGTTGGAGGGTATAAAAATATGTTACAAACAAATGATATTATCTTTAATGGGATAAAATCAACAAATGTCAAATAATGATTTTAAAACGATTTTCTCACAAAAAAAGTTACGAAAAACCTACTCTGACAGATGAACCCGCATAATTTGTTAAAACAAGGTAACCAACCCTCCTTAGTCGTGTTTTTATTAATAAGGGTATTCATATAATGATACAAATATCCGTAAAATCGGAGTTGGACAATTTTTTTCTACTAGTCCTCCAATATTATATGTGAAATGAAAAATTCAAAAACAAAACAAGTAGAAAAGTTAAATTCGACTTGGCCGAATCCATGAATACCCTCCACAATGCCCCTTTGAAGTGGTAATAAATTTTCTGAAGTGAAAAAGAAAATTAACAATTTTGATTAGAAATAATTTATTTCGAATAAAATTTTTTTTTAGTTATTTTAGAGAAAAAAAAATTACAAAATTTTTTTTTTGAGTGGAATTTTTTCCAGTGTAAATTTTGTTTTTCGAGTGTTAATTTTTTTTAGTGGAAACATATTTTTGTGTGGTAAAAATACTTTGTAAAGTATTTGTCTAACTTGCCAATGTTTTTAAAGCTTGTTTAACGGTTTTTAAACACATGAATTTAAGGTGAAACCAATCTGAAATTCACGGTTTTCTTAATAACTTTTGAACGACTAAACCGATTTGGCTGAAATTCATTACCAACCAGACCAGGGGAACGACAAATATATTTGCCAAGCTGCAGTACCCTCAGGATTGTCTTTCGAAAGTTAGCGTGTTTTTTAACTAGTAAATTTGCTCTTTTGCATATAACTTTTGAACCACTGCACTTGGGCCAGAATTTCCATTTTTTGGCCAATAAGGTCTGTAAGGCAACACCTATTTAAAAATATTTTTTCGAAATGTCGACATCTTGAATTTTGACCATCTTTAATATCTTTTTATTATACCTTAAAGTTTTTTTTTTGCATGAGGTTAAAGTCAAAGTTTGTGATTTTTTTTATATTTTTTATTAATGAAACAAATAATTTTTTTTTGTACTCCCAGCAAAAAAAGTGCGGAGTACTTCTATTTGGAGTGCTTTAAAACTATAACAAATGTAATGAAATACAACAAAAATAACAAAAAACACAAGAAAAAAACACACAAACAGTTTTTTCTACTCCATAAAAAGTTGTTATTCAGCACTTAACTCATTACCTTCCGCGACACTCCCATACAAAAGTAAGTAGATATTCAGTAGATAAGAAGTACTCCGAGCTTTCAAACAACTTCCAACTACTTCCACGGAGTAGTTCTTTTCTACTGAATATCTACTTACATTTGTATGTAGGTGTCGCGATAGGTAATGAGTTAAGTGCTGAATATCTATGTATTTTGGAGTAGAAAAAACTGTTTGTGTGTTTTTGTCTTGTGTTTTTTGTTATTTTTGTTGTATTTCATTACATTTGTTATAGTTTTAAAGCACTCCACTGAGAAGTGGTAATGACTTTTTTTGCAGGGCTTCAACACAATATTTTTTCAAATTTTCGGTGAGGTTCTCCTAAAGACATACATGTTTGTTGAACACATGATAAAAACCGCCAAAAAGTAAGCTATAAGCATATTTTTTTTAAAATAAATAATGGAAATTCATACTTTTGTTGAAATCCGCCTTTTTTCAACACGAAAGTCCAAAAAAATCCAAACGATATTGACAAACCTCGAACTACGATCTGTCTCTGACAATGTATTCTATTCACATTTTTGCGACCCTGTGCGACCGTTCATAAACTTTTGATCTAGAGGCAATAAACCAAAATATGACGTTTAGAAATGCCCTAAAAAGAACTTCAAAATTTTTTGATATTTTTGTTTCTATTGATTTCTAATAAAAAATGTCTCACTTTGACAACATTGGCGTGATAACTGGTGATGGGCACGTGATTGAATTTTGACTCACGTTGACTCACGCTAACGCAAAAAAACATAATTTGCTCAATCGTTTTTTTCTCACACTTACTCTCTATTTACGTGAGTAAACAAAACACCACTCACGTGTGACTCACGCTAAAACTTTAAAACACGAATAAAATTGTAAAAACTGAATCAATACAATTAAATAGTTTTGAATCACGCAAAAAAATTGCACTCACTACGACTCACTCACGCAAAAAATTGTCTCACTCACTAACAAAAAATTTTAATCACGCTCACTTTAGATCACGAGTAATTCACGTGACCAGCGTCCATCTGTAGTGCTAAAAATTAAAGCTTGTAACGCATTTAAGCGGGCATATTCTGGCAATAGCATTTTTAATATTTTTTACGAAATTGTAAGCTTGTAGCATTATTTTTACATTTAGGATGGCAAATGCTTATTGGAAATAAAAAGTTCTCCCTTAAATGAGCCACTGAATATATGAACTTTTTGACGCATTTAAAAGAGAAATATTTTATTAAAATCTTCTGATAAAAGCAAAAAGAGGGATTTATAAAAACTTAAAAATTTAAACATTGTACATTTTTTTAAAAGTTATGTCCTAAATTTTGGATCCGCCATTTTGATTTCAAAAAATCTGAGTTCGTATTCGTGTTGTGCAATCATTTCCTAGTGATATTTTGAAACATTAATCAATAATTTAAATATCTTGTCCGCCATATTGGATCCGCTATTTTGAATATTTGATTCTAAAATCAGATTTGGCATTCCAAAAATCATCAAAATCAGACAACATAAAAAAAAAAATAATATTTTATTTGACGCCATATTGGATCCGCCATTTTGAATTTAAAAAAATCGGAGCTCATATTCGTGATTACTGACCCTAAATACATCAAAAATTACTAATTTAAGCACAATTAGCTAAGAATTACAAAAGCATATTCGCCATATTGGATCCGCCATTTTGAATTTCAAATCTTTAATTCCAAAATCAGTTTTAACATCCGAAAAACCATTAAAATCGAAGTTTTTGGCCAATAGAGACAACATATAAAAAATCTTAAATTTAAATTTGTCGCCATATTAGATCCGCCATTTTGAATTTTAAAAGTCTGAGCTCATATTCGTTATTAACTACCCCAAATACATCGATAATGATTATATTAAACACAATAAACAAAGAATTAAAACATCATGTCCGCCATTCTGGATCCGCCATTTTGAATTTTGATTTTTTTTCCAGAATCGTGATCAGCGAGCCTTTAACACCCATGTGCAATACTTTTTTGACATATAGGTTAAGCGGTCTATTTATGGCCAAAATTCAGGGATGCTGGCCCACAGTGCACTGAACCGATTTCGTTGGATTTTAATATGAAAATATGTGGATAAAATGGAGTAAGAAAATTCAACTCTGGATATTTTTTCGAGATCCTTAATTACACAGTGAAACAAAATC
The DNA here is from genome assembly GCA_963921195.1 of Pegoplata infirma. NCBI lineage: Eukaryota > Metazoa > Arthropoda > Insecta > Diptera > Anthomyiidae > Pegoplata > Pegoplata infirma. The sequence goes on along the minus strand of OY992537.1, from coordinate 111,427,345 downwards.
GATCTTTCGGAATCGGAATGTGACGAAACCAAAAGCAAATGAAAGCTGTCGTTTTCCATAACAAAAGCCTTAAGGCCTTTTTTTTAGGTCAGAGCTAGATTTTTTTTACACACATTTATAGTTGGTGATTTTAAAACATTTAATGTTTTATGTCCTACTTTAAGGGCTCCTGGTGGTGCCCTTATTAGATACGTAGGGTCCAGCTTTCCAACTTAAGCTCAAAATTACTTTAGCTATAACTGGTATGAATTTTGCTGCAATCGGTCCAGTACCTAGTTACTGAATAGACAAATTATTAAAATAAACCACTGGACACCGTTGCGTATGATTGTTATTTAAAGGCAATAACAATATCAATCATACGCCACTAATACAGTTTTCAAGCATTTATTATTATAATTATAATAAAAGATCACTGACTTCAAATGTGTGTAAAAAAAAATCTAGCTCTGAACTAGAAAAAAGCCTAGAGGGTTTGGTTAAGGAATCTGTCAACTTTCATTTGGTTTTGGTTTTATCACAGTCCGATTTTGGGTGTTGCACTGTGTTATGGTTTTATAAACTTGATGTTCAGAATCTACGATCATCCAGAAAAAAAAAATATTTAAAAAAAAAAATTTGGATATCAAGTGTTAAATTCGGCTGAATCTTTTATACCTTCCAAAAAGTAAAATAAAATTGAAAGGGGCGTTTTGTGAGATGTGGAGGCTGGGGACGTTCGTGAAACACTTTATAACTCGTGATACATGTTAACGAACTCATTTTAGTCCTGCTAGTTAAAGAAAATCGAAAGTGTGTTTTTTAACTATTTAATTCGCGAAAAACCATGCCGAATTTCACTCTTTTGCTTATAACTTTTGAACCACTGAATCGATTTCGCTGGATTTCAATGTGAAAATATGAGGATAAAATAGAGGAAGAAAATTCAACACGGGATATTTTTCGACCTCCTAAATAATGGTTTTATAAACTTGAAGTTCTGAATCTACGATTATCCAGAAAAAGAAAAATATTTAAAAAAATGTCTGCAAAGTTTGCACTCTTGCCCAAACCATCGAATCATGATAATATTTTGCTTTATAAATAGGTGATCTTTCTACAGCAAAATTTTTCTAGAAAAAATAACGCGATATTAGTTTGTCATTCCATGCAAAACGCATTGAAATATCGTTCGAGGACCCCATTATGTTTATGTATTATTGATCCGTAAAGGTTTCTAAGACATTTTAGTGATATCCATCAATCTGTTTGTCTGTGTTTGTCGATAAAAAAAGTTTTTTATGAAAAAACGTTTTTAATGAAAAAAGATTATTGATAAAAAAATATTTGATGAAAAAATGGGCCTGGGCCCCGGTAGACCCCCTGGAGCAAAACAACTACCTACTCTCCAACATGTATGTTTGGGTATTCAAATGAAAGGTAATTTGCCAACTATTGCAAATATGTATTTTTTTTTATGTATTTTAACAATATTGTACCCCTGAGATCCATTTTAGTATCTTTCTGTTCAATTACTTAGCCCGGTAATTAACCGGGTAAAAGGCTTGATACACAAAAAAAATTTAACTAAGCCGATAAACTAATTTATGGAGTTTGTAATCCCTGAGCCCGGCCGGAGGCCCGGAACCCAGCCCCGTAAATTTTAATGTCGCGTTTTCCCCAAAAAATGTTAGTGCCCCGTAAAGTGCACTTTTGCCAAAAAATTTATGAAAAAAAAAATATTGAGGAAAAAAAATTTATGATAGAAAAACACAATTCGATAAAAAAAATATTGATGAAAAAAAATACAGATGAAAACAAATATTGATGAAAAAAAATTGATGAAAAAAATATTGATGAAAAAAAAATATTGATGAAAAAAAATATTGATGAAAAAAAATTTTGATGAAAAATAATATTGATGAAAAAAAATTTTGATGAAAAAAAAAATATTGAGGAAAAAAATATTGATAAAAAAAATTGATGAAAAAAAAATATTGATGAATTAAAATATTAATGAAAACAAGTGAGAGTGTTAAATTCGGCTGTGCCGAATCTTTTATACCCTCCAAAATGTAAAAAAAAAAAAAATGACAGGGGCGTTTCTGTTTTGGGGGGGGGGGGGGGCGAAATTGATAGGGTCAGTGGGGCATGTTGAGAGCACCTTACCATCGCGATAAATATACCAAATGTTTCATTTATTTAACAAAAATACAAAAAAACATGTAAAAACGTGTATTTTTTTAGAGGTTGGTTTAGTTCTTCAAGGGGGAACTTTTTTCCCCCTGGTCCGATTTGGCCAATTTCCGAACTTAACCTGCCTAGGAACATAAGACATATTTGTGCCCAACTTGAGGTTCCTAACTCTTTTATTTTGGACTGCATCGTGTTAACTACAGACGGACGGACGGACGGACAGACGGACGGACGGACAGACGGACGGACGGACATCGCTAAAATGTCTTAGAATCGATCACTGATCAATAATATATATACTTTATGGGGTCCCCGACCGATATTTCGATGCGTTACACACGGAATGACAAAGTGAGTATACCCCCATACTGTAGTTGGAGGGTATAAAAATGGTGATAAAAATATTGATGAAACTAAAAAATATTGATGAAGAAAATAGTGATGTAAAAAAAATATTGATGAAAAAAACACAATACTTATTGATGAAAAAAAAAAAATATTATAAAAAAGAAATATTGATGAAAAAAAAAAAAAAAATATTAAAAAAAACAAGTGAGAGTGTTAAATTCGGCTGTGCCAAATCTTTTATACCCTCCAAAATGTAAAAAAATAAAAAATAAAAAATTGTCAGGGGCGTTTGTTTTTTTTTGGGGGGGGGGGTGATGGGGGTCAGTGGGGGATGTTGACAGCACCTTCCCATCCCGATAAATATAACAAATGTTTCATTTATTTAACAAAAATACAAAAAAACATGTAAAAAAAGGGTATTTTTTCAGAGGTTGGTTTAGTTCTTCAAGGGGGAACTTTTTTCCCCCTCGTCGGATTTTGCTCATTTACGAACTTAACCTGCCTATTAACATAAGACATATTTGTGCCAAATGTCGGGATTCTATCTCTTTTATTTTGGACTGCATCGTGTTAGCTACAGACGGACAGACGGACGGACGGACAGACGGACGGACGGACGGACGGACATCGCTAGAATGTCTTAGAATCGATCACTGATCATAAATATATATACTTTATGGGGTCCTAGACCGATATTTTGATGCGTTACACACGGAATGACAAAGTGAGTATACCTCCATACTGTAGCAGTTGGAGGGTATAAAAAATATTGGTGAAAAAAAAAAATTATTTATGAGAAAAAATATTGATGAAAAAAATATTGATGAAAAATAATATTGATAAAAAAAAAATTGATGAAAAATAATATTGATGAATTAAAATATTATAGAAAAAAATGGTGATAAAAATATTGATGAAACAAAAAAATATTGATGAAGAAAATAGTGATAAAAAAAAATATTGATGAAAAAAACACAATACTTATTGATGAAAAAAAATATTGATGAAAAAAAAATTATTTATGAGAAAAAATATTGATAAAAAAAAATATTGATGAAAAAATATTGATAAAAAAAAATATTGAAAAAAAAATATTGATGAAATTTTTTTCATATTTATCAATATTGATGCAAAATAATTACGTTTTATTCACCAGCTGGTGAATATTTGTTTTATTCACCACGAGGTGAATTATTTTCGAAGTTACAAACACAAGTTACTAAAATTTTTGGTTTTAAGAAAATGAAAACAGTAATTCTCATTTTCTTTTTTGTTAATCGTTAGCTTATATAGTCAAACTAAGGCGGCGTCCTGCAACTTTTTTAAAATTAGACACCAGCCTAAAAACATTATCATGTTAAAAAATTGTGGAGGGTATAAAAGAATATCAAAATTCTTTTATACCCTCCAAAATGTAAAATAAAATTGAAAGGAAGGTTTTGTGAGAGGTGGAGGCTGGGGACGTTCCCGAAATACCTTCTACCTCTAGGCATGCTAGTTTAATAAAACCGTCGTAAAAAACCCCTCGATTAAAATTTTTTAGTTTTATTGGAAAATTTTTCTCAGACTGCTTATGAGGCATTTCACACCAAAGGCCCAACGAAAAAAAAACATGTGTACCGCAAATTTCGGAATAGGTTGTATGGATAGCTCAATAGTGAACTAAGAAAATTGCGGTTTTGGTTTTTCAATTTTTCAAAAACTGGGCTTAGGAGGCGTGGTCAAATATTGGAAAAATGGTAAAATTTGTGTTGAGTTGCTTTGTTTAAATATTTATAAAATTAAAACGGAATACACCACAATCTCAAAAATTTACATTCTTGTATAGTTTTGTATGGGCCATCGATTAAATTTTTTTTTGGAAAATTTTCAGAACCGCTCTCAAATTTTCCATTTTTTAAAAAAGTCAATTTATCAAAAATCCGGCCACTTTTGTTTTTTTTTTTTTTTAATTTTAGAGTTTAGCTTTCAAATTCTTAAAAGTTAAAAGAGTCTTATAAGCGGTTTTTAAAACAAATTTTGTATGGAAATTCGATTAATAAACCTGATATTAAATGCTACAATTTTTTATGAATTTGGAGGTAAATGTTTGTCTATCCACACAAAAAAATCAGACATGTCTTTTTCGTTTTTCAGAGCCAAAACGCATTTGGAATTTGAATTTCATAACAATTTAGTATTTTCAACATAGCGTATGAGTAACATTTATGCAGATATTTAATACTTATTCGCTAAGTTGAAACAAGAAAATACAAGCAAATTACAAAATTGTTATGAAATTTAATTTTGAAATGCGACTTTTTCGAAAAAAAAAAACGAAAAACACATGTCTGAAGTTTTTCTTGTGGATAGCCAAACATCTAAGCCTTAAAAATTATAAAAAAGTGGCCGGATTTTTGATAAACTGATTTTTTTAAAAAATGGGAAATTTCAGAACGGGTTGTGAAAATTTTCGACAGAAAAAAATTTTAATCCATAGCCCATACAAAACTATACAAGATTGTAAATTTTTGAGATTGTTGTGCATTCCATTTTAATTTGATAAATATTTAAGCAGGATAACTCGACACAAATTTTACCATTTTTCCAATATTTGACCATGTTTTTGAAAAATTGAAAAACCAAAACGCAATTTTCTTAGTTACACATAGGGCTATTTATACAACCTATTCATATATTCACGGGACACTTGTTTTTCTGTAGCGGGACATTTGGTGTGAAATGCCTCTTATATGCAAATTCCAAAAAATTCCACTTTTGGCTTAAAATTTCTTTCTGGCTACCGTGCATGCGCGGTTACAAGGGGGTGGAAAAGGGGAAATTTCCCCCCCCAGACCAAATTTCAAAAAGAAAAAAAAAAAAAGAAAAAAGAAAGGAAAGAAAGAAAAATAAAAAAAAATAAAGAAGGAAATGTTCTAAAAATTTTCCGAAGGAAAAAAAATCACGAAATCGAAAATTTTTCAGAGAAAAAAATCTACAAAATTTTATAGGGAAAATTTGAAAAATTTTTAAGTGTGACTTAATCTGAAAATTTTTTGTGGAAAAATATCTGCCAATCTTATTATGAATTTTGGTATAAAAAATGACTTAGAATATGTTTTTTTTGTATAGAAAAATGTTTCAGTATCTTCATTTGGTTTACATAAAAAATGTTTGTCTACTACATAGGAAAAGGAAAAATTTTTTAAAATCGTAAAAATGTTGGTAGTCTAAAAATTTTGTCAGAATGTTTTAGAATCGGTCACAGAATCTGAGAATTTTTCCGTAGAAAAAGGTACGAAAAAACACTCAATATTGTCATATCCTCAAATATTTTCTTTTTTGGATTTTTGTAGGAGAATTTCCAAATTCTAAAAGTCTCCGAATCTGAGACTTTTTCTACGGAAGAAAGGTATCAAAATTTGAGACTTATTTATAGGAAAAAAATTAGGAGAATCTGAGACTTTTCGATAGGAAAAGGTCTAAGAATCTGAGACTTTTTCTATAGGAAAAAGGTCTCAGAGACTTGTTTTAAGGATAAAGGTCTCAAAATCTGAATCTTTTTTAAAAAGAAAAAGGTCTCAAAGTCTGATACTTTTTTTGTTGAAAAGAAGTCTCAGAAGTTCAAACTTATTTAATTGGAAGAAGGTCGCAGAATCTGTGACTTTTTCTATGTGAAAAAGGTCTTAGAATCTAAGTCTTTTTCTTTTCTCAGAATCTGTCACCCCTTCTTTAGAGGGAATAGTACCAGAATTTTAAAATTTTTTTATTTAAGAAAAGCTCTCAGAATCTGAGACCTTTTCTATGGGAAAAAGGTATGAAAGTCTAAGACTTTTTCCTCAGGATTAAGGTTTCAGAATCTTAGACTTTTTTTACAGAAAAAAAGAGTTGAGGCTTCCTATCGACAAAAAGGTCTCAGAATCTGAATTTTTTTCAGTACGAACAAATTTAATAATCTAAGACCTTTTCTATAGGAAAAATATCTCATAAATGCTTTAAAATATGAAACTTTTTCTATAGTAAAATTTCTCAGAATCTGAGATTTTTTCTGTCAAAAAAAGTCTCAGAATCTGAGAAGAAGTCTTAGATTCTGGGCATTGCACTATTAAAAGTAATTTTTTGATCATCTGATATTTTCTTCTATTTTGAAAAATTCTCTGATTTAAAAATAACAAAAAAAAAAAATATTTTAAAAAAGTGATAGGAAAGCTATAAAATCATAAAATATTAGTTTTTGCCGAAGGAGGTTTACTTTTCATGATCATATGTATATTATGAAAAACAAACCTTCTTCGGCAAAAACTAATAAATTTAATGATTTTATAGCTTTCCCAAACCTTTTTTTTTGCAAATAAAACGTGTTCCTGTTTTTGCTCGTCAGACAAAGCATTATGATTTTTTTCTTTGAAGTAAAAAAAAAAAATTCCCCCCCCAAAGCCAAAAGCTGTACCCGCCACTGCTACCGTGAGTACCCTTAATATGATGCTTTAGTAACAAATGATATATTAAAATTATAAAATAAAATCAGCAACTTTAAATAACTTTTTCATTTATAACAATTTTTTTTGATAACACTGAAAGACAGGGCTGGAGTTGTAGAATTTTTAGCTACAAACAACAACAAAAATTAAATTTGACATGTTGCACATTTAGAGATAAGAAAGTTTTTTTTTTTGGGAAACAGTCGATTGTTTTTTTTTTTTTTTTGTTCTTTCAACACTTTTTCACCCTTATTAAAAATTGAAATTTTTATATTATTTACAACAAGGGGAATTTCAAATATACAAAACGAAAAAAATATATAACAAACCAAATATTTTAAGTTATTTTGTTACGGAACAAGTAAAACCACTGTAAATACCAAGATTTACTGCTGTTTTAGTTTCTAAAATACTGTGTAATGTGAGTAATAGAGGGGGCTGAAATTGCATTAAAATTTATCAAAACAAATTAATTTAAAATATTAAATTATGAGTTGGTTTATTGTAGCTCGAGGTCATTTTTTCTATACTACACTCAAAAATAAAAACTTTGTAAAATGACAAGAATAGTTTTAGGCTGGTGTCTTATTTTAAAAAAGTTGCAGGACGCCACCTCAATTTTAAACCGTTTTTCACCAACTGGTGAAGAAAAATTAACATAATTATTTTTCAACAAAATTTATTTTTATTCATAAATTTTTTTTTTAACCAATTTTTTTTTCATCAAACTTTTTTTTTATAATTTTTTTTTTTCATAATTTTTTTTTTTCATCAAACTTTTTTTTTCATCATTTATTTTTTTATCAATTTTTTTTTTCATTAATTTTTTTCACCAAATTTTTTTTTTCATCAAATTTTTTTTCCACCAAATTTTTTTTTTTGCATCATTTTTTTTTCTTTTTTCCTCAAACTTTTTTTTGAATGATTTTTTTTTTTCATAATTTTTTTTTTTTCATCAAACTTTTTTTTAGCAATTTTTAGAGTCCGACCGAAACCAGTTTTCGAGGCCGAACCGAAACCGAACCGAATATTCGGCCGAAAAAGTAATATTCGGCCGAAACCGAACCGAAACCGAAACTCAAAAAAAATTATCGCCTGGCATGAATAAAATTATTAAAAAGTTGTTAAAAATAAATATACAGCATAAAATGCTTTTAAACCGTAGGAATTGTTGTATTTAAAAAAAAAAATGTTGTTTAAAAAACTTACAAAAAACTTGTATATTTCGTTTGTAGATTAGGAGAAAGTAATTTTTGAACTGAAACAGTTTTACATTTATTGCATAAACTTGTAAAATTTTCTTCAATTGAACTGAAACAAGTGTAATGAAATACGAAATCAAAAAATTTTGCGACTTTTTTACATATTTTTTAAAATACCAAAAAGTTTCGGTTTCGGCTAATATTCGGCCAAAATTTTGCCGAATACCGAATAGAGGCCGAAACCCCATTATTCGGCCGAAACCGAGACCGAAACCGAATATTCGGTCGGACTCTAGCAATTTTTTTTTTATTAATTTATTTTTTATAAAATATTTTTTTCATCAAAATTTTTTTTCATCAAATTTTTTTTTTCATCAATTTTTTTTCATTAATTTTTTTTTCATCAAATTTGTATTTTTCATCAAAATTTTTTTTCATAAATTTTTTTTTATCATATTTTTTTCATCAATTTTTTTCATCAAATTTTTTATCAAATTTTCTATTATCAATTTTTTTCTCACCAAAAAAAATTTTTTTTTTATATTTTTTTTCATCAATTTTTTTTACATCAAAAAATTTTTCTTTTCATCAAAAAAATTCATCAAAAACTGTTTTCATCAAAATTTTTTGCACCAAAAATGTTGGGTTCATTAAATTTTTTTTGGCATAATTTTGTTTTTCGTGAAAAAAAATATTTTTTTTTACCAAAACTACCCTTTTACCAAGTCTCAGCTTTTCGCATAAAAATGTTCCATTTGTTTATCAAATGTACATGAAACAAGTGAGAGTGGTATATTCTTTGGTGCCGAATCTTTTATACTCTCCAAAATGTAAACAAACTTTTTTGCACTTATTTGTGAAATGTACAGCTGTTTTGGTTTTTGAATGGTTCCTCGACTGATATTTCAATTCGTTTTGCATGGAATAGCAAAGTAATATAACTAGTGTCCGACCGAACGTTCGGGTTCGGTTACGGAGTTCGGCAAAAAGTGACGTTCGGCCACTGTTCGGTGTTCGGTCAAATTTTTGCCGAACTTTACCGAACACCGAACTTTTGTATGTATTGCATTTTATTGTCTTTAAATTAAGCCATATTACCAGTGCAACTACTTTACACCTAGAATCGGGCTATTATTAAAAAGAAATATATTTTTTTTTTCCAAAAAAATCAACTTGAGCTATATTTTTCCACTTTTTATACCCTCCACTTAGTGATAGAGGGTATATATAAGTTTGTCATTCCGTTTGTAACTCATCGAAATATCGGTCTGGGACCCCATAAAGTATATATATTCATGATGTCCGATCGATTTTAAGACATTCTAGCGATGTCCGTCTGTCTGTGGAAAATGCTCTCGCGGACAAAATATTGCACAGAGATGACTGAAACTTAGCATATATATTGGAAGTTCTCCCGAGAAGTTTGATATCGGTTCAGCGGTTCAAAAGTTATGAACGAAAATGTAAGCACACCTCAAAAATTTCAGTACATTCAACATAACCTAAAAATACAAAATGCTTTAATTCGGCTTCTGGTTGACATATGTGAACATAATTGAGCACCAAATGGTATTTAAACAAGTACGAACATATTTTTTGACAAAAAAAGAAAAAAATCGCGGATTTTTTTTTTACCAAAATTTTTTTTGCGGAAATTTTTTTTCAATTTTTTTTTTTTTTTTTTAAGCGATTTCCTTTTAAATAAAGTTGTTTGCAATAATCTTTTTGAAATTGTGGAGCGTATCACTACGGCAAGGCCGAATTTAACTTTTTTACTTGTTTAAGTATACAACTAATAAAAAAAAACTAGGGATGTCGCGAATATTCGTCACTATTCGGTATTCGGCATATTCGGCATGTTTTTTGAATATTCGGTTAAATAAATATTCGGTAACAGTTTGCCGAATATTCGGCAAAATTAAAATTTGGTTAAAAAACACGTTTTATTAACGTTTGACTTTTTTGTAGTCATTTTAATTTGTTTTTTGTCCAAAAAAAACGTGAGCACTTGATTCAAATTCGAATTGTTAAGGTAACAGAAAAAATAGTGTCAGCAAAACCGTTGTTGTTTTTTAGTCTGGTACTTTTTTTTTTAATTTTTTACATAGATAAAATACAGGCGTATGAATAATCAAACTATTCGGCAATATTCGTATTCGGTTCAAGCCGAATACCGAATAGTAAATATTCGGTAAAATGCCGAATACACTATTCGCGACATCCCTAAAAAAAACACATCTTTTAGTTGTTTTTTTCATAATTATTTGCAAAAACAACTTTTTTTTTAAATAAAAAAAAGTTCGGGTACGGGTTCGGGTTCGGCCGAACTTTGCAAAATTTACCGAAGTTCGGGTTCGGTTACGGGTTCGGTCTGAAAAAGTGCGTTCGGTCGGACACTAAATATAACTGATGTTTCAATTTGTTGTGCATGGAATAGCAAAGTAATATAACATTATTTTTTCTAAAAAAACTTTGCTTTGGCAAGTACACCCAATTCTTCCGCAAAACATTATCATGATTTAATGTTTTGGGCAAGAGTTCAAAATTCGCAGGCATTTTTTTGCTACATCCAATTTGACAACAATTCCTTGCAATTTTACAAGCTTTTTACCAATAATTTTGCAGTTTTACAAGTTTTTACTAATAAAATTGTTAATTTACAAATTTTTTGACGCGATAAAACTTACAAGGAGGTTTCGTGATTTTACTAGATATTTTGCTACCTTCTATTTTACGAGAATTCCTAGTAAAAATTACGAGGTTATTCGTAATTTTACAAGATTTTTACCAATAAAATTGTAAATTTACAAATTTTTTGGCAAAATAAAACTTACGAGGAAATCTCGTGAATTTACCAGAGTTTTTTTGTAAAAAAAATGTAAATTTCGATCGAAAATTTTTTGCTAAAGAAAAGGAAAACTGTCGAATATTGGTAAACTGGGATTACGAGACTTTTTCTAGTAATTTGACAAGTTTTTTTTTTGTTTAATTAAAACTAGAATAATTTTAAAGAAAATTATTTTTCTTTTTTAAATTTATTTATGTTGGGAATTTTTGAAAGAACGTGTTCCAGAATTTGTCAGATTTCATTGTCAAGACTATTTAGCAAATATAAAAACAAGAAATATTGGGAATTTAAATGACAAATCGCTAAAATTTAAACAAAAATATTAATACAAATTAAACTCTACCCTCATTGAGAATTTTAAAAAGAAATTTTTTCATTCTCTTAGTTTGATCACGACCGTCAAACAACCAACAAAAAACTATTAAAACAGATTTACACCCATTGGATAATGCTATATGCTAGTTGTTGTTGCAAATCTCAAATGTATGGCTATTTCGAGTGTAATACCATACATGAGGCATTCCACACCAAATGTCCAGCGAACAAAAACATGTGTACCGTTAACTTCTGAATAGGTTGTATGTATAGCCCTATATGGAACTTATAAAATTGCGTTTTTGGTTTTTCAATTTTTCAAAAACTGGGCTTCGGAGATGTGGTCAAATATTGGAAAAATGGTCAAATTTATGGCGAGTTGCCTTGACTAAATATTTATCACATTAAAACGGAATGCACCACAATATCAAAAATTTACATTCTTATATAGTTTTGTATGGGCTATCGATTAAATTTCTTTTTTTTTGGAAAATTTTTAGAACCCGTTCTGGAATTTTCCATTTTTTAAAAAGTCAATTTATCAAAAATCCGGAAACTTTATTTTTTAAATTTTTTTTTTTAAAGTTTAGATGTTTGTCTATCCACACAAAAAGATTCAGAAACACGTTCTTCGTTTTTTTTTTGAGAAAATCGCATTTGAATTTTTAAATTTCATAACAATTTTGTAATTTGCTTGTATTTTCGTGTTTTAACGTTGCGAATGAGTATTTTATTATTAATTGCATAAATATTACACTCAAAAAAAAGAAACTGTAAAGTTAGCAAAATATTTAGTTAAATTTAACTAAAAAAGCACCTGATTTTAGTCCTACTAAATTTCTAGTTAATTTAACTAAAAATATTTAGCTAACTTTTCGTAGAATGCATGTAGCAAAAAAAAAAACCGTAACTTTAACTAAAAATGTTGCTGAAAATTTCATAACATTTTTATGTACATATTTACAAAAAAAATTAGTTGAATTCAGCTAAACGTTTTGTTACTTTTCGTAAACTAAAATTAAAAAAATATTTTCTAATTTTTATACCCTCCAACTACAGTATGGGGTAGGGTGGCCCAAAATTCCTTTTGCTTCGCTACAGGTCAACGTACCTTAAAAAATGAAAGATGGTATCTTAACTAATATTTTGAGCCAAATTGCAGCACCCTACGACGATTAGAAGGGGATGCTCACTGATCACATGTGTTTGCAACCTCCGAAGAAATCTAAAAAAAAAAATTTTGCAATCCTAAAAATTACTACATGGAATGGTATCGCTACAAGAGCAAATAAGTCACATATGGCCATTTTGCCCTAAGGTTGCCTACAAAGGACAATAAGGACATTTTAGTTTCGATTAGGATAAAAACAAAAAAAAAAATTTGGATATTATACTCAAATTAAAGATATTTGTATTACCTTTCAAATGAACTTTATCGCAACTTAATGGTCCGCATAGTTTTTGAGTTACAGCGGTTTTAGTGAAATGCAGGGTTCCGCTTTTTTTAATATATGGGAATTTTCGTGTCAACTGACACAACTTTTGAAACCGATATCTTCCGATCGGGATGAAATTTGCACCAAGGTTAGTCCTATTGGATAGTAGTTCAGACACAATTTTTCAGCGAGATCGGTCAAGCACTCTCTGAGTTAGAGGGGGTCGAAATTTGACATTTTGGCCAAAGAGGTGTTTATTATCATCCATGTAACTTCTTACTTATTGTTTTTAGCAAAATGTATCCCAAAGAGTTTAGATAGCTATTTCTTCAGTCTTTCGAAAAAAAATTATAAAAAAAATAAAAAAAAATTTTTTGATTTTTTTTCTTAAAAATCTAAAACTTTTTTGACTATTTCCTCAAATTGGGCCCTTTTTTTTTTTTTTTTTTTTTTTTTTGATTCAAAAGAAAGCTTAGGTCTTTTCCTTTAAGAGCTATGGGGTCGCTTAGTGGGATGCGAGTGGGATATCTATGAAAAAATTATTTTTTTAACTTTGGAACACAAAAAACGGTTCTTCAATTTGCACTATTAGGCGTGGGATAGCTAACCAGTTTTCGATTTCGATCCGCGATACCCTCTAATTTTTATAGGTTCGAAAAAGAAAGCACGAGCCAAAAAATGAGGGCGGTGGGGTTGGGCCATATGGCTCCTCATCGGGGTCAAAATTGGGCGTAAAGAGGTTACAATCCTCAAAAAGCCCCACAACTGCCCTAGAACTGCCCACGGAGGGGTGCAATGTGAGACCGACCTCTATTAATTTTCTGCCCCCAACATTTTTTTTGAATATACCTAACCTCTATTTCCACTTCCTAAGGGGGCTCCCATACAAAATGACATTTTTATAAAATTTGCTCCTACCGCTCTAACTGTCCATAGGGTGCCCCTAGAGAAGTAAAATATATGACCGACCCCCAATATTTTTTCATCTCCAACATTTTCTCAGAATATACCTACCCTTTATTTTCAACTCTTAAGGGGGTCCCCATACATTTTTTTTTATTTTTTTATTAGTTTTTAAAAATACATGCTTTTATAACGTATGGGAGCCCCTTAAGGAGTGGAGATAGGGTATTATTATATTCGGACAAAATGTTGGTAACTAAAAAATAATGGGGGTTGGTCATAATTTTTGCCTCTCTAGGAGGCACGGTAGGGGCGGTAGGAGCTGGTTTAATAAAACAAATTTATAAAAAATAAAAGAAATGTATGGGGACCACCTTAAGGGTTAAAGATACATTGTAGGTGTGTTCGCAGAAAATGTTGGAATTAATAAAATAATGGGGGTCGGTCATACATTTGGCTCCACTTGGGGCACTTTAGGGTAAGTTAGAATGGTAGGATCAAATTTTTTAAAAACGTTTTGTATGGGAGCCCCCATAGGAAGTGGAAATAGGGGTAAGGTATGTTCAAGAAAAATGTTGGGGGCAGAAAATTATTGGAGGTTCGTCTCACATTGCACCCCTCCAGGGGTTTTTCTAGGGCAGTTTTGGGGCTTTTTGAGGATTTTACCTCTTTACGCCCAACTTTGACCCCGATGAGGGGCCATATGGCCCCACCCCACCGCCCTTATTTTTTTTGGCTCGTGCTTTCTTTTTCGAACTTATAAAAATTAGAGGGTATCGCGGATCGAAATCGAAAACTGGTTAGCTATCCCACGCCTAATAGTGCAAATTGAAGAACCATTTTTTGTGTTCCAAAGTTAAAAAAATAATTTTTTCATAGATATCCCACTCGCATCCCACTAAGCGACCCCATAGCTCTTAAAGGAAAAGACCTAAGCTTTCTTTTGAATCAAAAAAAAAAAAAAAAAAAAGGGCCCAATTTGAGGAAAAAGTCAAAAAAGTTTTAGATTTTTAAGAAAAAAAATCTAAAAATTTTTTTTTATTTTTTTTATAATTTTTTTTCGAAAGACTGAAGAAATAGCTATCAAAACTCTTTGGGACACATTTTGCTAAACACAATAGGTTAGAAGTTACATGGATGAGAATAAACACCTCTTTGGCCAAAATGTCAAATTTCGACCCCCTCTAACTCAGAGAGTCCTTGACCGATCTTGCTGAAAAATTGTGTCTGAACTACTATCCAATAGGACTAACCTTGGTGCAAATTTCATCCCGATCGGAAGACATCGGTTTCAAAAGTTGTGTCAGTTGACACGAAAACCCCCATATATTTTTTTTTTGTTTAAGGATAAACTTAGGACAAAATGGCCACATGTGAATTATGTGCTCTTGTTACGCTAGCATTTCATATGGTTAATTTTAAGATTCCAATAAAAAAAATTTCAAGATTTCTTTGGAGGTTGCAAACACTTATGATGAGTTAGCATCCCCTTCCAATCGTTGTAGGGTGCTGAAATTTGGCGCAAATTGTTCATTACGATGCAATCTATCATATTTTGAGGTACGTTTAGTTGTGAGTTATACTTAGTATTTTTCCATATGTTGTTGGGCCACACTAGTATGGGGGTATACTCACTTTGTCATTCCGTGTGTAACGCATCGAAATATCGGTCGGGGACCCCATAAAGTATATATATTATTGATCAGTGATCGATTCTAAGACATTCTAGCGATGTCCGTCCGTCCGTCCGTCTGTCTGTCCGTCCGTCCGTCTGTAGTTAACACGATGCAGTCCAAAATAAAAGAGCTAGATCCCTCAAGTTTGGCACAAATATGTCTTGTGTTCCTAGGCAGGTTAAGTTCGGAAATTGGCCAAATCGGACCAGGGGGAAAAAAGTTCCCCCTTGAAGAACTAAACCAACCTCTAAAAAAATACACTTTTTTACATGTTTTTTTGTATTTTTGTTAAGTAAATGAAACATTTGGTATACTTATCGCGATGGGAAGGTGCTCTCAACGTCCCCCACTGACCTTATCAACCCTCCCCCCCCCATAAAAAAGATACGCACCTGACAAATTTTTGTTTTAATTTTTTTTTTACATTTTGGAGGGTATAAAAGATTCGGCACAGCCGAATTTAACACTCTCACTTGTTTTTTTTTACATTTTCAGGTTGACATTTGATTTTATTTCACCGAACACTTTAAACACTAACGCTTCACTTATTTTTATCTATTTTTTCACAGCTTTAAGTTCAGCTTAAGTAGAGCTTATGAGATTTGCATAGGAGGCTACACAATAAATTTCTTAAATAGTAATCACTCTTTTCACTTAACAAATATGTAAAGAAAAATCAGCAAATTAATAAGTAAAAATTGGTTAACTGAGTTTTAAAGTCAACAAAAAAAATTATTTCAATATTTGTTCAAAACTAGTATTATCGTAAATTGAACTTAACTAAAAAAAGTAGTTAAAACGCTGATTTTAACTAAAAATTTGCTAAAAAGCCAGTTAACTCAGCTTAACTAAAATAAAATTGTTAACTTTACAGTTTTATTTTTTTGAGTGTACTCATGCGATCTGTTGAAACAAAATACAAGCAAATTACAAAATTGTTATGAAATGTAAAATTCAAATGCGATTTTCACGAAAAAATCGAAGAACGTGTTTCTGAATTTTTTTGTGTGTAAGAGTGTTAAATTCGGCTGTGCCGAATCTTTTATACCCTCCAACACGCAAAAAAAAAATTGCAGGGGCGATTTCTTTGATGGTTGGTGGGGCGGGGTTTCCTTTCGAAAATGTGTTTAAAAATTAATTCTTATGCTTTTTGCACTAAAGAAATACAAGTTTATCATTATTTAAAAAAAAAAAAATATATTCCACGCCCATAAAAAGGGGGGGTCCAAATGCAGGACTTTGAACTTCTTGTAGCATAAAAATGTTGCATTTGTTAAACAAAAACAAAAAAAATCATGTAAAAAAGTGGTATTTTTTAGAGGTTGGTTTAGTTCTTCAAGGGAGAACTTTTTTTCCCCTGGTCCGATTTTGCTCATTTACGAACTTAACCTGCCTATTAACATAAGACATATTTGTGCCAAATGTCGGGAGTCTAGCTCTTTTATTTTGGACTGCATCGTGTTAACTACAGGCGAACAGACGGACGGACACACGGACAGACTGACGGACGGACGGACGGACATCGCTAGAATGTCTTAAAATCGATCACTCATCATAAGTATATATACTTTATGGGGTCCTAGACCGATATTTTGATGCGTTACACACGGAATAACAAAGTGAGTATACCCCCATAGTATGGGGGCCCATACTGTAGTTAGAGGGTAAAAAAAATTAAAAAAAGTGGGCGGATTTTTGATAAATTGACTTTTTTAAAAAATGGAAAATTTCAGAACGGGTTCTGAAAATTTTCCAAAAAAAAAATTTTAATCGATAGCCCATACAAACTATATAAGAATGTAAATTTTTGAAATTGTGGTGCATTTCGTTTTAATGTGATAAATATTTAATCAAGGCAACTCGCCACAAATTTGATAATTTTTCCGATATTTGACCACGCTCTTAACCTTTATGTGCTCGGGATTGTAAACTTACGTTGGCGGTCGGAAGTCTACATTTGTAGCAAATACGTTTTTTTTATGGAAAACATATGAAAAAAACACTAGCACGCAGAGTGTTCTACCTAAACATATAATTATTAAGAAATATATGATTTTTAGATACAAAGTTATGGTGAAAATGTTTTAATTTAAACTTCACAATATAGACAACGATCAGGGTGCATGGGCTGTATGTTGTTAGAAATATCAGGCGGGTGGTTCATATTAGTGCCAGAAACAGGAAAACTTTCAAGCGCCACTTCAATGGCCAAGTGTATTCGAGCATATCCTAATACCCTTGCATTTCCAGAGCGCTGTACAGTTGCTGGCATGAAGGGCTACTTTGCAAGGCTTCGCAGGAGCTTTCGTCGTTTGACTGTTTGGTATGGTCGTTATTTTCCGAAAATATAATGAATGCGGCTAGATAGAGCGCATATTTCTTGCATGTTCAAAAATATTGCCAAAGACCAGAGCAAAGTTTTGAGTTTTGACTTTTTGAAAGATAGATTTTTTGACATCAAATGCGTACCCAGATTCAATGATGTGAAAAAATTGTCACACATGACACTCTCTCCAACATTTGTTGCACGGCTTGCATTTGAGCTCTTCTTTACTCTCAACAGCGAGATTTATACAAGAATACCGCTGTTGAGAAAAAATTACGTTACATCGCATGTGAACCAGACTTATATGCCATACTTTGCAGGCTTGGGTGGGATGCGTAAATCCGTGATATGCAAATAGTTGTTCGTCAACTGTAATTTCTCCCGATGGTTGATAGTACCGGCGAAGACTGTTGCTCATTATAGCCCATAACGCAGAAATTAGATCAATCTTATTGTAAACCTGTCCAGCAACTCTATCAAACCAAATAAACCGCAAAATGTCCTTGAACCGAGATTTCGGCATTATTGCACGGTAATAACAAACTACTTCTGTACTCCACAATGCATGTGTATCTTCATCGTTTAATTTATTAACGCCAGCGAAAAATAAAAGCTCAAAGTGATGTGAATTTCCATACATTTTATATGATGTCTACATTTGTAGACTACCCGCCAGGAGATGGTCATTTTGAAAAGTAGGGTCTGGGAGGTGTTGTAAATTATTTTTTTAAAGTGTTAGTGGCTAAAACTGCTTAGTTGTGGACAGTTTTTTTTTATTCAACTTTTTCTGCAAAAATGCTACAAATGTAGACTTCCGAGCACATAAAGGTTAAGCCCAGTTTTTGAAAATTTTTAAAACCAAAAACGCAATTTTATTAGTTCCATATAGGGCTATCAAAAGAACCTATTCAGAAATTTACGGGACACATGTTTTTTTGTAGCGGGCATTTGGTGTGGAATGCCTCATATGGGGTATTCCACCTTTTCGTGCTTACCATTTTGTTCAAGTTCTGGTTAATTTTTATTACAAAAAAAAATTGGTTTTTATCCACTCTAATCAAGATTTGTTTTAACTCCCTGGAAGGGGGCATTTTTACAAATGGTAAAAAAAATCTCATGTTTTCCTGAAAATTGAAAAAATAATGTAACAGAACAGAAGATAAATTGTTTTACTTCATGATTTACAAAGTTTTCGTTTTTTTTCTATTACTTCTCTCAAACATTCGTTTATAAAACATCAAAAGTGATAAAAAAAAGAAAAATAATAAAATATCCTTATAAAAAATCATCATCAGTAGCAACATGTTATGAAAATATGCCTCCTGTTTTTTTTTTCTCTTTTTTGTAACAAACATTAATTTTATATTTTGATTTGTATTTCATTTGTTTAATATTACTTTTTTCAATTTATGATGTATGTTCGTATAATTTTTTGTTCATAATCTTATCTAAAAGTTTTCCAAGTAGTATTTGCAGGTTTTCCCTAACTGTTGTTTTAGATGGAGTGGGATTTCCTTTTGCGTGTCAATTTTAATATAAATTATTTTTTAGAAATATATTGTTTATGATATAAAAGATTTTATGTTTCACAAAGAGAAAAAAAACTTGGTTTAATTGATTTTATTAAAATTTATTTATTTTAGAAATAATAAATAGCTTTTTAATTAAATATTAAGAGTTACTTCGGGAAGTGTGGACTTTAAACATTTTTTTTGTATGATTTCTTAAGAAAAAGTTTCTCAGATTATAAAATTCTCAGGACAAACAAATATATCGTCCATTTTAACGGACATTTATTGATTTTATTAATTTTTTGAACGAGGGTCTTCCGATTTTTATTATATTTTGCACACACATTTTCTATAGAGCCATTTACATATTTCATTCAACAAACCGAAAATATTTGAAAAAGTCGCGGATTTATTCACTATTTTCAATTTTTGAAAAACCAAAAAAAAAAAAATTAAAATCTGTATAAATTTGAGCAGCTGCATTTTATAAACTACTTCTAAAGCGATCTAAAGCGCATATGAGACGTACGTTAGTCTATTTTGATATTTCAAAATTATTTTTGTTTTTAAAGTGCATTTTATATGCAAATGCAATTTTGAAGTGCATTTTGCGAAACTATTACCCAGTTTTATTTTTTATACCCTCCCTTGGTGATAGAGGCTATATGAGTTAAAACCAGTGTTGGCTACCGTTACCCTTTCAATACCGTTACCGATTAAAAACCCTTTAATATTGACTACCGTTACCGTTACCAATACCGAAATAAAAAATTTTAAATACCGTTACCGATTAAAAACCATTACCTTTATTCGGATTTTTACCGGTATTATATCGGTTTTGTTTCGGTTGTCTTAATATTACTTTTTTTGAGTTTTTTTGCAGATAAAAATCAAATTAAAATATTTTTAATGTTGGTAAAATAAATAATTTTTTGTTCATTGTAAACCGGATTGTCATTTGGGCAAAAACAATGAAAAAGTCTGTCCAACCAATGATCACATTCGCAATTTTCTAAATTATGTGGAAATCGGTCCAACCAATGATCACATTCGCTATTTACCTAAAAATTTCTGAAGAGAAAAGTGAGTGCCACGACAAACCTGATTCGTTCAAGTTTTGCTGGCGTTGTCATCCACGCAGGTAAGAGTGGAGAGTCGTACAGTCTGAAGAAAAACTCTGTCGGAAAATCTGTAAAACAACTTTCATTTTGAATTAGAAAGCTTTTACCAGATTTTTCTGCTATAATGAATACTTTTAACTTAATTCTCTGTCATTAAGTTTTAAAAAATAACAGACATTTTTCTGTGTTTTTACTGACTCTGTTTGCTTATTTTAAAAAAATATTTTTGTTAAAATTTTAGCAGATTATATTGTAATTTTACCAAAAAATTTGTTGGCATTTTTTTTAATTTTTGTTTAATTTAAACGATTAAAACTAAAAATTAATCAAATGTAAAAGAATCAGCCGATTATTTTAATAATTTTACAGTAATTGTCTTGTTTGTAAGAACATTTTCTTGAAAAAAAAAAATTAAAAAAATTTGAAAAGTTTATTGAAATGAAAAACTTCGCTTTTTTTATAACAGTTTTTAACAAAAATAAGTTTTTTTTACTTTAATAAAATATAATTTCGATGTTCAGGCAGGCTGTTTATTTGAAATCAGAAGATTTTTCAACCTAAAGCTGCTAAAACCATCAGATTTCTTAAATTGCTCAAAGTTCAGATATTACTGCTGATTGGGCATAGAAATCTTATAAACACGTAAAAAATCAATGATTTATTTGTTGAATTACAATATTGCGTGAATATTTTAATTTAATTCTGTGTTAATTAATTAAAGTATTAAGTACTTCTATATAATTATATGTTGAAATGCACAACATTTTTCAGTTTTTGCGTGTTTTTAAAAAATTTGTGACTTTTTAACATGTTGGGTAAATTTTGTTCATAATACCGGTACGTACCGGTATCGTTGTTTCGGTAACGGTTAACCGTTACCTAAATAATCAAAAATACCGTTACCTTTACCGTTACCGATATAAAAAATATGTAATACCAATACCGTTACCAATACCGTTATTCGTTTCGGTTGCCAACCCTGGTTAAAACACATCAATTCAACCGAAAAAAGTAGCATTTTTGACCATACCCCTTTCGAATTTGATGAAACTTGGAATATTGTTGGGCCCTTACAAAAAAATCATAGTACCAAATTTTTGGACTTCTGGTACTTTTTCTTCCCGAGATATGGCGTCTTGAAAATTGGCAAAATCGTATACTTTTTGACAAAAGTGCTCTGAGATAAATAAAGATAACTCAAAAAGTAATTACAATACACGTCTCAGTCAGGTCGCAAATAATAGGTAATTAGACAGCCTTTTGGGGCCCTATGCTCCTTATAGGAGCTTCGGGAACATATATATGTATATAGGCAGCCTTTAAAATGACGTTCTCCAAGATTTTTTTTGGAAAAGGTCAAAGGTCATTTGTTTTAGCCTTAATTTTTGGAGAGATATATCTCAAAAAATTTATTTTTAAAATTTTGTAAAAAACATATGTGGTTAAGAATCATCCATGCTACTTAAGTTTCAATTTTCAGGATGAAGACTTCATTGGAACATTTTATATTAAAAGAAACGTTGTGACAGGAAAGAAAAAGCGGTGTAATTTCCCTTAGAAAAAAAATATTTTATTTTGTCTTTGAAATTCTGGTACCAAAATTCATTTTTCTGAATGTTTTTGACGTGCTGAGTCCAAATATGACCTTTGAACTGGCCTATCGCTATTAGTTTTCGAGATATCTGCATATAAATATGTGAAAATTGCTAAAATGCTATTGCTGTGTTTTTTTTTTTGAAAATTTAGGTGCATATATCTTAAAAAGTAATAGCGATAGTCCAGTTCAAAGGTCATATTTGGACTCAACACGCCAAAAACATTCAGAAAAATTAATTTTGGTACCAGAATTTAAAAGAAAAAAAAAATATATTTTTTCTAAGTGAAATTACACCGCTTTTTCGTTCCTGTCACAATGTTTCTATTAATATAAAAAGTTCCAATGAAGTCTACATCTTGAAAATTTAAACTTAAGTAGTATATGTTATTCATAACCCCATATACTTTTTCCAAAATTTTAAAAATACCGTTTTTTGAGATATCGCTCTCCAAAAATTAAGGTTAAAACCAATGACCTTTGACCTTTTTCAAAAAAATCTTGGGAAATGCTATTTCAAAGGCTGTTTCATTACCAATTATTTGCAACCTGACTGAGACTTGTATTGTTATTACTTTTCGAGTTATCTTAATTTATTTCAGAACACTTTTGTCAAATATATACGATTTTGTTAATTTTCAAGACCGCATATCTCGAATACTGGAATGACCAGAAGCCTGAAAAATTGGCAAAATCTCTTTTTTGTTAAAGTAAACATCCATACTTAATTTCTTTAAATTTGGAGGGGGTGCGGTCAACTCCTCGGTTGAATTGAGGTATTTTAGCTCATATGGAATGCCTCACACACCAAATGTCCCGCTACAGAAAAACATGTGTCCCGTAAAATTCTAAATAGGTTGTTTGGATAGCCCTATATTTAACTAAGAAATTGCGTTTTTGGTTTTTCAAATTTCCAGAAACTGGGCATAGGAGACGTGATCAAATATTGGGAAAATGGACAAATTAGTGGCGAGTTGCCGTAATTAAGTATTTATTACATTAAAACGGAATGCACCACAATCTCAAAAATTTACATTCTTATATAGTTTTGTATGGGCTATCGACTAAAATTTTCTTACTGCAAAATTTTCAGAACCCGTTTTGAAATTTTCCATTTTTTAAAAAGACAATTACACTGCGAATCACATCAATAAGGAATCGAGTTTTTCACTTTTTAATCGAATATATCTTTGTAACGAATAAGCGGAAAAATATAAAAAAATGCACTGATAGAGACCATTATCTAGCTAATAATGTCAAATAATAACAATAGTCAAAAGACTGAAAGAAGTCCTTTAAAAAAATATTTTTCGGCAACTTGTTAAAAAATTACCAGTTTTTTATGAATCACTTGAATAAGGAATTTTGTAATACAGACCAATTAGGACCTGAATCCAATTTGTTATGGATACCAATTCCTTAAACAAAAAAAAAACAAAACAATTTTGTTTCGAATTTCAATAAAAATTAGACGCACAACAGCTCTTAGATCTTCCGAAAAGAAAAAAGTACTGTATTTAAATTCCAAAGTGTTAAAGGCCGTTGAAATCGCGAAAATAATAGAGAGGGGCAAACCTATTGAAGGCAATTATTTAAATAACATTAAGAACTATGGAAAAAACACGAATGGGCGAACTAAAATGGCAAGAACAGAACGAAATCGACAAAAATTTTAAGAATTCCTTCGAATTCCACGTTAACAGGTTGCAAAATTAAAGTGGTAATTTAATGGGTATTTTGACAGTCCATCACGATTAAAAATTAAATGAGTTCATAATCTGTTGCAAATTGCAAAAAAAAGCCACCCTTAGTTCCAAACTTAAGAAGCATCGATGGTAACGTAAGGAACAGTAATGATGCCACAGTAGAATAGCGCACCCCATACTATAACAACACCTTCTATGATCTGTCTGCTATGCAAAAACGGTTTTTATTGTCTCAAATCACCGAAAACCATTGTATCCGTCCAATGCAACGGTTTTATTTTTTTTTTTTCGTCGGAATAAATTACTTTTAAAAATTTCTCAAACCGTGTCATTGTATTCCTGCAGAGATTAAGGCGCTGCTACTACGTTTGACATTCAGCGATTAGTTTTTGCATAATTTTCGACGAGCTATGAACTCACTCGACTTTTAAACGCGACGGATTGTACAAATACTCGCATTAACGCCACTTTATTTGAGAATTTTGAAAGATGTCGGCGTAGAATTTGGGGGAATTTTTAAAATTTTTGTCGATCTGGTTCAGTTGTTGCCATTCGAGTTCGCCCATTCATGTTTTTTCCATAGTTCTGAATGTTATTTAGATAATTGCATACAGCAGTTTTTTTCCTCTCTTTTATTTTCGCGATTTCAACGACCTTTAACACTTTGAACTTCAAAGTCAGCACTTTTTCCTTTTCGGAAGAGCTAAGAGCTTTGGGAGTCCCATTTTTATTGAAATTCAGAACAAAACTGTTTTGTTTTTGTTGTTTGAGGGATTGCTATTCATTAGAAATTGGACTCAGGTCCTACTTGGTCTGTATTACAAAATTCCTTATTCAAGTGATTCATAAAAAACTGGTAATTTTTTAACAAGTTGCCGAAAAATATTTTTTTAAGGACTTCTTTCAGTCTTTTGATTATTGTTATTATTTGATATTATTAGCTAGATAATGGTCACTATCAGTGCATTTTTTTATATTTTTCCGTTTATTCGTTACAAAGATATATTCGATTAAAAAGTGAAAAACTCGATTCCTTATTGATGTGATTCGCAGTGTATATGAGCAATTGTCATTAACTTTTAATATTTAAGAAAAAAAAAATTGCGATTTTTTTTTCGTGGCACATTGATAAGACTTTGTAGGTAAATAACATTATAAATAAGTAATTCAAAGCCGTTCGCGTGCATTTATTTGAGCGATCGCACCCAAAACTATGGCGGTTTAAAGTTAAAATTTTTAAAAAAATTGTCAAAATTAAATTTTTTATCCGAAGTTAACCAAACGTACCATTTTGTATTATGCTTACCCAGAGCTAAAATACATATTCAAACATGCATAAAATCTTTGCTAAATATCGAGATATTTGCATTTAACCAATTTTTTTTCGGTACATTTTCCAATATTTTGGAAATAAAAATGTTTCCAGCAGTTTTATTTTTTTTAGAAAAATATTAGCAAATGCATTAACAAAATCTCAACAAATTCTTAGTTAACACCATCATTCTATCTCTAATAGGTAAGAAACAGCAGTGGTTTAAAGGGAACATTTTTGAAAAAAAAAAATTAATAATTTTGAATTTATTTTTTTTTTTTAATGTTAAATGTCTGATTTTACAGTGTTGTCCTTCACTGAATGTTGAAACTATTCAAAGTATGATTAATAATGACAATATTAAGGTTATTACGAAATATTTAAACGTTATTACTAATTTTATTAAGGTTATAAAAAATTTTAGCGATTTTTCGCGATTTTCGCGACTGCAAAAATCAATGGACTAATTTTGAAATATTATTCAAATAAGACATGTCAAAATATATCAAAATACATTTCTGTTTTACTTTATTTTAAGTAATGTAAGATTTAATATAACCATTAAATTTAAAAGTATCAAAAATTTAAAACCACCAAAAACCACTAAAACGTCAATTGTTTTTGGGTGCGAATGGATTGAAGATAAAGCATTAAAAATACTACCAAACGCGCTTTTCACTGACCAATTTCGATTAGCGGCCTGGATGTGCCTTACAAAAAACGAAAAACAGAAAAACGCCGAGGAATTCGCTAATATTAACTTTTGATCAATGTTGCTTTCCATGATTTATTATATTTGCACATACCATTGTTTCTACATGTTCAACTTTTAGCCATGCACATTTGGCTGCCAAATAATGCAAAACTAAAATATCGAAATTTTGCAAAAAATTTAAAAAGTTCATAAAATTTTAGCAATTGAATATTTTTTGGGTGCGTTTATAAATCAAGTGGGAAATGGTAAATTATAAAGTTCACAAAGCATTCGGAACAATTCGGAATAAAACTGGGAGTGTGCCTTGCAAAAAACTGACTTTTTAAAAAATTCACGTTTTTTCTTCCCATCTTTGGAGAGCTGCAGCTTCGTAACCATTGCGAGCACATCACTCGAATCAGTCTCAGATTGTGCATATTTACAAGGGCTTTTACCATGTGTATTTGAATTTTAAAATTACAGTTTGCACCAAAAGCTACAATCAAAAAACCACGAAAAATTGAAAATTGAAAAAAATTGGTATCAAAGATTTAGGTCCATGTAACTTTTTTCTTATTGATGGCACATCCACTGAACCTACACCAAATAATTGCCCAAGTCTACTGATTAAGCGATATTAAATTTGGAGCAATAGCTTTAACGCACCCAACAATATGGAACTTTGAACGAAAAATTTCATGAGAGCATCAAGCGATTTTTTTACATTTTTCAACTTTGCACGTTCCTTACCACGAGATAATGAGACTACTTGCACTGTGCCTTTGCAGAATTACTCATTATAGTTCCCTTAACATACCTACATTCACAGGTACCACCCAGTTTACAAATAAAAATGTTATTGCGAAATTAGTAAAATATCACAAGCGTTAAAAGTTAATGACAAAAGTCCATATAAAACCCGGAAACTTTTTTTTTAAGTTTAGATGTTTGTCCATGCACACAAAAAAAATCTGAAACGCGTTTTTCGTTAATTTTTCGAGAAAATCGCATTTGAATTTTAAATTTCATAACAATTTTGTAATTTGCTTGTATTTTCTTGTTTTAACGTTGCAAATGAGTATTATTAATTGCATAAATATTACTCATACGCTCTGTTAAAATAAGAAAATGCAAGCAAGTTACTAAATTGTTATGAAATTTAAAATTCAAATGCGATTTTCTCGAAAAAAAGCGAAAAACGCGTGTCTTATTTTTTTGTGTGGATGGACAAACTTCCAAACTTGTAAAAATAAAAAATAAAAAAAAAAGTGTCCGGATTTTTGATAAATTGACTTTTTTAAAAATGGAAAATTTCAGAACAGAAATTTAATCGATAGCCCATACAAAACTATATAAGAATGTAAATTTTTAAGATTGTGGTGCATTCCGTCTTAATGTGATAAATATTTAATCAAGGCAACTCGCCACAAATTTTACCATTTTTCCAATTATTGACCACGTCTAATAAGCCCGGTTTTTGAAAAATTTAAAATCCAAAAACGCAATTTTCTATGTTCCATATAGGGCTATCCATATAGCCTATTCAGAAGTTTACGGTACACGTGTTTTTTTCGCTGGACATTTGGTGTGGAATGCCTCACGTGTGAAGAGCATCTCAAAAATGTGGCGATTTTAGAAATCAAAAAATTTTTCAAATTTTAGTTAAAGTTTACTAAATTCGAAAAAAATAATGAACTATTTTTAAAAAATTTTCTTTTTCAAATATCAGTTACATATTATTTATTATTTTTTTTTTCAGGAGGTCCTTTGGAGCATGGCAGTTTTGTTGTTGAACTTTTTTAAAAAAAACATTCGGCTAATATTTTTGGGTACAAGTTGACACTATTATACCAAAACAAAACTCGAATTACACAATCTACAAAAAAAATCGACCATAAAAGCATTTCATTTTCTCGTTCCTTTCATTCCAAATAACAAAACATGATATTTGCTGAAACTAATATTTACTCTTACAAAAATAACAATCAAACAATAGAAGAATAAAGGAAAAAGAACACTACCAAATTTTGTGTTGAATGACATGAGTGAAATTATCTTACAACATTCACACATAATACACCATTTCAAACACAAACGAAAGAATAAAGCGCAGGCAAAAAAAATAGCTTTGAGCTAGTACTTTAAATACATAGAAATTTGTATTTCCAAAGTAAATTTAAAAAAAAATAACGTATTTCTAATTATCATTTTTATTCAGAATGAAAAAAAATAATTTTGTCCATGACTTTAAAAATTTTCAAAAAAAAATTTCCGAACTTAGAAATGAACAAGTAAGAAAGCTATATTCGGCTGTGCCGAATCTTTAGATACCCTCCACCAATGTAATGATTTAAAAAACAAAAAAGTTTGTTTTATTTATACCTCAGGAAATAAAAGTACCAAAAAGTGTACTTTCGGTACTTTTAATAAAAGGTACTTTTTATAAAAGGTACTTTTAATGAAAGGTACTTTTTATAAAAGGTACTTTTTATAAAAGGTACTTTTTATAAAAGGTACTTTTTATAAAAGGTTCTTTTTATAAAAGGTACTTTTTGAAAACGGTACAGAAAAATAGTACCAAAAGTACTTTTTTACCCATTTTACCCCCGTAGAATCAGCATTGGCAAAACCCGAGCCTTAGTGAATCCTTTTTCCGGAAGGTGAACCGACACTGCAAATTTGCATTTTCTAGTACCATTATTTAAGGAAATATAAAATGTAACAAAAGTACATATTTTTACCCTTTTTACCCTATTAGAAACAGCCTTAGGGGATCTATATTCCGGGAGGTGAACATACAATCAAAACTTCAATTCTATGTGACATTTTTTTAAGGAAATATAATAGGTACCAAAAGAACAGATTTTTCCCCTTTTTACCCCCTTAGAATCAACACTGGCAAAAATCAAGCCTTAATGAATCTATATTCCGGGAGGTGAATATACAGTCCAAATTTCAAGTCTCTATGATCATTATATCAGGAGATTTAAAAAGTACCAAAAGTACAGTTTTTTACCCTTTTTACCCCCTTAGAATCAACATTGGCAAAAATCGAGCCTTAGTGGATCTTTATTCCTGGAGGTCAACCTACAGTCCAAATTTCAAGTCTCTAACTTCAGCGGTTTGGGCTGGGCGATGATGAATGTGTATGTCAGTCAGTTACATTACTCTTTTATATATTTACTAGCTCGCCCGCCGGAACTTCGTTACCGGTTATGTTAAATACCGGACAATAGAAGGATCAGGATTACTCTACCGATTTCAAAAAATTACTCATATGTAGTCTTTGTTTTATTCAATTGTGGAAGTTTAAGTCTTTCATAAAATAATATTTCATTGAATAACTTTAACAATAAAATTCGAATAATTTCGGATGTACCTTGTCATGGACGTTCCGGTGAAAAAGATTTTGACAATTTTCGAGCCCTTATATCGGGATTTTGGATCTTGAGCAAATAAATATTTCAGTGAAAAAAGAATTGGAATAAAAAATATGTTGGGTAAAAAAACATATAGACAGAAATAATATGGAGAAAAAAGTTTAATACGAAAAATTTTAGTAAAAAGTATCATTCAATATTGTTCCCCGCTCAATTCCATTTCGTTCCCCGGTCTACTCCATTTCATTTCCAATTCAATCTCCAGCAAGTTTCATGCCTCTCCTTATATGTATATAAGCGTTACAGAAATAAAAAGTGCTATTGTGTTTATCTTATAGATATAAAAATAAAATTTTACACCACTTGTACCAATTTAGGTACCCCTTTTTACCCTGTCCATCTCTTGGGTGTTATTTCGGATGAAGGATACTGCACGTCAAGTTTTGAGTTTCTAGGCTTTAATAGCTAGATAGGTACAAATTACCATTTGCCACCTTTTCCACTTAAAATTAAATTTTCTAAAAACCTTTTTTCTTGAACCGTTATTTCAAGAAATATAAGAAGTACCAACCTTACACTTTTTTATGCCCTTTACGACTCTTAGAAACAGAATTTCCAGAAAGTACTTTTTCCAAAATATTTTTTCAATAAAGAATACAGCATTCAAGTTTTCACTGCATAGGATCATTATTTCAAGAAGTATAAAAAGTATAAAAAACATTTTTCTATACCTCTAGAAACGGAATCTTTTAAAAATACTTTATCATAGCAGATTATTTTTTTTTTTACCGAAGGACCCCACATTCCAAAATTCAAGCTTCTAAGACCATTATTATATGAACAAAAAAAAATTAGTACCAAAATTACACCCTCCCGTTAGAAACGGAATTTCCAAAAAAGTACTTTTTCCAGGATCCTATATTACAAATAGCAATTATCTAGGAATATTATTTCAGCAAATATTAAAAGAACAAAAAGTATACTTTTTAATCCCTTTAAGAAACGAAATTTCCAAAAAGTACTTTTCCCAAAATTTTGGTTTTCACCGAAGGATTTTACATCCAAAATTTTAAGTTTATGGAACCATTACGTCAGAAAATATCAAAATAACCGGAAGTACACTTATTTAGCCATTTTACCCTACTAAGAAGCGGAATTTCCCAAAAGTATTTTTTCCAGAATGTTTTTTTTCCCCGAATGATCCTACATTACAAATTTCAAGATTCTAGGGCCATTACTTCAGGAAATAAGAACGTACCTAAAGTTTAAATATTTACCCGTTCCACCCCATAAGAAAAGAAAATTGCAAAAATTACTTTTTTTCCAGAATTTGTGTTCACTTAAAATGTAGGATCCACATTCCAAATATCAAGTTTCTATGATCATTATTTCAGGATATATAAAAAGTGCCATTAGTACTATTTTTACCCCTTGGGAAAAGGAATTTTCAAAATGTACTTTTTATAAAAGGTACTTTTTTAGGTACTTTTACTAAAAGGTACTTTTTATAAAAGGTACTTTTTATAAAAGGTACTTTTTATAAGGTACTTTTTATAAAAGGTACTTTTTATAAAAGGTACTTTTTAAAAAAGGTACTTTTCATTAAAGGTACTTTTTTAAAAGGTACTTTTTATAAAAGGTACTTTTTATAAAAGGTACTTTTTATAAAAGGTACTTTTTATAAAAGGTACTTTTTATAAAAGGTACTTTTTATAAAAGGTACTTTTTATAAAAGGTACCTTTTATAAAAGGTACTTTTTATAAAAGGTACTTTTTATAAAAGGTACTTTTTATAAAAGGTACTTTTTCTATAAAAGGTACTTTTTCTATAAAAGGTACTTTTTACAAAAGGTACTTTTTATAAAAGGTACTTTTTACAAAAGGTACTTTTTATAAAAGGTTCCCCCTAAGAAACGCATTTTCCAAAAAGTACTTTTTCCAAAATGTTTTTTTCACCGAAGAATCCTACATTCCAAATTTCAAGTTTCTATGACCATAATTTTAAGAAATAAAAAAAGTACCAAAAAGTAGACTTTTTACCGATTTTATCCCCCTTAGAATTAAAATTTTCAAAAAGTACCATTTTCATTTGTTTTTTTAGCAAAGGATCCTATATTCCAAATTTCAAGTTTGTATGACCATTATTTCAGTAAATAAAAAAAGTGCCAAAAGTACACTTTTTTACCCATTTTACACCCGTAGTCAGCGTTGGCCAAAAACCCAGCCTTAGTGGATCTTTTTCTCGGGAGGTGAACCTACATTGCAAATTTCAAGTTTCTAGGACTATTATTTAAGGAAATATAAAAGGTACCAAAAGTACAGTTTTTTACCCTTTTTACCCCCATAGAATCAACATTGGCAAAAATCCAGCCTTAGGGGACCTTTAATCCGTGAGGTGAACTTACAGTCCAAATTTCAAGTCTCTAAGACCATTATTTAAGGAAATATAAAAGGTACCAAAACTACACTTTTTTACCCATTTTACCCCTTTAGAAACAACATTGGCAAAAACCCAGCCCCAGTGAACATATTTTCCGGGAGGTGAATCTACATTCCAAATTTCAAGTTTCTAGGACTATTATTTAAGGAAATATAAAAAGTACCAAAAGTACAGTTTTTTACCCTTTTTACCCCCTTAGAATCAACATTGGCAAAACTTCTGCCTTAGTGGATCTTTATTCCGGGAGGTGAACCTACATTTCAAATTTTAAGTTTCTAGGACCATTATTTAAGGAAATATAAAAGGTACCAAATATACAGTTTTTTACCCTTTTTACCCCCTTTGAATCAACATTGGCAAAAATCCAGTTTTAGGGGATATTTTTTCCGTGAGGTGAACATACAGTCCAAATTTCAAGTCTCTATGACCATTATTTCAGGAGATATAAAAAAGCACCAAAAGTACAGTTTTTTACCCTTTTTACCCCCTTAGAATCAACACTGGCAAAAATCCGGCCTTACTGGATCTATATTCCAGGATGTGAACATACTGTCCAAATTTCAAGTCTCTGTGACCATTATTTCATGTGATATAAAAAGTACCAAAAGTACAGTTTTTTACCCTTTTTACCCCCTTAGAATCAACATTGGCAAAAGTCCAGCCTTAGTGGATCTATGTTCCGGGAGATGAATATACAGTCCAAATTTCAAGTCTCTATGACCATTATTTCGGGAGATATAAAAAGTACCAAAAGTACAGTTTTTTACCCTTTTTACCCCCTTAGAATCAACACTGGCAAAAATCCAGCCTTAGTGGATCTATATTCCGGGAGGTGAATGTACAGTCCAAATTTCAAGTCTCTAGCTTCAGCGGTTTGGGCTGGGCGATGATGAATCAGTCAGTCAGTCAGTCAGTCAGTCACTCACTCACCCAACTCTTTTATATATATAGATAAATTTTCCGGATTTGGGCGATTTTTGCCATATAGTTTATTTCTGTCTTTTATTATTTAACAAAATTTATTTTTTTTAATGAAAATATTTTTTTTTTTAAGAAATCTGAACAAAATTGAATTTTGGCGATATTTTACATCCGATTTGGCGACAAAGCCAAAAAAAGTCTGGCAACCGCGTTAATATGACGAAGCAAAAAATGGACACACACACACACATGCTATGTATTAATTTTTTTATTATTACTTAACGAACTTTTTTTTTATTAAATTTAGATTTTGTTTTACATATTTTATAGTTTTTTTGTAAAGATTTTTTTCTTTTTCTCCGTTTTTTTTTTTCATTTCCGTATTCTTTCTTATGTACATATCTACACAAAATATGAGTTAATTTAGGGTTATGTTGAAAACCAATAAGACTTTTTCCACATAGTCACTCATAACTTTTAAAGTACTTAACCGATTTCAAAAAAAAAATACATGAGTTTCTTCCTAGGAAAATTCCGCAACTTTTGGTACCCCAAGCGTTTAAATCCGTTCCGGATTATTGCCAAAAACGTGATTTCAACAGACAGACAGACGGACAGACAGACAGACAGACAGACAGACAGACAGACAGACAGACAGACAGACAGACAGACAGACAGACAGACAGACAGACAGACAGACAGACAGACAGACAGACAGACAGACAGACAGACAGACAGACAGACAGACAGACAGACAGACAGACAGACGGACATCGTTAGATCGACTTAAAATCGATCAAGGATCATGAATATATATACTTTATGGGGTCCTAAACCAATATTTCAATGTGTTACATACGGAATGACAAACTTATATATACCCTCTATCACCAGAGTGGAGGGTATAAAAAAAAAAAAAACCTAAATGTATTTCTAATGATTTTTATATCGTCCTTAGTGATAGAGGGTATATATAAGTTTTTCATTCCGTTTTCAACTCATCGAAATATTTGTCTGGGACCCCATAAATTATATGTATTATTGATAAGTAATCAATTTTAAGACATTCTAGCGATGTCCGTCGGTCTGTGGAAATGGAATATTACACGGAGATGACGGAAATTTAACATATTTACTTGTTGTTGGCCCGCAAAGTTTGATATTGCATTTGAGCAATATCGGTTTAGCGGTTCAAAAGTTATGAACGAAAATGTAAAGACACCTGAAAAATTTTGGTTCATTCAACATAACCTAAAAATACAAAATGCTTTAATTCGGCTGCTAGTTGAATTGAACACCAAGTGGTATATAAACAAGTACGAACATAGTTTTCAACCAAAAAAAAAGAAAAAATCGCAGATTTTTTGGAAAATAAATTTTTTTCTCAAAAGTAATTTCGTATTAGATAAAGTTTTTTGCAATAATCTTTTTTAAATTGTGGAGGGCATCAATACATTCGGCAAGGCCGAATTTAACTTTTTTACTTGCTTAACTCCAAAAAGCAAAAAAAATTCAAAAAAGTGAACTAAAAAATATGAAAATGAACTAAATTTTATTATACTTTAGTTCATACACATTTGAGGACTAGATTGGAAATCGCTCCAGACCCTGTTTGATCCAAAACTTTTGTCCGTTTCGCTATACCTTGCTTAGTTTCTGAGATACAGGAATTGGGGTTCTGATGGGGTCTGGAGAATCTTAAAAGCTGCATAAATGCAGTAGGACTTTTTTGCGTGTGTG
The DNA here is from genome assembly GCA_963921195.1 of Pegoplata infirma. Taxonomy (NCBI): domain Eukaryota; kingdom Metazoa; phylum Arthropoda; class Insecta; order Diptera; family Anthomyiidae; genus Pegoplata; species Pegoplata infirma. The sequence continues at coordinate 111,393,237 of OY992537.1, read as the reverse complement.
CAATATTTACCGAGATAAGTGCACCTTATATAAAATCTCGGGAATGTCGAATTTTAGATTCAAAATTAGGCTGTTTCTAGATGGAGGTCCATGTGTTTAAACATAAACAGATTGGATCCATGTTTAATCAAATCCTTAATTAGTGTAGAAAATACACACAAACAATATTTTAATAAAATATTAGCCCTATATGGAACTAAGAAAATTGCATTTTTGAAATTTAAATTTTTGGAAAACTCGGCAAAGGGGGCGTGGTTAAATATTGGAAAAATTGTCAATTTGTGTCGAGTTCCCTTGATTAAATATTTATAAAATTATAACGGAATGCATCACAATTTTAAAAATTTGCATTCTTGTATATTTTTTTTATCGGTAATCAATTAAAGTTTTTATTGTGGAAAATTTTTCTTGTTCTGAAATTTTTCATTTTTGAAAAAAGTAAATTTTTCAAAAAACCGGTCACATTTTTTTTTAAGTTTAGATGTTTGTCTCTCCACAGAAGAGACGTTTTTAGAGACCGCGTTTTCGATAATTTAAGGATAAACAAGTGAGAGTAAAAAATTCGGCTGTACCGAATCTTTTGTACCCTACAACATATAAAAAATCTTAAAACAATATTAATTGCAGGGACGTTATTTTTTTGGGGTCCATTTTTTTTTTTAATGGAGGGGATCGTTGGATATCCCCTTTTCTAAATTCCTGGGTCCAAGTGCTGGACCTCTTCTGACACAAAATTGCTTTATTTGTTTAAAAAAAATAGAGTTTTTTAAAAGTTTATTGAGTTCTGTAAGAGGAAACTCTCCCTGGTCCGATTTGGCCCATTTACGAACTTAAATTGCCTAAGACCATAAAAATATTTCTTCAGACCATAAAAATATAACTTCAGAAGATTAGATCCTTTATTTTGGACTACATCGTGTCTTATACAGACAGACAGGCAGACGGACGGACATTCATAGACTGACTTAGAATCGATCTTGGATCAATAATATATTCATTTTATGGGGTACCCGATCGATATTTTGATGCATTACACACGGAATGACAAAGTTTGCATACCCCCATACTGTGGTTGGAGGGTATAAGTGTACTTTTGGTACTTTTTATATTTCCCGAAAAAATGGTCCTAAAAAACAGGAAATTTTGAATGTACGATCGTCCGGCGAAGCCCCATTCTGAGAAAAGTACTTTTTGGAAATTTCAATTCTCCAGAAATAATGGTCATCAAATCTTAAAATTTTGATGGCCGATTTTGTGGTGAAAAGGGTAAAAAATTGTACATTGGTACCCAGCAAAAAAAGAGCTTACCATTCACTACAAAATTCACCACAACTTATGAACCAGATGTACTTCTTCTTCAACTGAAACATTGATGAATTTAATATGGGCGTGACACACAAAGTATGTTCTTTTTTTCACCACTTTTCAGTGGCGAAAGATTGACACTTAAGAATAACATATATCACTAGTGTTAATTATGTACATATATATTAACATTTTCCCAATTAGAAATTTTGTCTTTAAGACATTGTCAGTAATGATTCATCAGGTAGAAGTCAGCAAGTGAATACATTTTACTAAAGACAACTTAAGGACATGTCATAATTTTTGTCGGAGCTCCCCAAGTTCTATAAATGTACTGACTTGTCATATATGTTGTCTTATCAGTTTAGAAAAATCATGTCTTTAATGCTGACAATTATGTAGCAAATCCGACCAATCACTAACAATTTTTTTCCCGATGTAAAATCGATGTAATTTTGTATAATCCTTTAAAACTCTTTTATTTTTCTTTGTAATTAAAAAAATAAAATTGAATTGGTCTTAAAACAATAAAAAAAAATAAAAAAAAAAATCCGCGACCAGGGATTGAACCGAGGCCAAAAATCTACAACACGTAAGCTGTCGAACCTGCTAGACAACTAGGCCAATCACAACTTAAAATTGTTTGTAATAAAATATAATTTGAAATCATAATATTTTCAAATTTGTCAAAACCAAAATAAATTGAATATATCGTCACCTTAATTGTAAAGGGCTCCTGCAATATTATTTTTGTAAATATTTTTTTTTGTTTTGTATAAATAATATTAAAAACAACTAAGATACGCCTAAATAACTCTAACAAAATCTTGTTAAATAGGATGAAACCAAATTCCAATTAATATTTAAAAAAATGTTATATTTGAGAAAGAAAAATTCATATTGTAGCATTTTTCAATTCAGGTGACGAAATATATATAACAGGACAATTCAAATAATAAATTAATTTAAATTTGTTTTTAAATAAACACATTTATTATCAAAGTTTGGCTAAAGGGGTAAGGTGCTAGACCAGTGAGCAGAAGGTTCTGAGTTCGCGGACCAATTGAGGCAGATCAAAATAGTAAGTTTTAAAAAATAAAATTTAAGAAATAGACAGATAAAAATAGTAGGTAGTGTAAATTAAAAGACGTGATTAATAAATTTTAAATTTTTGGACGATCTCAGACGTACTATGTACACTCAAAATAATCCATAGGTAAAATACACGAAATGTTTCGTGCATTCTACGAAATGTTTCGTTATTTTGACGGCACGAAACGTTTCGTAGAATACACGAATGCATTTCGTTCATTTTACAAATCTTTTTCTTTGTACATTTTACAAAATTTCGTATAAATACGAAAATATTTTTTTAAAATATTTTATAAAATTTGTGTATTTTACGAATTTTTGTAAACTTATGAAATCCGTTTCGTTAAAATATTTCGCAATTTTCGTTTATTTTACCAAAAAATTTTAAATTTACGAAAATACTTAAATTTGTTTAATTTTTAAAATTTCGTTTATTTTACGAAATTGTTTAAACATACGAAAATGATTTTGTAATCATATTTTACAATTTTTTTTATTTTACAAAATTTTGTAAAAATACCAAAACTATTTTGTTAATATTTAACAGATTTCGTTTATTTTACGATATTTTCTAAAAATACGAAAACAATTTTTTTGTATATTCTGCAAATTTTGTTTATTTTACGAAATTTTGTAAAAATACGAAAACAATTTGTTCGTATATTCTGCAAATTTCGTATATTTTACGAAATTTTGTAAAATTACCAAAACGATTTATTAGTATATTCGGCATTTTTCGTTTATTTTACGAAATTTTGTAAAAATACGAAAATAATTTTTTAGTATATTTTACGGAATTTTGTAAAAATTTCGTTTATTTTACGAAATTTTTTAAATATACAAAAAAATATTTCGTATATATTTTACAAATTTCGATTATTTTACATTTTTTTTAAACTAATTCTACAATTTTGATTATTCTACTAAATTTCGTAAATTTATTTAATAATACAAAAAAAAATTGTTTACATATTCTACAATTTCGTGTTATTTTTAAATGTTTTGTTTATATATTTTGCAAAGATTGTATTAATCTTTCTGTAAAAAAAAATAATTTAGGTAAAACTGAAATATTTAAAAAAAATTTACATATTTTGTTAAATATTTTTATTGATTAAAAAAAAGAGTTTTTAATGTTTGTTAAAAAGTAATTAAATTATTTGTAATGTATTGTTTTGTACATAAAAAAGGTTACTGCCAGTTTCAGTATGAACACAAATTTAATGGCGGAAAATTCTTTAAGTTCAAAAAGTTAAATTTTCAAAACGATTAAAAAAACTAAAAAAGTGAGTGTTATGTGTAAAATACATGGTATACACCTTTTCCAATTTAAATTCTGAAAATATCAATTGTTATTCCGAGATCCAGAATGAAATGCGTACAGGGTCAATTGTAATTCAGGAACCCCAATTGAAGTTCATAAAAAATCAATACAAATTTAGAAACCACAATTGAAAATATAAATTGTAATTCAGAAAAGATTTAAATTACAATTGGTCTCTTCTGAATTTCAATTGTGATTACAATTAATATTTTCTGAATTTTATTATAATATAAGAATTAGAATTGGCGTTTTCTGAATTTTAATTAGGATTTCTGAATAACAATTGATCTTTTCTGAATTTCAATTGGAAAAGGTGTAAATTAGTTATAATATTTCAAAATAAAACGATTAAAAATATTTTAAAAATTCATGAAATCGAAAATATAAAATAAATAATTAAATAAGTTCTTATGATAAACTGAAATCCCTTTCTTATTTAAGCCAAGCTTAGGACCTTATGGATTGTTTTGAAATTCTGATATTTTTTGCAATGTTTTCCACAACATTGGCATGACCGGGTTTCCATTAGAACTTTTTATTTTGTAAAAACTAATATTTAAAAACTCCCGCATATGAATGGACGCATCTGGATACTTAATAAAAAAAAATGATAGGCTTTAAAGCAGATATCGAGAGCTTTAGTGAGACTGAAACTTTATACTTGATGTTATCAAAGTCACAGAAAAACGCTTGGGGCTTATACATATCCCCGATCACAGTAACAAAAGGAGGAACTGAACCTTCAGCTAGAAGTTTTCTATCCAATAATTCCTTGTACGCTTCTTCTGTAGGTGCAACGAAAAAAAAGACCTCTTCGACTCTAAAACGCTATAAAATTTTTTTCCTTTGCTGGACGTTTTCGATTTTATTCTTGCCGGTGGAAGTAAAGATCCTAAAAGTGTACAAACAATTATCTAAAAAAAACAGTAAACATTGTATTATAAAAGAGAGTATATAAAACCATTCTACTTACTGTAATCAATACAATTGTTTTCTTGTGCAAATCTTCAAATTTGTATATCATCTTCATTTAAAAATGTTGACGCAAATTGTGGGAAAACCTTTTCAATCTTCAAATCACAAAACTCGGTAAAGTTGTCAATAAATTTGTTACTCTCCCCATGAATTCGTTCGAAGTCTTAACATCTTAACATGTAATAAGATACAAATGGTTTTTATAAAAAAAAGTTAAATTATGCAAATAGCTCTTACCAAACGAAATCCCGTTGGATCTTTATAAATTGGCCAGAAATCCTTTAACTGCTTCTTAGAGCTGGGACAAAACTCAAAACAGCCGTTCCAGTGTTTTAACATTTCTTCAAATGGTAATACAGTCTTACAAATAATCAAACAATTTATCTAATGTAATTTTCTCCACTGATGACGTAGAGGTGGCTACAGAAACCATGGTCTGGAATAAATCCACATTAAAAATAATCTTTAGAAATACAATGTTTTCTTCTTCAATCACAAACCCTTAGTAATACATTAAATTCATGTTTTAAAATTCTCAAGTGTCCTTCTTCTTCTTGGGATGTTAAAATAGCTTTAGGAGCTTTTTTTTTTGTTAATATTACTTTTCCAGTTTCTGTACTTACTATGCAACTTTCCCAATGGCGCAGCATGTGGACTGGTAACATGATAATAAGCCTTATATATAAAGGGAATTGTTTTTGGTTTGTGGCTTCCCTGCAATTTTTCATTTAATACTTTAGGTCAGTTTTTAAACCTATATTATTTAATTTAGTTGATTCGTTTTCTTCTAATTTATTTTCAATAAAAATTTTTTCAATTTTGTTTATTATAGGCGATAAGATAATATTTATAACGCTATTTTGGATGTCGGTGACATCTTTTCTGGTAAAATTTTGTTTATTTTGACACCACAACAAAAACATAACGGCACTATTTAAAGGCTCTTTTCTGCATCTTGTGTTGATAATAAAGCAGGACATGATTCGGCTTGATTTTCATAAACGGAGGACACACAATCGATGTTTGCAGTAGACGATTCGATTCGAAGCTTCAGAAATATGATTTTGAAAATGTTTTTTAAAATGCTGAAGCTTTGCATCATATTTATTATAATTGTTGAACGTGCACCGATAAACACCACTTTTTTTTCTAATCTAAAATGTTTTGAAATGAAAGATTCACTTTGTAAAAGTATATTACACAAATAACAATTCATTTTATCAATTAATTGGTATTATTTTCACCTTTTTTTATTGATTTATAAACTTTTTCACACGCGATAAAATTTTGCGACCACTTACTTCAAGGGGTTTTCTTTTTTTGCCATTTTTTTTTCAACTGACGCGTCTTTTTTTCTTTCTTTGAAAAGCAAAGCTTACTAATTGTAAGAGAAAAAAAAACTGCCACTACAATTATAAGACAAAGAGAGAGAGAAATTATACATAAAAACGTGTTTTCTCCCAAAATTCAAATTTTGCAATATACACGAAAATTTCGTTAATTTACCAAACCTTATTTGTAATATAATCATAATTTTTTAAATTTACGAAATACTTTTGTAAAATGCACAAAAAAATACGAAAAAAGAGGAAGAAAACTTAAGCATGAAAGAAACACGTTTTCTCCGACCATTTAAATTTTGTAGAATACACGAAAATTTTGTAAAGTTACCAAACCACATTTGTAATATTATCAACATTTTTGGAATTTACGAATCCTTTTTTTTAATTTCGTAAAATGTATGAAAAAATAAAAATACGAATCTTTATTTGTAATATTATCATTATTTCTAAATTAACGAAAATTTTTTTTTTGAACTAGTTACAAAATTTTGTAAAATACACAAACTAGTTTTAAATTCTTAAACTAACAAGCAATTTGTTTCCAGGGATGATTATGTGATGCGAGTAGTTAACTTACTCATAAAACAATTTAAAAATTTCTAAGAAGGTCGCACGGCTTAGTACGTTTTAATCTTCGCTGTAGACCAGATGTATCGTTGAGATTTGAAGCTTCGCTATTTACATGCTCTCTGAGCCTAGCATCATGTTTTGTCGCCACGTTTTGTATTTCTTCAGCGACTGTTTTGATTCCGAGATCACGGTGAAGATCCGAGTTCCGGATATACCACGGAGCATTTACTATACTCCTTAGAACTTTATTTTGGAACTTTTGAACTTTATCAATGTTTTTCTTGTTGGTACAACCCCAAAGTTGAATTCCATAAAGCCATTTTGGTTTAAGTTGCTGGTTATATATAAGAAGTTTATTTTCTATTGATAAAACACTTTTTTTACCAATGAGCCATTTAAGTTTAGACCATTTAATATTAAGTTCACAAAATTTTTTTTTAACATGTTCATTCCAGCGTAATTTAGCATCAAGTGTCATGCCTAGATACTTCGCATTATTTGAATATGGAATTTGTAAATTATCCATGTAGATAGGAAGATTTGATATGATTTTGTTTGTAAAATTCGTTTGTACAGATTTGTTGTTGTTTAACTTTATTCGCCAAGAATTAGTCCAATTTAATAGTTGGTTTATAGCGTTTTGTAAGTTTGAGTGGGCTACATCTTCGGATTCCGCTACTGAAAGAATAGCAGTATCATCTGCAAATGTTGCTATTATTGTGTTTGGTGGTTCAGGTATATCTCGCGTATACAAAAGATATAATATGGGTCCTAGTATGCTCCCTTGAGGAACTCCGGTTTTTATTTCTTTTAATCTAGAAACTGCTTCTTCTTTTTTTACACGAAAAAATCTATCCTCGAGATACGATTTTACAATATTAACATACAAAGTGGGTAGCATGTCTCTAAGTTTAGTTATTAGACCTACGTGCCATACTTTGTCGAACGCTTGTGACACATCCAGGAAAATTGTAGAGCATATTTTCTTTTCTTCCAGAGCTTTTTCTATAATATTAGTTATACGATGAACTTGATCAATGGTAGAGTGAGAATGTCTGAAACCAAATTGGTGAATTGGAATAAGGCAATTTTGTTCAATTATTGGCTTAAGTCGATTTAATAAAATTTTTTCAAATAACTTAGACAAAATTGGAAGAAGTGAAATGGGTCTATATGAGGTTATTTCTGTCTCAGGTTTTCCTGGTTTTGGTATCATGAGTACATCTGCTACTTTCCATAAACTTGGGACATATTGTAGTTGAAAACATGCAGTAAATATCTTGGTTATTCTATTTATACAATTTAAAGGAAGTCGTCTGAGTACCTCAGCTGTTATTAAATCAAAGCCTGGACTTTTTTTTTGCTTTAAGTTGTTTATTTCTGTTTGCACTTCATATGGCGTAACTGCATTAAAAACTAAATCCTGTTGGATGTCATCATCACGATGTGAAACAACATTAGTAAGTTCCTGATTGGTATCAGAAAATATATTTGAAAGATAATTTGAAAATAATTCTACTTTTTGGCTGTCAGTTTTTGCCCACTCACCTCCATCTATTCTGATTGGGGAGTTTCGGACCTGTGGCCGATTTAAATTTTTTGTTGATTTCCATAAAGAGTAATCAGTGGTTTTATCATTGGTTAATTCTCTCAGATGGTTATTAAATACTTCGTTTTTGAACTTCTTAATTTTAGCACTAAGTTCATGCGTGATTCTGTTGAGACGGGTTTTATCACTTGGTGATCTGGTTTGCTGCCATTTTTTACGAATTTTTCGTTTGATTTTAATCATTTCCTTTATGTCTTCTGGATAACGATGTACCATAGAGCGTTTTGGAGTATTAGGTGTACTTTTCCATGCAGATGATTGAATAAGTTTTGTAAATTCTTCAACTTCAAATTCTAGTTGGTCAATTGAACCTATTTCTGATATTTCTGGGTTGGAGTTAGAAAGGATATTTTCGAAATACTCCCAGTCTGTGAATTTGTTGGTTAAGAATGGAGGATCTTCTTTTATAAGAACATTTTCAAACAAAGTTAAGAAAATAGCTGAATGATCCGAATTTAGATCAAATCCATTTTCTAATTTTATAAGAGACTTCGATATATTTTTTATAATAAAAAAATCTATAAGATCAGGTTGTTTCGTTGGATCTGTAGGCCAATAAGTTGGGCTCCCAGTAGTAATTACCTCACTTCCTGTTTCCCTTGTAAAATACATGAAAATTTCGTTTATTATACAAATAAAAATTTACGAAACCATTTTCGTAATATTGTAAATATTTCTAAATTTACGAATTTTAATTTTAATAAAAGTTGGACAAAATTTTCTATTATACACGAAAATTTCGTATAATATACGAAAAAAATTTTACGAAAATAAATTTCGTAAATTTAAGCATGGATTATTTTGAGTGTACATGTCATAATGTAGTCAGCACTATTGACTACCTGCATACTTGTCGGCGAGGAATTTTGACAAAATACTTGAAAAAGTCAGGAGGTGTCATGAGGTTTTTTGTATGGTCAGAGATTTTTTAGTCAGCAGGTACACTGACATTGTCATAAGGAAGTCTTTGAGATGTCTTAACGACATTTCTAATTGGGTTTATCACAACTTCTGAAGTAGTGATCCGGATGTTAATATTTCATCACTTCTTTAGAAGTACATATTTCTTGGCATTTTGGGTATGATTAAGTCATTTTTAATTGGTGGTTTAGGACTTCTAAATTAGAAGTGATTTTTTCACTTCTTTTTGTAAGATAAATTGAGAGAGTATTTTTTGTAATATTTACACTTAAAACACTGTTTGACAGCAAAAACCTCCTAGTAAAATTTCTAACTGGTCCTTATAGATTTTGTTCTCCTGTTTCCAAATCTACCGTGCAAATTTTAATGGCAAGTACCGTTTTTGAGATATTCGCTGTTAAAAAGTAAAAAAAAAAACAATATTTTAGCACTTTTAGGGGTCTACTGTTACGTATTCTTACCAAATAGGACTTGATTTCATATAAAATAAAAACTGCAATCCAAATTTTTCAAGCATGTTCAGTTTTTGAGATATTCGCGTTTGAAAATGTTAGTGTGATTTATAAAGAATATAAGTGCGCAACATTGGAGTTTAGATTTTTAAACGCCAATATTTCAAAAACAGTACGCGATAGAAAAATTTGGATACCAGATTTGTAATAAAGATGTCTTATTTTTACTAAATCGAGTACTACTATATTGTGTTTGAGCAACTTAAGAATACGTTACAGAGGAGACCCAAATATATCAATATTCAAACGCGAATATCTTAAAAACCTAACGTGATACAAAAATTAATTTCATTGATAATCAAACGTATATACTTCGAATTAAAAAAAGGAGTAATTATAAAGATCACTATAAAAATTCAAGGCAAATCGATTCACCAGTTTGTTCTGACCACAAGCCTAAACCTCAATTTTCTAAAAAGCTTAAACAATCTTTACTAATGTGATGGAGAAACATCCGCTTTAGCTCGTAAATGTATTTATTTAATTTAGGACCAACTTTTTCGATATATGTAAGATATAGAATGGTAGTTAAACTTTAAATTGCTTGTATGAAATTTAAAAAAATTATCAATAATCGATTTTCATCTTTTCGATTTCTTAAGCTCTAAATAAAGAGAAATGAAATGCCATTACCAAATTTTGTCACCACTTTTGCAAAACCTAAATCTATTCGAAGCTGGACGTAGAAAAAAGTGCATACTTTGTGTATCACCCCCATTCTAAGTGTTTCAGTTGAAAAAGAAGTTCATATGTTGTGGTGATTTGATTTAATTTGATATGATTTAATTCCTAAGAACATATAAATGAGGTACTTTGAAATCATTAAGTAAAGAACTGGTGAAAGATGTTTTTATTGTTATTTTGTAGCATTTTTGGAAGTAATTTAAAAGTACTTCCTACGGAATATGAAGTTCGGCACCTATAGCTACTTTGAATGTAGTGAAGCCACTAATTCTTTTTCAACCACTTCGTTTATTTTTTGCTGGGTACTTATTCTATCTCCTGAAATAATGGTTCTAGAAACTTGAATTTGGAAAATTAGGTTATTCCAGCTGAAAAAAAAAAAAATTTACAAAAGTACTTTTTAGAAAGTAACAAAATGTATTTTGGTACTTTTTGGATTTCCGCAAATAATGGTTGTACTTTTTGGAAATTTCGATTCTAAGGTGGCAAAAAGGCGTAAAATAATGGTCATCGAATCTTCTGCCCCCTTATTCGTTCAACTGTTGACGAGTGTGGACGTGTTTTATTTTAACTCCGTGCTATAAATTGAATTACTAAAATTGTTCGTAATAGGTTTGTTCGGAATGGGTATTTTTGTGATATTTTTATTACCACATCAAGGAAAATGAAAATATGGACACAAATGATACCGATTTAATTCGAGGCTCTGCCTCACCGACTGGTGCTGGTCCTAGCACTGGTCTTAGGGTTGCGACCTTGATTCTGGTAGGGGTGCTCAGCCTTATATTGGTGGTAAAAAGAAAAAGAAACTTAAGCCATCAAAGGTCAGGCACAACCAGAGAAGGCTTTGTTTGAAAATAATTAACAGACTAAGCCAACTCGATGGAACGAAGCTCTCCGAACGAGAGAGGGCGTCGCTATCATGGGCGAAAGGAGTCATTGAAGAACAGGACACACTTTCGGCAATGCGCGCATCTGACAAACAGAGCGCTGTTTCGGCCTAGTCATCGAAGTCTGGTAAAAGGTTGCGCTCGCCCGACGAGAAACCTTTACCTAAGAGATCTAAGGTGACCGGCAACGTCTGGACTCAGTCTTTTAGTGAAGTGGTGAAAGGTAACTTCGTTAGGGCTGTTTTAAACAGGCAAAATGGGGATTGTAGTATTCCAAGGGACAAGTGGAGTTTAGTTGAAACTAAATTAAATGAAATCTACTTTAGGCTCCTTGAGAGTATGCCTGATTTTCTCCCCACTACTGTCAACGCAGGTTGGTATCAGGGGCGAGTAAAACTCGTTGCTTTTGGGAACGAAAGATCCGCAGCCGTGTTTAAGGTTGCCATTAGCCAAGTGGGAGAGTTATGGCCTGGAGCCAGACTGGACGTTGTGGAAAAATATGATATCCCCTCGCAACCCAGAGCTCATGCATGGATTCAAATGGCTACAAGTGACACTGAGGTGATTCTAAAGATGATAAAAGTCTGTAATCCTGACCTTCCAACTCAGAATTGGCAAATTACCAAATTGGGTGAGATGGAGGGCGCTCGTCGTCAAGCAGTGGTCTTGGTTACTGAGGAATCGCTTCCTCTTTTAGCCAGGACTGACGGCATTATTAGATTTGGCTTTTTTCATATAAGAGTCAATGTCTACAAGGGCGATCAGAAGCCTATTTTGGACGCAGCTAAGCCAGTGGCGGAGTCGGCTGGGGAGGAGAATCTGGAAAAGGTTGATATTCAGCTGACCGATTGTAGGCTAATGGGAGATGCATCTGGCATTTTCGAAACCGAATCTGGTAACGAATGCGACCTCTGTGATGGCACGGAGGATAAAGCTGATGTACTACACCTACGGCTGCATTAGAAATCCTCCTTCACCTGATACCCTTGGACATATTGGGTAGGCAGTATGCGGCTGCGTCGGCAATTCGACTTAATAGCACGCTGCAATGGAGGAGCAGCGATTGTGGCCATAGCGCGATCTTGAAAAAGATAACAATACCACAAAATGTGGACTTTGCTCCCTCTTTGAGCGCCACTTTACCACTATGATACCATCCAGGGAGTCTTGGATGGGGGATACTCCGGGTAGTGGAGCTACCATAAATTTTTACACAGATGGATCGAGGCTGCACGAACAAGTGGGCTTTGGAGTCTATTCGGAAGAGCTTGGGTTGAGCCTGGCTCGTAGATTGCCAGATCATTGCAGTGTTTACCAGGCAGAGATGCTGGCATAGTTATTATTAAATTAAACTGATTTCGCAATCAAGAAGCTACACACTATATTATGTTTTTGTCACAAACAGAATTTCAACAGTTAGATTTCAAACGTATCTATACTCTCCCTTTATCCTTGTGTATATGCTATAAAGAAATTTTTTTTTTCTAAAGTTTTCAGACTCGGAAAAAAAATTTAGGAAGACAACGGCAAATAGATTTTTCTGACACACAAAAGGTCATTATTTATTTAGGAATGCCGTTAAGAATTCAATGTGTCTGTTAATAAACTTTGAAAGCTAAATTTTGTTTCACGGTGTCCCCCAATATACTGCAATTGTGTAGCTTCAGTGTGTTTTCTATAACACCGTCCGACAGCCAATATTAAACATGAACCGGATGATATATGTCTGAAAGTAGATATGAAATGGAGTAAAACTGCATTTACAGTTTTTCATTTCGTGCTCCTGTTTCCTTTTAAAACGACTTCGAAGTTTTAAAGGATACATGTTGTAAAATATTTGTACTTGTCCTAGGAAGACTCTGGTGATAGCAAATTAAAGAAGATTATCTCCCCTAACTTTTCCATTTTTTATTTTGCCATATCAGGATAAAAGGTTGTGATTAAAGTCATTAGAAAACTTTATCAAAATATTTTGTTGAAAATTTTGAATGATATTGAAGGACGCATTCTTGAAAGAACGTAACTTACCTTCTTTATCCTAATATGTAAAAATAATTAAATAGAAAAGTGAGGTGAGATTCTTCTCTTTTATTTCCTATCACTAGTGGCACACTAAAAAAAAAAACTGTAAAGTTAGCAAAAAATTTAGTTAAATTTAACTAAAAAAGCACCTGATTTTGGGCCTACTAAATTTTTAGTTAATTTAACTAAAAATATTTAGCTAACTTTTCGTAGAATGAATGTAGCAAAAAAAACCGTAACTTTAACTAAAAATTTAGCTGAAATTTCGTAACGTTTTTATGTACATATATTAACAAAAAAATTAGTTGAATTCAGCTAAACTTTTTGTTACTTTTCGTAAACTAAAATTTACAAAATATTTTGTAAAAAATTGTAATTTTATTTTTTCTGTTTTTTCATCAGCTTAAGTAGAACTTATGAGATTTGCATAGGAGTCTACATAAGAAATTTCACTTAACAAATTTGTTACGAAAAATCAGCAAATTAATTAGTAAAAATTCTTATACTCAGTTTTAAAGTCAACAAAAAAAGTTAATTCAAAATTTGTTCAAAACTAGTATTTTCGTAAATTGAACTTAACTAAAAAAGTAGTTAAAACGCTGATTTTAACTAAAAATTTGCTAAAAAGCCAGTAAACTCGAGTTAACAAAAAAAAATTTGTTAACTTTACAGTTTTATTTTTTTGAGTGCATCCTAGGACAAGTACAAATATTAAAAAATATCTTATAAAATTTTGTCCTCAAAAACTGTGAAGTCCTTTTAAATGGAAACAAGATCACAAAAAGAAAAACTGTAATTGCACACTCAAAAAAAAAACTGTAAAGTTAGCAAAAAATTTAGTTAAATTTAACTAAAAAAGCACCTGATTTTGGGCCTACTAAATTTTAAGTTAATTTAACTAAAAATATTTAGCTAACTTTTCGTAGAATGAATGTAGCAAAAAAAACCGTAACTTTAACTAAAAATTTAGCTGAAATTTCGTAACGTTTTCATGTACATATATTAACAAAAAAATTAGTTGAATTCAGCTAAACTTTTTGTTACTTTTCGTAAACTAAAATTTACAAAATATTTCGTAAAAAATTATAAGTTTATTTTTTGTGTTTTTTCATCAGCTTAAGTAAAACTTATGAGATTTGCATAGGAGGCTACACAAGAAATTTCACTTAACAAATTTTATACGAAAAATCAGCAAATTAATTAGTAAAAATTCGTAAACTCAGTTTTGAAGTCAACAAAAAAAATTAATTCAAAATTTGTGCAAAACTAGTATTTTCGTAAATTGAACTTAACTAAAAAAAGTAGTTAAAACGCTGATTTTAACTAAAAATTTGCTAAAAAGCCAGTAAACTTGAGTTAACAAAAAAAAAAAATTTGTTAACTTTACAGTTTTATTTTTTTGAGTGCAGTTTTACTACATTTAGTCTCTACAATTTAGAATACAATTTGGAAATGGTGTAACAACAACATTTCTGCTCACATTCATAGCGAAAGAAAAGTTTTTGCTTAGATTTTTCCATGTTCTTTTTTTGTTTTTCTTGTATTTTGTGATTTTTAACACGCGATATGCTTTTAGTGTTGGTGTTTTGTTTATTTGTTTGCTTGTATTGTTTTGTTTAGAAACGAATAAATATCAGCCAGGCAAGAAGTTATAAAAATAAACAATAATATTCCTTAAATTCCATAAACTACTCATATAGTGAAAGAACTAAAACAATGTTGTTCTTGATCAAAGCACAGTGGGAGATGTGTAAATTTTTTTTTTGGAAATAATTCAGCCATTCAGTAAGTACTAGACCGATTGCCATGGAATTTTAAATGGTCATAGCTAACAACGTACTTTCGAGCTTATGGAGCCCAGCGGTTGAACAGAGGAGGTAGCAGAATCCCGAAACTTATAACATCCGAGATGGAGCCATTTTTAAAATTTCGAAGTTTGACCGACTCGAATCCAGTTTTTTGCCAAGAGCACGGTCGCATTTATTCCGATTTGTTTCAAATTAATTTCATTTGAAAACTAGATATATTTCTGATTTTTTCAATACAAAACACTGACATATATATTGATTTAGTTTGAAGTTACACCATTTTATATTTAAAAATAAAAAAATACGATTTTTTTCGTAAAAAGTACACTGAAAGAATTATTGTTCACAATATCTATGAACAAATTTCATAAAAACAAATTCATAGAATCTATGAAACAATTCATTGGCTGAATGAATCTTCATTAGTATTGTGAAATATTTCATAGAATTTTGAGATTTTGTTAGATGCATAGAAGAACTTCATAGAACTGATGAATGCTATTCATAGAAAAAAGTGTCATCAACATGCCTTTTAATTTTTTTAATAATTAAAATAATGTTACAATAATTAAAAAATGAATAAATATATTAAAAAAAATATAAATTAAACATAAAAAAAATATTGCTGCCAAGGCGGGATTCGAACACAAGACCTACCGGCTGGGAAACTTATAATCGACGCCTTAGCTATCAGGAGGAAACCTCGCCGACTAATACTTAGTTTTATAATGTTCGTTATTTTTTTTAGCAAATACACAAACATTTTGTTATATATGGTTTTGAATTGAGAAAAGTGACAAAGAAAAATTTTAACTTTTCTAAAAATTTAAGACATCCTGGTTTGTTTCTTACTAGTTTCATATTATCCAGTTATAATAATCTTCAGAAAAACTTTGAATGTCAAATTTATTCAGTTAATAGTCAATAGAACTCTATATGCGAAAATGATTAACAGATCGCAGCCGACAAGGATTGAACCCATCATCTGTAATACTTTGCTATTAACTGCTTGTAACGTACAATCACTCTAGACCGATGCGCCAAGTAGGCTGTTAAGCAAGTATCAAATAAATCTGATTTTTTCAATCCGAGTGAGGTTGTTGCTGTTGTTTTTTCTAACAGAAGAGTTGTTATTGTAATTATGTGAAAACAAACTTTTATTTTTAGTAATCATTATTCTTCTTCCTCTCCTTCATCAATTTTTTTTTCTACAAACACACACACAGATTTTGGCAAAGCATTATGGCAGAGCATAGATACAAACACAATATGTTAAATCAGAATATTAAACAAAATGGATTTTAAGTGTTTTAATTTGTTTGTATACTTTAGCTCGGTGGCTAGAGACTAAGTTTCACGAACAACTGGTTTTGTGTTCGAATCTCGGTGGGGATAAGTTAAAAGCATAAAAATGTTTAAAAATAGAAAATTGTAAATAAATAAAATAACAAAAAAATAAAAATGAAATAATAAAATAAATAAAAATGAAAAAAAATAAAAATAGAATTGAAAATATTTTTTTTTTTCATAGCCTATGAACTTTTTCATAGATTTATGGTTTGTATGAATTTATTTCATAGATTCTATGAAGGGCATCATTGGCTGACTTTCAATGATTTTTTCATAGAATCAATGTACGTTTTCATAGCCGTAATGAACAAAATTCTTTCAGTGTACCAACACACTTTTGTCCCTAAAAAAAGTTTCGTTCATAACATGCTGATTATTTTTACTCGTTTAAAAGGTAACATCACTTAGATGAGTTTAAAATAAAAGTGGAGGCCAAAAGCCAGCCCCATCCATACAAAAGCCAGCCCCATCCAAATTTTGTCACTTTTTGGCCTGAAAACCGAATTTAACCCACTGTGAAAAAAAAAACACAGGCCCCCGATAAAAGGCAGGTGTGGATGTTCTATCAAGCAGTGTTTTCTTAAAACATACCTACCCTCTATCTTCAATCCTTAAGGCACATGTTTTATTAAATCAGCTCCTACCACTCCAATGGTACCATTTAAAAGAATAAAATGTAAGGCCGACATCTATTATTTTTTCCGACCGACCTATATTAATTTTTTCCCCCAACAATTTTTACAGAACAAACCTTATGAAATTTTGTATTTAAATAGTTCTTAGAATGTGATGTCAAAACAAAATTTTAAGATTTGATGCATTAAATCTACCAATGTCCAATTTTCTTTTTCAAAATTTCCAAAAATATGATTTTTTGCAATTTCTGCTGCCACGCCCACAATTAAGGTGGTGTTTAAAATTCACGCATGGTGTAAGCTTCATACATGATAGTGCATCCTGTCTTTATAGGCGTGCGTTTTTTACCCACCCCCACTAATACCCAATTTACACTATCACACTTTTCCATTATACAAGCGTAATTTTACCATGTTAGGAAAATATTTTTTAAACAATTTTTGCCAGAAACTGTTTATTTATTAGATACGACCAGATTTCAATCCAAAATGAATACGAAAATCTTTTAAAAGTTGGTGAATTTTGATGTGTATAATGGAAAAGTGTGATAGTGTAAAGTTGGTATAAGCAGGTTTTTTTTTTTAAGCCTCTACTAGCACATTGCCCAAATATAATTTTTTAGAAAATCCGATAGCAAACAAAAAAAAAAAAAAATGGTAAGCGTTTAAAGTGTTTGTATGTAAAACCTACCCTAATTTGGGGGTTCTGTTGCCTCCACCGTTCAACCGTTAGGCTCCAACTTCTAAACTTAAGCTCGCAAACACGTTAGCTATGACCATTTCAAATTTCATGACAATTTCATGACTGTCGGTGCATTATTTACTGATTGGCTGAATTATTTTCAAAACATTTGCCAAATCTCCCACTGCGTGGTACTGGGTTTAGTGGCTGCGCTGATATTTGTAATTACCATATTGAAATCGGAAAAAAACGGTCCATGGTTAAACCCATACAGACCCGCCATACAAACGCCCCCTTGAACTTTGGCTTAAATGACTCTAATAACCGTGTAATATTAAGTATCCTTTCGAAATTGAACATGCAAATGTATTGTTTTTTAAATCATCATTCCAAATTTTAAAGAAATCGGACCAGTTTATTTTTCTAGTCCCCATACAAACTACCTTTCCGGTATTCGCATAAATTTCTAAAAATTCAAGAAAATAGACAATATTTGATTAACATTTATTTTGCAGGTGTTAATTATAATTCTGCAAATATTGGCCGATTTTCAGTAAAAGTCTATTGGTAACACTCTAATTTTGTTTTCACACATTTTTTACGCTAATTACATAGCGATACAAAATCGAACTTTCCGAATCGGAATGGGAAAAAGCTAAAGAAAGTTGACATTTTAAATAAAACAAACCTCAAGGCTATGATTTTCAGAGCAATCATTCTAGAATAGCCAAAATATTAAAAATAAATTAGTGGTTCACTGTTGCGTATGATTCTTATTTAAATACAATTACAAAATTAAGTATACGCCACTTACACAGTTTTGAAGTAATTATTGTTATAATTATAATAAAAGTTCACTAATTTCTAATACGTGTAAAAAAATCTAGCACTGAACTAAAAAAAAGCCTCGAGGGTTTTTTTTATGGAAAATGTCAACTTTTATTTGCTTTTGGTTTCATCATATTCCGATTTTTGTTGTTGCACTGTGTTACAGATCTAACAGAAGAATTGGTCCATGTTTGGAATTGTTTTATTTACTTCTGAAAAACTATACTTGAGATGGGTCTAGGTCAATAGTAGTTTGCTTGATTGTTAATATTTTATGCATTGTTTCCTGGCCCATAGTTTGATGTGAAGAGCATACATACATAATGATTACATTTTCTTTTAGAGTATGGGTGATTACATACAGCGAATACATTTGTGTATGCCGGGGAAATTCGATAAAATTGTGTTAGTGTGGGAGTTTCGTTTAAAAATAAATCTCTAAAAATCATAAAAGGAAATTTTTGTTGATTTAACCATTGTAGTAGATAAATATTACCGAAATATTTTTGTAAATACCAGTTTCATATGCGAACAACTATGTTAAATAGTAGTAAAATTGTACAAATACATTCATAAATAAAAATATGATATTTCAAGGATTCAATTTCATGTTCTATATATTTTTATTCCATTTTCTATTTATTTGATGACATGAGCTTATGATTTATGAGCATTAATAATACTTATTATTAAATTACACATGTCAGAGATATTAGCTTAAATAAAAAGAACAATACAGTCTTGAAATATATATGTAGAGTTATTTGATAAAAGCTGTATTTAAGGTATAGCATTTTTGCCAAAATTAACTTTTTGATAAGTTTTTGCAAATCTAGGAAAATATAGGAAAATTCTCAGATTCTAAAACACTTCATCCTTTAAAAAAGTCTCAGATTCTGAGACGTTTTTTCTATACGAAAGGTCCCAGATTCTGAGACATTTTTCCTATAAAAAAGTTTCAGATTCTAAAATATTTTTCCTACAGAAAAATTCTCAGATTCTGAGACATTTTTCCTATAGAAAAAGTCTCAGGTTCTGAGACATTTTTCGTACAGAAAAAGTCTTAGATTCTGAAACATTTTTCCTATAGAAAAAGTCTCAGATTCGGATAAATTTTTCCTATAGAAAAAGTCTCGGATTCTAAAACAATTTGAAAAAGTCTCAGATTCTGACAAAATTTTTGTTATGGAAAAGTCTAATTTTTCTTATAGAAAAAGTCTCAGATTCTGCGACATTTTTCTTATAGAAAAAGTCTCAGATTCTGCGACATTTTTCTTATAGAAAAAGTCTCAGATTCTGCGACATTTTTCTTATGGAAAAAGTCTCAGATTCTGAGACATTTTTCTTATAGAAAAAGTCTCAGATTCTGAGACATTTTTCTTATAGAAAAAGTCTCAGATTCTGAGACATTTTTCTTATAGAAAAAGTCTCAGATTCTGAGACATTTTTCTTATAGAAAAAGTCTCAGATTCTGAGACATTTTTCTTATAGAAAAAGTCTCAGATTCTGAGACATTTTTCTTATAGAAAAAGTCTCAGATTCTGAGACATTTTTCTTATAGAAAAAGTCTCAGATTCTGAGACATTTTTCTTATAGAAAAAGTCTCAGATTCTGAGACATTTTTCTTATAGAAAAAGTCTCAGATTCTGAGACATTTTTCTTATAGAAAAAGTCTCAGATTCTGAGACATTTTTCTTATAGAAAAAGTCTCAGATTCTGAGACATTTTTCTTATAGAAAAAGTCTCAGATTCTGAGACATTTTTCTTATAGAAAAAGTCTCAGATTCTGAGACATTTTTCTTATAGAAAAAGTCTCAGATTCTGAGACATTTTTCTTATAGAAAAGTCTCAGATTCTGAGACATTTTTCTTATAGAAAAAGTCTCAGATTCTGAGACATTTTTCTTATAGAAAAAGTCTCAGATTCTGAGACATTTTTCTTATAGAAAAAGTCTCAGATTCTAAGACATTTCTCTTATAGAAAAAGTCTCAGATTCTGAGACATTTCTCTTATAGAAAAAGTCTCAGATTCTGAGACATTTCTCTTATAGAAAAAGTCTCAGATTCTGAGACATTTCTCTTATAGAAAAAGTCTCAGATTCTGAGACATTTCTCTTATAGAAAAAGTCTCAGATTCTGAGACATTTTTCTTATAGAAAAAGTCTCAGATTCTGAGACATTTTTCTTATAGAAAAAGTCTCAGATTCTGAGACATTTTTCTTATAGAAAAAGTCTCAGATTCTGAGACATTTTTCTTATAGAAAAAGTTTCAGATTCTGAGACATTTTTCTTATAGAAAAAGTCTCAGATTCTGAGACATTTTTCTTGTAGAAAAAGTCTCAGATTCTGAGACATTTTTCTTATAGAAAAAGTCTCAGATTCTGAGACATTTTTCTTATAGAAAAAGTCTCAGATTCTGAGACATTTTTCTTATAGAAAAAGTCTCAGATTCTGAGACATTTTTCTTATAGAAAAAGTCTCAGATTCTGAGACATTTTTCTTATAGAAAAAGTCTCAGATTCTGAGACATTTTTCTTATAGAAAAAGTCTCAGATTCTGAGACATTTTTCTTATAGAAAAAGTCTCAGATTCTGAGACATTTTTCTTATAGAAAAAGTCTCAGATTCTGAGACATTTTTCTTATAGAAAAAGTCTCAGATTCTGAGACATTTTTCTTATAGAAAAAGTCTCAGATTCTGAGACATTTTTCTTATAGAAAAAGTCTCAGATTCTGAGACATTTTTCTTATAGAAAAAGTCTCAGATTCTGAGACATTTTTCTTATAGAAAAAGTCTCAGATTCTGAGACATTTTTCTTATAGAAAAAGTCTCAGATTCTGAGACATTTTTCTTATAGAAAAAGTCTCAGATTCTGAGACATTTTTCTTATAGAAAAAGTCTCAGATTCTGAGACATTTTTCTTATAGAAAAAGTCTCAGATTCTGAGACATTTTTCTTATAGAAAAAGTCTCAGATTCTGAGACACTTTTCTTATAGAAAAAGTCTCAGATTCTGAGACACTTTTCTTATAGAAAAAGTCTCAGATTCTGAGACATTTTTCTTATAGAAAAAGTCTCAGATTCTGAGACATTTTTCTTATAAAAAAAGTCTCAGATTCTGAGACATTTTTCTTATAGAAAAAGTCTCAGATTCTGAGACATTTTTCTTATAGAAAAAGTCTCAGATTCTGAGACATTTTTCTTATAGAAAAAGTCTCAGATTCTGAGACATTTTTCTTATAGAAAAAGTCTCAGATTCTGAGGCATTTTTCTTGTAGAAAAAGTCTAAGATTTTTCTTATAGAAAAAGTCTCAGATTCTGAGACATTTTTCTTGTAGAAAAAGTCTCAGATTCTGAGACATTTTTCTTATAGAAAAATTCGCAGATACTGTTATATTTTTCTTATAGAAAAAGTCTCAGATTCTGAGACATTTTTCATATAGAAAAAGTCTTAGATTCTGAGACATTTTTCTTATAGAAAAAGTGTCAGATTCTGTGACAGTTTTCTTATAGAATCTGAGACATGTTTCCTATAGAAAAAATTTCAGATTGTGAGACATTTTTCCCATAAGAAAAGTCTTAGATTCTAAGATATTTTTCCTATGGAAAACACATTTTCCAATTGAAAAAGTCTCAGATTCTCAGTTATTTTTCATTTCGAAAAATTCTAAGATTCGTAGAGAGATTACAGAACATTGTTACTAAATTAGAAATTGAAAACATTACTGCAAAATATATTCTATTAAAAATTTTGTTTTACTTATTTAATTATTTCTTTTTCAAACGTTTTTTAATCCACATCTAACAAAAATGACATCAGTAAGTAGAACTACAAGGAAAATAAAATGGTATTAAAAAAAGCATTCTGTAAAAAATTGGCACATGCCATACAATAAGTTCCTTTAGTGTATGGGAAATGCTTTTGAAATAGTTTTTTATTACAATAAAAAAATGTACACCCTTTATGAACAAAGGACTTTTAGAAAATAAATAAAATGCCAAATAGTTTTTTTGTATGTTGGTAACAAAATGAGTTTTATACTGAAGACAGGGATTTAAGGTAAATTGTAATTATTTTTATAATAAATTATTTTATTTTTTATACCCTCCACTCTGGTGATAGAGGGTATATATAAGTTTGTCATTCCGTATGTAACACATTGAAATATTGGTTTAGGACCCCATAAAGTATATATATTCATGATCCTTGATCGATTTTAAGTCGATCTAACGATGTCCGTCTGTCTGTCTGTCTGTCTGTCTGTCTGTCTGTCTGTCTGTCCGTCCGTCTGTCTGTCTGTCTGTTGAAATCACGTTTTTGGCAATAATCCGGAACCGATTTTAACGCTTGGGGTACCAAAAGTTGCGGAATTTATCCAGGCAAAAACTAGTGTATTTTTTTTTTGAAATCGGTTAAGTACTTTAAAAGTTATGAGTGAATTACTGAAAAAACTCTTAGTGATTTTCATCATAACCCTAAATTAATTCATATTTTGTGTAGATACATACATAACAAAGAATACGGAAATGAAAAAAAACGGAGAAAAAGAAAAAAATTTTTACAAAAAAACTTTAAAATATGTAAAACAAAATATAAATTTAATTAAAAAAAAAGTTCGTTAAGTAATAATAAACAAGTGAGAGTGTTAAATTCGGCTGTGCCGAATCTTTTATACCCTCCAAAATGTAAAAAAAAAAAAAAATTGACAGAGGCGTTTCTTTTTTTTTTTTTTTGGGGGGGGAGTTGATAGGGTCAGTGGGGCACGTTGAGAGCACCTTCCCATCGCGATAAATATACCAAATGTTTCATTTACTTAACAAAAATACAAAAAAAAACATGTTAAAGCGTGTATTTTTTAGAGGTTGGTTTAGTTCTTCAAGGGGGAACTTTTTTCCCTCTGGTCCGATTTGGCCAATTTCCGAACTTAACCTGCCTAGGAACATAATACATATTTGTGCCAAACTTGAGGTTCCTAGCTCTTTTATTTTGGACTGCATCGTGTTAACTACAGACGGACGGACGGACAGACAGACAGACGGACGGACGGACGGACGGACGGACGGACGGACGGACATCGCTAGAATGTCTTAGAATCGATCACTGATCAATAATATATATACTTTATGGGGTCCCCGACCGATATTTCGATGCGTTACACACGGAATGACAGAGTGAGTATACCCCCATACTGTAGTTGGAGGGTATAAAAAATTAATTGTTATTTTTATGTACAAAGCATGTGTGTGTGTCCGTTTTTTTGCTTCGTCATATTAACGGGGTTGCCAGACTTTGTTTGGCTTTGTCGCAAACTCGGATGTAAAATATCGCCAAAATTCAATTTTGTTCAGATTTCTTAAAAAAAAAATATTTTTATTTAAAAAAAATAAATTTTGTCAAATAATAAAAGACAGAAATAAACTTTATGGCAAAAATCGCCAAAATCCGGAAAATCTATATATATAAAAGAGTAATGTGACTGACTGACATACTCATTCATCATCGCCCAGCCCAAACCGCTAAAGTTAGAAACTTGAAATTTGGACTGTAGGTTGACGTCCCGGAATAAAGATCCACTAAGGCTGGATTTTTGCCAATGTTGATTCTAAGGGGGTAAAATGGGTAAAAAACTGTACTTTTGGTACTTTTTATATCTCCCGATATAATGGTCATAGAAACTTGAAATTTGGACTGTATGTTACCCTCCCGCAATATAGATCCACTATGGCTGGAGTTTTGCCAATGGTAAGGGGGTAAAAAGGGTAAAAAACTGTACTTTTGGTACTTTTTAAATCTCCTGATATAATGATCTTAGAGACTTGAAATTTGGACTGTATGTTCACCTCCCGGAATATAGATCCATTAAGGCTGGATTTTTGCCAGTGTTGATTCTAAGGGGGTCAAAAGGGTAAAAAAAATACTTTTGGTGCTTTTAATATCTCCTGAAATAATGGTCATAGAAACTTGAAATTTGGACAGTATGTTCACATCCTAGAATATATGTAGATCCAGTACGGCTGGATTATTGCCAATGTTGATTCTAAGAGGGTAAAAAGGGAAAAAATCTGTACTTTTGGTACCTTTTATATTTCCTTAAAAAATTGTCACATAGACTTGAAATTGGGACTGTATGTTCACCTCCCGGAATATAGATCCCCTAAGGCTGGGTTTTTGCCAATGATGTTTCTAATAGGGTAAAAAGGGTAAACATATGTACTTTTGTTACATTTTATATTTCCTTAAATAATGGTACTAGGAAATTGAAATTTGCAATGTCGGTTTACCTTCCGGAAAAAAGATTCACTAAGGCTCGGGTTTTGTCAATGTTGATTCTACGGGGGTAAAATGGGTAAAATAGTACTTTTGGTACTTTTTTTTTATTTACTGAAATAATGGTTATTCAAACCTGAAATTTAGAATGTAGGATCCTTTAGTGAAATAAAACATTTTGGAACAAGTACTTTCTTAAAATTCAGTACCGTTTTCAAAAAGTACCTTTTATAAAAGGTTCCTTTATAAAAAGTGCTTTTTATAAAAATAACCTTTTATGAAAAATACCTTTTATAAAAAGTACCTTTTATAAAAAGTGCCTTTGATACAATGTACCTTTTATAAAAAGTACCTTTTATAAAAAGTACCTTTAATAAAATGTATCTTTTATAGAAAGTACCTTTTATTAAAAGTACCTTTTATAAAAAGTACCTTTTATAAAAAGTACCTTTTAAAAAAAGTACCTTTTAAAAAAAGTACCTTTTATAAAAAGTACCTTTTATAAAAAGTACCTTTTATAAAAAGTACCTTTTATAAAAAGTACCTTTTATAAAAAGTACCTTTTATAAAAAGTTCCTTTTATAAAAAGTACCATTTATAAAAAGTACCTTTTATAAAAAGTAGCTTTTAAAAAAGTAGCTTTTAAAAAAAGTAGCTTTTAAAAAAAGTACCTTTTATAAAATGTACCTTTTATAAAAAGTACATTTTATTAAAAGTACCTTTTATAAAAAGTACCTTTTATAAAAAGTACCTTTTATAAAAAGTACCTTTTATAAAAAGTACCTTTTATAAAAAGTACCTTTTATAAAAAGTACCTTTTATAAAAAGTACCTTTTATTAAAAGTACCTTTTATAAAATTACTTTTTATAAAAAGTACCATTTATAAAAGTACCTTTTATAATAAGTACCTTTTATAAAAAGTACCTTTTTTTATAAAAAGTACCTTTTTTTATAAAAAGTACATTTTTTTATAAAAAGGACCTTTTTTTTTATAAAAAGTACCTTTTATAAAAAGTACTTTTTATAAAAAGTACCTCTCATAAAAAGTACCTTATATAAAAAGTACCTTTTATAAAAAGTACCTTTCATTAAAAGTACCTTTTATTAAAAGTACCGAAAGTACACTTTTTGGTACTTTTTTATTTCTTGAGGTATAAATAAAACAAACTTTTTTGTTTTTAAATCATTACATTGGTGGAGGGTATTTAAAGATTCGGCACAGCCGAATATAGCTTTCTTACTTGTTTTTTTTTCTTTAAATAGAAATTAATATGAAGTGTAGAAAACACATAAAGAGAGCTTCCAAAAAGTGGCACCCTTTGCTATCAAGAGTTTTTAGCAAAAATGTCATTCATGTGCTGTTTGAAACACTTAGAGAAAAGTCGAGATAAAGTAAAGAGTTTTACAATGAAAAAGATAAAGAAAGAAAAAAAAGATTGATACGAGGGAATTTGTTTTCTATAACAGAAGGCAAAAACAAACACTGTATTTAATATCTGCTAACAGCAGAACATGCAGTAACCAAAAAACTTGCTTTTAAATTATATTTGGTGTAATGCTGGTGGAACTTCGAAAATCATATTTGCTTTCTCACTAACAAGGGAAGTCTCCCTGGTGTCACCCTCCGATCTTCATGAAATTTGGATATGTTGTTAAGAACGAAAATTAATTAGACACGTATTTTTTTTAGCGGCCAAAACTCATTTTTAGGGGGGGTCGATTTGTATGGGGGGAAATTGACCTTTTTCAGTTTTTTACAATTTACGCTTATTTAAACAAAATTAATATAGGCATGTGTGGTATCAGATTAAAGGTATTAAAAATACCTATCTCGTGGTTCTTAGCAGAAGTAGATAGGTTTTTCAAAGACCTTTCATTTGGTATGTAACATGACTAGGTTTCCTTGCATAATATAGGAGATAAACGAAAAAACTGAAAAATGGCCTTGTCTTCCCCCCTCCTTTTTACCCCCTAAATATGAATTTGGGCCGCTAAAAAAAAATACCTGTCCCTTTATTTTTTCTGCTTTACAAAATAAAACCAATTCCATAAAGATCCGCGGGTGACACTAGGGAGACTTCCCTTGTAAGTTGAGATTATTTAGAGTATGAATATTTGATGTTTGCATGCTAACAGTATTACCTAATTTTCTAAAGAATTCTGATGATGGGGGAATTGGAACCCCCCGAAACAATCGTCAATTCATTCCTGAAAATTACCAAAAAAAATTTTGAAAGCAACGCTAAGAAAATTATGTCATTAACTGTTTGTAGGTTATTTTAAAAAGTAATCAGTAAAGTTATTTTAAAAGGAAAATCATTAATTTTATTATGGACTTCTTATTTTCTACTGTTTCTGTAGTTTAAAAAAAATATTTTACTGTATTAAAAACGAATTTTCTGTTACATTTAATATCGGCAGTAAAAAATTTCTTCTATAGTTTTACTGTTTTTCAATACAAAATAACTGAATATTCACTAGTTTTTTAATGTTTTGGTTAGTCATTAAATTAACATTTAAAATTGACTGTATTGTGTTTTTATTTTAAAAGAAAAAACACTGGAATGGTTTTTAAATAAAAGTTCATTTGTTTTAAGTGAATATTCACTGGAATTTACCTACATAATTTTTTGAGTGAAGAAACTCTATTAGTATTTAACGGGAGAATATCCCAATAAAGAAAGTAGAGTTATCATAAGTACTTGTTATGTTAATTCATAATGGGGAACATGAAAAGGCCTTGAATCAGAATAAACCCTTTTTCATTGCACAATTAAAAGGTCGAATAAATAACTAATTTTTATTATTTAATAAAAATTAAAACACACTTGGTAAAAAATTTTATTTTCGGCTGAAGTTAATGAAAAGTTATCTTCACATCTGTTTAGATTTGTTTTAAGTTTATTTTTAGTCTTTTTTAAATTTTTTTCTTTAACTTTCTTATTTTTTTTTTTTAATTTTCCTAATTTTTTTTAATCTTCCCGTATTTATTACTACTATGTAATTTATAAAGCTTTTTAATTTAAGATTGATAGCGTCCGGCTTGATTTTCTAAGTTCAAACATTAAATTTAAAAATGATCCAACAGTTTTTATTCAGTAGTCAACTGATTTTGCCAACAACCCAAACAAAAAATGAGGATTTTGAATACAGTAGAAGAAATTTGCATTTTTGACTTCCAATTCGTTTGACTACCAATTTTTTGTAAGCAAAGAAAAATTTAAATTATTTAAAGATCTCATTACCATACACTTAGGTGTACTAATATTAATAAACTATATCATATTTTCTTTGTTTACAAAAAATGTGTGTTCAAACGAATTGGAGGTCAAAAAGGCGAATTTCTTCTACTGTATTTAAAAAATTAAATTTTTTGTTTGTGTTGTTGAAAAAATTTGTTGATTGCTAATAAAAACTATAAGCCCTTTTTTATATTTTTAATATTTGAACTTAAAAAAAATCGACAATAAGAAATATTTCTAAAAAATTTTCAGAATAATTTCTATAAATAATTTCATTTTCCAGATCGACCCTCGTAGCACATTTATAATTTACTCAATCTGGACGCTATCAAGCTTAAATTAAAGTTTTATAAATTACCTACAAAAATTTGTTAAAATTATACTCGTTTGATAATAATAACGTTGAGTATTGTTAACTTTGTCTTCTTTTTAATTATCAATATGATTTTTTCATATTGATTCGTTTTTCCTGTTTTTTTTTTTAATTTTAATATTTTTTGTTTTTAGAGATCATATTTTTTTGTTTACTTTATCGAAAATAATCGAAATATTTGTAAAAAAAAAGTGGCAACATTTTCATATCAAAAATTAAGGGAGAGAGAGAAACCGACACAAAAATAAAATTGATTTTATTCCAGCGGTTTTCGGTCGAGCGTTTTTTCATGCCAAATTTGTATGAAAAAAACGTCACCGACATTGTTCTGCGGGGACTCTTAAACAAATTGCATATACTATAGAAGCATTTCTAATTTGTTGTTTGTTTATGGGGTCCCCGACCGATATTTCGATACGTATTTGGAGGGTATAAAAAAATATTAGAGCTGTTGGGCAATATCTTTGGGTTTCTTTTTTGACTTGAAAATCTGAAAATTCCGAACAAACGGAACAGTTTTTTTCTGTTTCTTTTGCTTAAAAAATTAGTTAATATTTGGAAATTACTTAAAAGGTTTTTTCAGTATTTTTTTTTTATTTATTATCGGGAAAAATTTTTCTAGAGATAATCAGATTTTAAGATTACAATAATAATGGAAAAAAGAATCAAATTTTTCCCTTGGCACCTCTTAGTGTTTATTTGCTCTATAGCTACAAGCAGCAAAAAAAATAAATGAAATCGGTAAGGAATTGAGGGCATCAGAGCAATTCTAATAATAAAAGTGCATTAGGTCACTGTAAACGGCAAGACGAACTTGTTTTTATGAAAACCTTAATTTTTCTCCTTGTGTATATTATTAAATAACCTTTATTTAAAAAAGTGTGAAAATATCTCTTCAATGTATAGACACTAGACTGGATCGAAATCCTAAAAAGTGCTCTGATAAAATTTTAATAAACAGAGAAAGTTGGGAAACAAACTCACTCTACTCCATGATCTAATTCCCTAGTTATTCACCGAAACACATGATCGCTTTGCTGTTTTATCGAATAACTAGGAAACAATTTTAAAAGATTTTGGCCCAATTTCAATACTTAAAAATACCAAATTTATAATGGTGAATCAAATATGCACAGAAAAAAATAAAAAAGATATTTGAGTAAATTTTTAATACTATTGAGTAAAAAATTACTCAATTTTGCACCAGTAATCGTTTTAATAATATTGATAGTAGTAAATTTTTAATAAATTTTTAATTGACACAATTAAAAGTTTACTCAAAATTTATCTATTTATTTTTTTTTAAAGTTTAAAAAATTCTGATTAATTTTTATTAAAAAATAAAAAAAGAATAAACATCCTCAAAAAAAAAAAAAAAAAGTTTAAAAAGTTTAAAAAACTTTTAAATTTTTTTTACAAAAAAAGAAAACAAAAAACTTGTTTTTTCAAACTTTATATTTATATTTATGTCTCAAAAACATAGGAAAATTTTTTAAAGACAATTACAAACTTTCGTATACATACACAAAAAACTATAAACTAAACGAGAATTCAAAAAAACTATGAGAGTTTAAAAAAAATTAAAAAACCTATTAAATTTTTATTAAATTATTTAAATTTAAACAAGTGATTACTCAAATTTGTTTCCTCCATATTTTTTTCTGTGTGGCGACGAAGATTATTAACAAATAATCAGATTCGAATAAAAAATTTTGAATTTGAAGTCTTAAAGTTTTCGGGGTCAACGATTTCAAAAATGAGCTATAAAATACAAAATTCAAATTGGAGAATCCAATATGGCGTCAAAATTTGTAAAAGTGGTGCGATTTAAAAGAAAATTTTTAGTAAGTAATTTTTTAAGCCGCTGACTCTGAATTCAATAATAAAACAAAATTAAAAATTGCGAATCCAATGTGGTGGCGGATACTTTAAAAAGATTAGAATAAAAACTTGTTACGAGGCTTCCTTTTCTTTGCTGAATCAAATTCAATTGCTTAAGAATATTAAGCTCATGGTGGATAAAATATGGTGGCGCTGTAAAATTTGTTTGGTAAAAGTGGACCCTGGTGTTCTTCTTGCATAAAAATATTTCATTTGTTTACAAAATACAAAAAATAAATGCCATTTCTTGGAAGTTGTTTTAGTTCTACAAGGGAAACTTTTTTCCCCTTGTAACAGCCACGTAACTTTAAATTTTCTGGTATTTTTCGGTATTATTTCGATATTTTTTTTACAATAATGGCCATGGAATTATCTAAGATTCCACAAAAAAAAATATATAAATATTTCCACACCCAAAGTCTTTAAATTTTAAAAGTTCAATTTCAAAATGTTCCCATTTTTAAACTGCTTCTTTAAATTTGGAGCTATGCAGCTTCAGCAAGTGTTATTGGAATATTATAAAAATTTTGGAGAAACTACCTCCAAGTGTGCCCAACATAATGACTAGGGATGAGATTTCCATGCAAATGCATGTTTTTTTGTCGATAGTCTAAAAACGATATCGACCACTTATCTTTCCGAATCAAGAAATTTACGTTAAAATGGAGTCGATTTGTTTTTGCATATTTTTGCATATTTTGATGAAAATGCATATTTTGCATATTTTGGTTTTAAATGCATATTTTGTGCATATTTTAAGCTTTTAAGTGCACACTTTTGCATGAATTAGCAAAACCCCAAATTGAAATTCATTTGTTTCAAAAACTATTACAATTCATTTTTTATAATTTTAACCTAACCGCGAAGTGTTAACAATGATCGTTGTCCCTCTTTCTTTCCCGCACTACTTATTAAATATAATCCATACATTTTATAGGATTTCGACCCAAACTAATGCACATCTTTCTCATGCTTCTACTTATGTTCGTTCCGATAGAATGTGAAATATAAATCCATTATTTTTAGATTTACCCAAGTGTTGCTAGAAAATTTTACTTCTTCTTTTATTTTTTATTAGTATAAAATTTAATTATTGAAAAATATTTAATGACAACAACATACAACATATTATTGCTTTGAAGAAAAGAAAAAAAAAAACAAAATTTCTGTAAACAACAGTGTCAAAATTCACAAAAATATATCCTTAACAAGGACAACATGTAATTTTCTGTACTTATAAAATGAACAGAAAAACTATTAAGGACCCACTTGGAAAGGAAAGATGAAAGAATTTAAAATAGAACAATTAGTTCAGTAAAAAAATGTGAACTAAAAAATGGGAAAATTAAACAAATTTTTTAAATTGGGTCCATACCCTGTTAGCTCGGCCCCCGTTGGATTCTTAAGGGGTCGCCATAGGGTTTGATCTAAAACTCCGCTTCCCCAAACCTTGCTTAGTTAAAAAACGGGAATTAGAGTTCTGATAGGATCTTGAGAATCTTTTTAACTGAGTTACTCAAAAACTATTACTCGGAGGGCTTTTGAGTGTTTTGCGGTAGTGTTCTTCGGGTCAAGGGCTAAAAAAGTACCTTTCGACCTTTTCTCGTCTACGCAGTATTTACTGAGATATGTGCATAGATAAAACCTCACGAAAATCAAATTTTAGATTAAAAACAATTAAGGGCTTGGAACATCGACATATATGTAGACCTAGGCCAGGATCATATTTTTCTTTATAAAACTTGCTTTTGAAAATTTCGTTTTTGATATTGTTGTTAAGCGCTTCAAAATTAGTAAATATAATTTATTTTGGAAAACTTTAGTCTAGCTCGAGGTCACATTTCTTTACTTATCATTACGATGATTTATAAAGAAATGTGACCTCGAGCTAGAGTAATCTTTCTCAAAATTAAAATTTATTGGTGGAATAATAACACATTTTTATTAATGTGAAGATAAAAAAAACATAATTTAAAATTTATTTTGTTTTATATCTTTGTATCAATTTATATCAATTGACACAATTTGATAAAAAAAATATGCATATTTTTATTCAAACTAGATAAAATCGTTACTTTTCCAATGAGTATTGCCAAGGATGCTAAACCTATTATGGCAGTCTTATTTTAGTGAAATGTTGGTGTCCGTGATGTCCTACTGCAGGGGCATGACATATCGCAAGAGTTTAAATTAGAGATTCGTGCTACTCACGTGATTAACTTTAACCCTTAAACAGGTCAATTTTTTATTCTAAAAAAATATTATTCGTGGGCATTTTTTAATTCAAAAAAATGTAACTCCGTGCCACATGCGGGCCATGGGTTTATATTTACCCACATCTGTCATACTATAACAACTACAAAAAATCCCATGTAAATTACAAAAAAAAGCGTTTGCTGATCCTTTTGTCCTTTAATACTTTTTTCGTTTTATAGTTTTTGCTCCTTTACTTCATGTACATGTTTGTGTATTTTTTAATTTTTACTCTGTTTTTTATATAAAATAATACTGATGATGCAGTTTAGTATTTTGTCAAAATATATATTTTTTCATTATATTGTTTTTTAATCATATATCAAACTACTGGTTTTAACATCATACCACTATACTTCAAACATCTACATTAGGGCGGAGCAAGAAATGATTTTCAGCGAATTGTCGGGTGGGTAAAAATAGACGCCAAAATGATGTATTTAAAATCATAGATCGGACTTTAATTTTGGGTTCCTATCAAACCCTGAAGTATTTTTTTTAAGCCAAAGAGCTTTTGTTAAAAAAATTTTCAAAAATTTAAATTTGATCAGATCTTGTTAATTTTTGACTGTATGTGGTCTAGAAATGTCTTTGCGTTCATTTTTTGACTTGAAAATCAGAAAGTTAAAATAAAGTAAAACATTTTTTTTCAGTATTTAAGCTTAAAAACACGTTCGTCATGTTTTTCGAGAAAATCGCATTTGAATTTTAAATTTCATAACAATTTCGTAATTTGCTTGTATTTTCATGTTTCAACAGATCGTATGAGTAATATTTATGCAATTGATAATACTCATTCGCAACGTTAAAACAAGAAAATACAAGCAAATTACAAAATTGGTATGAAATATAAAATTCAAATGCGATTTTCTCGAAAAAAAAACGAAGAACGCGTTTCTGATTTTTTTTTGTGTGGATGGACAAACATCTTAACTTAGAAAAAAATTAAAAAAAAGTGGATGGATTTTTGATAAATTGACTTTTATACAAAACTCTATTAGAATGTAAATTTTTGAGATTGTGGTCGATTCCGTTTTAATGCGAGAAGTTGACAATCCAGTGCCGTGATAGTAAAATTTTTTGCAATTTTAAAGCGAGGATTGTTAATATTAATTTAAAAAAGTCTATAATAAGTTTTTTTTAACAAATTTAAGTGCACATAATAAATAAAAAATCAAAGAATTTGAAAATTATCAAATATGCCCCCAAAGGTACGTCGCAGTCAAGCAAAAAGGAAAATAATTTGCGGCCAATATAATATGGAAGTAGAAGAAGAAGATAATTTTATCCAATGCGATAAATGCAACAAATACTATCATGTAATTTGTTCTACAGTTGACAAACGTAGTAGATATGAATATTTGTTAAAGCATGAGTCTGAAGAATATTTATGCATCTCTGTGAAGATAATAGTGGTACCCTTAAAAGAGAATTGAGCGAGATCAAAACAGAATTAAAAAAAAACTTGATCAGCTATCTGTTTTGCAAGAGACTATAAACTTCATGTCTAACCAATTTGATGACATTTTAAAAGGTATCGAGGAAAATAAAAAAAAATTGGAAATTTTTCAGAAAGAAAACAAAGTTTTGAAAGCTGAAGTGGAAAATCTAAAAACATCAGTGAAGTTTTTAAATGATCAAAGGGTGAAACATGACTGTTTATTAACTGGGGTAGATGCTAAGCCAGAGTTGTCTGCGGTTGAAACTGTTTTGAAGCTAACTTACGATGTTGGTGTGGAAATGCAGCCAGAAAGTATTGAGGATGCTTATTTTATTAAACGGAAAAATGATAAGCACAACGAATCATCTGATAAAAAGTTTATGTTGGTTAAATTTAATTCAAAAAAATCAAAAGAAAAATTTATGTCGGTGAAGCCAAAACTGAAGTAGAATGAGTCTACGAAATCTGTTTTTGTGATGAATTATCTTAGTAGCGAAACGTTAAATCTTTTAAATTATGCAAAAACTTTAAAAGAAGTTGGTTACCGGGCTGTTTATGTTTCTGGTGCAAGAGTTTGTTGTAAAAGAGTGAGTTGTCCAAACCAAAAATCATTCTTAGTGAAGACGATGTTGATAAACTGCTCTTGGAGGCCACAACAAACAGAGTGAAAAATCGTAGATCACAGACTAATGATGCTAATGATGAAGATGCCGTGTATTTATCATTATAAAAACTTTAAGTTTTTGGATGTTTTGCATTAAATAACTTTTAAATTGAAATTTCTAATTCAAAATTAAAAAAAAAACAAAGAAATGAGGATTTAAATTTTCTGTTCAGATTTGTATTCCACTGAATGGCTGCTGTGCAGGTTTTCAAATAATGCAAAAATCGTCATTTTTCGCATTTTCAACCATGAATAACTAAAAATCTGGACGTGATGGAAAAATTTGGAGAACAGATTTGGAATCAGGAGATCAAAGTCTACTAAAATTGATCACCAGAATTCAAACCGGAAAATGAGTGTTGAGCGGTGTAATCAGCCGGAAATTATGATTGAAATATTTAATGCTTTGAATACAGCTAGTAAAACAATATTATTTTTTTTTTTTTGATTGTTGATAAACGCAAAATTTTTAACTTTTTTATCTTTTAATTCTTCTTTATGTTAAAATAAATAAAATTTTATTTTTATAATTTAAGTTTTATATATTTTGCCAACTAGCCTCTACAATGCCTTTAAGGCGCTGAGGCAAAACTATTGATTACACCGCTCAACACTCATTTTCCGGTTTGAATTCTGATGATCAATTTTAGTAGACTTTGATCTCCTGATTCCAAATCTGTTCTCCAAATTTTCCCATCACGTCCAGATTTTTAGTTATTCACGGTTGAAAATGCGAAAAATGACGATTTTTGCATTATTTGAAAGCCTGCACAGCAGCCATTCAGTGGAATACAAATCTGGTATAAAGCGCAAAAGTTTTATTTGTCTATGGTCTCCAACATAGAACACAATTTTTTTCAAATTATTACATTTGGTTGCGCTTTACTTGCGTTT
Source organism: Pegoplata infirma (assembly GCA_963921195.1). Taxonomy (NCBI): domain Eukaryota; kingdom Metazoa; phylum Arthropoda; class Insecta; order Diptera; family Anthomyiidae; genus Pegoplata; species Pegoplata infirma. The sequence goes on along the minus strand of OY992537.1, from coordinate 111,357,673 downwards.
TAAAATGACTCTGTTAAAATTATCATTTTTCGAAAAAAGATAAGGTAGATACCTTAGTTTTTTTTGATATTTTTCAAAGAAAAACTAAAAAAAATAAATATTTCACAAATTTCAGATTTCTGTGTTATTTTTCGTACACACCGGAAGCTATATTTAATGGGTTTAAAAGTCTATAAGAAAGAATGAACTTTTGCCTAAATTTTGAGCTCATCAAAGTAAAAATTGATCATCGGGTTATTGTATTAGAGCCTTTTAAAAATGGTGCTTTTTCTAATTTTTTTGACAGTCTTTTTTTAAAATGCATGTTTGGCCAATAATAGTGCAACAACTTAAAATTTTTTTGATCATATTTTTCAGATCATAGTTCAATTCTACTCTCACGCTTTATACCAGATTTTTATTCCACCCAGCGGCTGCTGTGCAGGCTTTCAAAAAAGGCAAAAATCGCGTTTTTTCGCATTTTCAACCGCGAATAATTAAAATTCTAGACGTGATGGAAAAATTTGGAGCACGAATTTGGAATCAGCGAGTCAAAATCTTTAAAAATTTTACATCAAACTTCAAACCGGAGCCAAAAACCTTCGATTTGTTGAGCGGTGTTATTATTAAAAAATGATTTGATAAACTAAAAAAAAATAATAAAAAAAAATTTTTACCAAAGCAACTCGCCACAAATTTTTGAAGTTTTTGAAAATTTGAAAAACCAAAAAGGCAATTTTTTTAGTTCCATATAGGGCTATCCAAACAACCTATTCAGAAATTTACGGGACACATGTTTTTCTGTAGCGGGACATTTGGTGTGGAATGCCTAATATGTATTGAGAAATAACTGGAAAAGTTGTTTTTTGCCTGTAAGAAAAAAAAAATTAATTATTTTTTTTTTATGAAAGTATATAATACACAAAGATACAAAATCGAACTTCCAAATGACATATTTAGGTGCTCCTATTGGACGTGTGGGGTCCAGCTTTCAAACTTAAGCTCGAAATTACGTTAGCTATAACTGGTATGAATCGGTCTCGTACATTACTGAATAGCTAAACTATTAAAAATAAACCACTGTGCACCGTTGCATATGATTGTTATTTAAAGCCAATTACAAAATTAAGCATACGCCACTAATACAACTTTAAAGCAATTATTTTTGTCATTATAATTAAAGTTCACCAACTTCAAACGCGTCTAAAAAAATCTAGGGCTGAACTAAACAAAACCTTGAGGGTTTTGTTATGGAATATTTCAACTTTCATTTGTTTTTGGTTTCATCCCATTCAGACTAAGGTTGTTGCACTGTGATATTAGAATATTTTAGACAAAACTTATATTTTTAATTATCTTTTTATTTTTTAATTGCCGTTAATGCAATTTGAAATTAATGTAAAAAATTGAATTATTTTTAAGATTTTTTTTTTTAATTTTTATTATAAAAGCACTTTTTTAGTCATGTAAAGGTTGAAAAAACAACAAGTCATTGAAAAAACAACAAGGTTGAAAAAACAACAAGTCATTGATTTATGGCGGATAACTCAATGAAAAGTTAGTTGTATGAAAAAGTTAAATTTAACGGAGAGTTATTTTATAACGGAGCACTGAGTAATCCAGCCTTATAAGTCAAAAAACGGAACACAATGAATTTTCCTTATTCGGCAAAAAAGAAAATTTGCTCTACCCTACTATACATTTATGGGCTGTCCCAAATTCAGTTCTGATAACACAACTCTACACTAAAAACCAACCTTGTAAAACGAAAAGAAAATTTTGTAACTTTTTTTTTGCTATCCCCTATTTGACAACAATTCCTTGTAATTTTACAAGCTTTTTACCAATAACTTTGTAATTTTACAAGCTTTTTACCAATAAAATTGTAAATTTAAAATTTTTTTTACGCGATAAAACTTACAAGGAACTCTCGTAACTTTACTAGACTTTTGCTGCCTCCTATTTTACGAGAATTCCTAGTAAAAATTATGAGATTTTCCGTAACTTAACAAGATTTTTACGAATAAAGATGTAAATTTAAAAATTTTTTGCCGTAATAAAACTTACGAGGAAATCTCGTGCATTTACAAGATTTTTTTTGTAAAAAAAAATTGGAAATTTGTAAAATTTTAAAAAAAATTGTAAAATTACAAAAAAAAATTAAATTTCGATCGAAAATTTTTTGGTAAAAAACAAAGAAAACTTACAAATATTAGTAAAAATGGAATAACGAGACTTTTTCTAGTAATTTGACAATTTTTTTTTGTGTGTTCAAAAATAAACTTTTTTTGCACAGACTTCTATAATACACACAGAAAATAGATTCAGTAGGTGCAACTGAATTTTTATGTTTCCACGTGCTATAATAATATTTAGTTGTCTTCTCTGGTAACACCGTCCGACAGCCAACATTAAACATGAACCGGATGATATACGTCTGAAAGTAGAGATCAAATGGAGTAAAACTGCATTTACAATTTTTCATTTCGTGATCCTGTTTCCTTTTAAACGGACACACAAAAAAAACTTTGTCAAATTATTATGAAAAGTCTCGTAATCACATTTTACCAATATTTGACAATTTTCCTTGTTTTTACCAAAAAATTTTCGATCGAAATTTAAATTTTTTTTTTTGTAATTTTACAAATTTTCAAAATTTTTTTACAAAAAAAAATCTAGTAAATTGACGACAATTCCTTGTAATTTCAATTGCGCCAAAAAAAAACTGTAAATTTACAATTTTATTGGTAATAAGCTTGTAAAATTAAAAAATTATTGGTAAAAAGCTTGTAAAATTACTAGGAGTTCTCGTAAAAGAGGAGGTAGCAAAAAATCTAGTAAAATTACGAAACCTACTTGTAAATTTTATCGTGTCAAAAAATTTGTAAATTTACAATTTTATTGGAAAAAACCTTGTAAAATTACAAAATTATTGGTAAAATTACAAGGAATTTTTGTCAAATAGGAGGTAGCAAACAAAAAAAAGTTACAAGTTTGTCTTGTAATTGTACGAGGAGATTTTTGAAAGGAAGTAACTTACCTCCTTTTTTCCTGATATGAGGCATTCCACACGAAATGTCCAGCGAAAAAAAACATGTGTCCCGTGAATTTGTGAATAGGTTGTATGAATAGCCCTATATGGAGCTAAGAAAATTGCGTTTTAGGTTTTTTAATTTTTCAAAAACAGGGCTTAGGAAGCGTGGTCAAATATTGGAAAAATTCTCAAATTTGTGCCGAGTTGCCTTGTTTAAATATTTATCAAATTAAAACAGAATGCACCACAATCTCAAAAATTAACATTCTTGTATAGTTTTATATGGGCTATCGACCAATTTTTTTTTTTTTTTTTTGGAAAATTTTCAGAATCTGTTCTAAAATTTTCCATTTTTTAAGAAAGTCAATTTATCAAAAATCCGGACACTTTTTTAAAATTTTTTTTGTTGATAGTTTAGATGTTTGTCTATCCACACAAAAAAGTTCAGACATGTGTTTTTCGTTTTTTTTTTCGAGAAGATCGCATTTGAACATTAAATTTCATTACAATTTTGTAATCTGCTTGTATTTTCTTGTTTCAACGTAGCGTATGAGTAATATTTATGCAAATATTCAATGCTCATTCGCCATGTTAAAACAAGAAAATACAAGCAAATTACAAAATTGTTATGAAATGTAATGTTCAAATGCGATTTTCTGGAAAAAAACGAAAAACAAATGTCTGAATTTTTTTGTGTGGATAGACAAACATCTAAACTTAAAAAATAAAATAAATAAAAGAAAAACAAAAGTGGCCATATTTTTGATAAATTGACTTTTTTGAAAAATGGAAAATTTCGGAACAGGTTCTGAAAATTTTCCAAAAAAAAAAATTTTAGTCGATAGCTCATACAAAAGTATATAAGAATATAAGTTTTTGAGATTGTGGTGCATTCTGTTTTAATTTGATAAATATTTAAATAAGGCAACTCGACACAAATTTCACTATTTTTTCAATATTTGACCACGTCTCCTAAGTCCAGTTTTTGAAAAATTGGAAAATCGAAAACGCAATTTTCTAAGTTCCATATAGGGCTATTCATACAACCTATTAAGAAATTCACGGGACACATGTTTTTCTGTAGCGGGACATTTGGTGTGGAATGCGCCATATATAAAAATATTAAAATAGGAAAATTAGAGGAGATCCCCCTCTTTCATTTGCTTTCACTAGTGGCATCCTAGGACAAATATTAAAAAAATATTTTATAAAATTTAATCCAATAAAACTTTGAAGTCCTGCTAAAAGGAAACAGGATTACGAAATGAAAACACGTAAATGCAGTTTTAATACATTTAGTCTCTAGTATCAAATGTATATTATCCAGTTTGTATTTAACAAATTTTTTTGACTTTTGTCTTACGGTGTATTCATCAGAATGGAATTTTTATACCCTCCACTTAGTGATAGAGGGTATATATCAGTTTGTCATTCCGTTTGTAACTCATCGTATTATCGGTCTAGGACCCCATTTAGTATATGAGGCATTCCACACCAAATGTCCAGCGAAAAAAAAACATGTGTCCCATAAATTTCTGAATAGGTTGTTTGGATAGCCCTATATGTAACTAGGAAAATTGCGTTTTTGGTTTTTCAAATTTTCGAAAACTGGGCTTAGGAGGCGTGGTCAAATATTGAAAAAATGGTAAAATTTGTGGCGAGTTGCCTTGATTAAATATTTATCACATTAAAACGGAATGCACCACAATGTCAAAAATTTACGTTCTTATATAGTTTTGTATGGCCTATCGATTAAAATTTATTTTTTTTTGGAAAATTTTCAGAACCCGTTCTGAAATTTTCCATTTTTTAAAAAAGTCAATTTATCAAAAATCCTGCCACTTTTTTTTTTTCTTTTTTATTTATTTTTTTTAAAGTTTAGATGTTTGTCCATCCACACAAAAAAAATCAGAAACACGTTCATCTTTTTTTTCGAGAAAATCGCATTTGAACTTTAAATTTCATAACAATTTTGTTATTTGCTTGTATTTCTTTGTGTCAACAGAGCGTATGACGAATATTGATGCAATTAATATTACTCATTCGCAACTTTAAAACAAAGAAATACAAGCAAATAACAAAATTGTTATGAAATTTAAAGTTCAAATGCGATTTTCTCGAAAAAAAAGATGAACGTGTTTCTGATTTTTTTTGTGTGGATGGACAAACATCTAAACTTTTAAAAAAATAAATAAAAAAGAAAAAAAAAAGTGGCCGGATTTTTGATAAATTGACTTTTTTAAAAAATGGAAAATATCAGAACGGGTTCTGAAAATTTTCCAAAAAAAAATATTTAATCGATAGCCCATACAAAACTATATAAGAACGTAAATTTTTGGCATTATGGTGCATTCCGTTTTAATGTGATAAATATTTAATCAAGGCAACTCGCCACAAATTTTACCATTTTTTTAATATTTGACCACGCCTCCTAAGACCGGTTTTCGAAAATTTGAAAAACCAAAAACGCAATTTTCTTAGTTACATATAGGGCTATCCAAACAACCTATTCAGAAATTTACGGGACACATGTTTTTCTGTAGCGGGACATTTGGTGTGGAATGCCTCATTTATATTATTGATCTGTGATCGATTCTAAGATATTCTAGCGATGTCCGTCTTTCTGTCCTTCTGTCCGTCTGTGGAAATAGTGATCACAGCAAACTTACTTGTTGTTGTCATAAGTAGTTTGGTATTGCATTTGAGCGAAATCGGTTCGGCGGTTCAAAAGTTATGAACTAAAATGTAAGAACACCTCGAAAATTTTAATATATTCTACATATCCTAAAAATACAAAATGCTTTAAATTGGCTGCTGGCTGGCATATGATAACAGAATTGGACACAGAATGGAATTTTTACAACTACACCCCAATTGTTTTACAAAAAAAGTTTTCGCGGATTTTTTTTTTCACCAAAAAATTTTTTCCGCGTAATTTAAAAAAAAAAAAAAAATTGCAAATAATCTTTTATCATATTGTGGAGGGTAACAGTACATTCGGCAAAGCCGAATTTAACTTTTTTACTAGTTTTATGTTAAAATTAACATTGGTTCACACAAAAAAAAACCTTGTCAAATTAGTAGAAAAAGTCTGGTAATCCCATTTTATCAATATTTGACAGTTTTCCTTGTTTTTTAACAAAAAATTTTCGATCGAAATTTACATTTTTTTTTTGTAATTTTACAGTTTTTATTGTAATTTTACAAATTTCCATGGTTTTTTACTAAAAAAAATGTAGAAAATTTACTGGTAAAGAGCTTGTAAAATTACAAAATTATTGGTAAAAAGCTTGTAAAGTAACAAGGAATTCTTGTCAATTAAGATAGCAAAAAAAAAAAGTTGCAATTTTTTTTTTTTTTTGTAATTGTACAAGGTTTTTTTAAGGGTACTGCTTATTAATACCAGTGTATTTTTGGAACCCAAGTTGTTACGGATTTAGGACGTATAAAATATCCTGTATTATCACCATTTTATCAAAATTTTTCCTTGTTAGTATTTTTTTTTTTTTTTTGTAATTTTTGTTTTAGATTATTTGTTGGGTGGGTTTGTTGTCGTTGTCTCTTCCCTACAACTATTTCCATACATATTGCAAAAAGATTAATTTTTTTTTTTGTAATAATTTAATTATAAACATCCTTCATTTAATGAATTCGCCACTTTTTTCATCATCTTTGAGTTTTTACTCCTTTTTTTTGGAAATTTAATTATTTATTGATATTAAATCTTGTCTGTTGGTTGTACAAAGTGACATACACAGTTTCATACTTGTGTTCTCTGTCTAATATGTTTGTTGGTGATGTTGTTTGTGATAGTTTTAATTACATTTTATCAAAAAAAAAAAATAATAATATTCAATTTTCTTTTAGTTATGAAGTGTATACAGTTGAGTTCGATTATAACGAATGTAAGGTTAGATCGGTGGCCCCCTTGGAAGCCATGTGATTAATTTTTTTCATGTTACGATGAACCGCATTCGCCACCGAGTTTTTGATGAGTTGTAGTCTCTGTTATTTTCCGAGTATAGGAAGTGTTGGCTTTCACAGCTTTCCACCACATATTTTTACCATGTGTCGGTTCTGGTTAGATTATCACATTTTACATCTAATGGCTGATATGTGGATTCAGACCCCTTCATTTTCTTATAGTAAACTTTTAGGTGTAACGAACACATGAGATCTCTGATCGTCCAAAAGAGTCTACCAAAATCTACTATAAAATATTATAAGAATTTCACAAGTCTTTATAAAAGTGGAAAAGTTCTCCTTTTCACAACCTTCCTCATCATATTTAAGAATTTCAAGAGTCTTAATAAAAGTGCACTCAAAAAATTATGTCATTAACTGTTTGTAGTTTATTTAAAAAGTTTTACGTTTTTTAAGAGAAAAAACATTTGTTTGATGTTCAGTTTTTATTAATGACTACTTCTGTCCTTTGTTTCAAAAATAACATACTAAAAAATAAAGACTTTCATTAACATTCAATTTTAAAATCCATTTATTTTTGTTCTGTAAGTAAAAACTACTGATTATTCTTTAAATTTTTAATGATTTGTGATAGTAATTTTTTTTTTAAATTGTTGGTATTTTTTAATGAGATATCATTAGTTTTTACCTTCACAAGTAGGTTATTTTTTTGTAGAAAAAAAATCAAAAAATTATTTATAAAAATATAAAAACATGTTTGTATCAAGTGACTTTGGCACGATGGGTAGAGTGTCTGGCCAGAATGTAGTTGATTACGGGATCGATTCCCCAAAATTGTATTAAAAGTTTTTAAAAAAAATTTCAATAGAAAATTGTAAAAAATAACCTACGAAATCATTAATTTTGAATGTTTTCGTAGGTTATTTTCTTGGAATTTGTTGGTAAAATTAACAGAACTATCATTAGGTTTTAATGTTTTTGTAGGTTATTTTTTTCGAATTCGTTGTTAAAAAAGAATGAAAAATACGTAATTTTTTTAATGTTTAATATTAATTATTTTAGAAAATTTTGTCAACCGTAAAAAATAAATGTTGATGTTAGTTAAAACAAATGAATAATTACTGGGATGGTTTTCAATTGTTTATTCACTGGTTTTAAATTTGTTTTTCGTTTGTTTTTGCCTACAAAATATTTTGAGTATGGAAAAGTTCTCCTTTTCACAACCTTACCCGCTTCAACAAATCCAATATTGAAGGCAAAAGCTCTGCCTTTCAATATCACATCTGCCCTGAATTAGAATAAATACATCGATTTCATTCTAACCATACTCCACTGTAATATAATTTTAATTTCAGAAATTTTTATCAAATTTACACATTTTATGCTTATGAGAGCCTTTTTTTTTGTAGGAATGTGACAAAATTGTAAGTGTCTTCTTTATTTTAAGAGCTTTGGGATTTAAAATCTCTAAGGTAATTTTGTTGATTTATTTAGGGTTTATGATTGACTTGTAATTGTATTATTAAAAAGAGGAAAACTTAAGTAAAATATTTAATTATTCCCGAGTAAAAAAGTTCCTATATAGTTGTATATAATTTTATAAACATCATATATGATTAAATAGAATTATATAGAATTTGATGCGAAAAATGAGTCGATAAAACTATATAAAATTTGATCAATGTTTCATATATTTTGATAAATTTTTTATATAATTTTATGCAAAATTTGGACCCCTATTTTTATATAACAACAGCAAATGTATGTAATTAGATATAATTATATAAAAAAAATATAAAATTGTATAAAACTGTATAAAACTATATAAAGTTACATAAAATTATATATAAGCCCTGTTTTCGCATAACCGTATACATGTTAACATTAAACGCTTAACCGAAAACGCATCCACGTTAAACAAAATTTACTTGGCATCACTTCTGTGAAAAAGGTTTGTGTATTTGCTATTAACAAAGAAAAAGGTTTGTGTCTTTGCCATTTCAATAAAAATGTGAACTTGGCATCACTTTTTATCGACGCTTCATTTAGACGCCGATAATTATACAAGTTAAAAATAAGCATGGATAATTTAAAATTTGTATGGGTAAGCGTATATACGGTTATGCGAAAACAGGGCTATAATTATATATAATTAAAAAAAATTTTATGATTTATATAAAACTTGATATAATTTTATGTAACTTTATATAGTTTTATACAGTTTTATACAATTTTATATATTTTTATATAATTATATCTAATTATATAATTTTGCTATTATTATATAAAAATACGGGTCCAAATTTCGCATAAAATTACATAAAAAATTTATCAAAATATATGAAACATTGATCAAATTTTATATAGTTTTATCGACTCATTTTTCGCATAAAATTCTATATAATTCTATTAAATCATATATGATGTTTATAAAATTATATACAACTATATAGGAACTTTTTTACTCGGGTTGTTATAAATTGGCTATCCATCAAATGTTACAGAACAAAACAATAGAGTAAATCCCATACAAATTTGACGTTTAAAAATAATACACAAAAAATTGTGAATGGGATAATTTAAAAGCGTTCGAATTTTTTTCCGTTTGAGAAAGTCTCAAATTCTGAGACATTTTTTACCCTCCACTTAGTGATAGAGGGTATATATAAGTTTGTCATTTCGTTTGTAACTCTTCGAAATATGGGTCTGGGACCCCATAAAGTATATGGGGCATTCACTCAGGCCAGATCACTCACTTTTTGACCCGACCCCTTTCGATTTATTATATTTTAGAATGTGTTTTACCAATTTGCAGCCTTTTATTCCAAGATGGTGTTGAGTAATCAATTTTTCAAAATGGCGATTTTTTCAAAAAAATTAAAAAATTGAAATTTTCAATTAATTTTGACCAGTTAAAAATATAGATATCTTAAAAAATGTTGGACAACGTTTTGTTGGTATTTAAAAGTAGTTTTAGAAAAAAATATTAAAAAAAAAATTCGAAGTAATTATTACTTTTTTTTACGTTTAAAAATTAAAATCGACTTTTTGAAAAAGTCCGAAAACTTCGATTTTTTTTTTTAAACGTCTGAAAGTTCTACTCTAAATTACGCAACTTTTAAGTCATAACTCGAGATGTGATCGCAATTTGTTCTATTTTTTTTTAATTTTGAAAATTGCACCTTTTATTTTTTGACTCTGATTTATTTTATATGGTGCTCCAAAAAAATTAAATTGGTAGATACTGGCCGTAACTTATCCTAGAAATATTCATTTCGAGGTAAAAATAAGCCTCACAAAAATTAAAAACGATCGGACATGGGTAAGGCGTTCCGCATGGGCCTTGAAATTTAGAAAACGGATTACAGGGAAAAATATGAATTTTTTTCTGTTTTCTCAATATTTTTGGTATTTGAAGTTAAGTTTTAATTCAAGTGGTTAAAGAATTTAAATACTTACTCCGTATTTAATGCTTCTCTAATAAGGTACCTAAAACTAAAATCGGTTGAAAATCAGCCAAGTTGTTAAAACTTCCCCAGGCATCTAACGTATGGCAGACCACTTGATTACACTCAAAATAATAACTCTGTAAAATACTCTGTAAAATGACTGTAATCTCAATTCAACAGATATTTGACAGAGTTTTCTGTCAAAATACAGATTTAAAGAAAATACTTTGTATTTTGTTGTGATAAAAAAAAAACAAAGTTTCCTCTGTTATATTACTTTTTACTTTGTAATCTTAATTTTACAGATAATTAACAGAGTTTTCTGCTAAAATACAGATTTAAGCAAAATACTTTGTATTTTTTTATAAACAAAAAAGTTTTCAGTTTTGAGTAGTTTTTGTTTTTGTTACCAAACATCAAAATTTTATCTGTATTTTTTTGTTTGAGAAGAAGTTGAAAAAGTAGCAAAAAAAGATATCAAATTTTTTTTTCAGTAATCCCGGGTAAAAATGAGTTATATATAGCCCTGACAAATTAGATCCCAAATATGGTGGACACAATTGTTTCAAATATTATCTTCGGTTATCCTACAAGATCTGAACAGATAGTCTTATATATAATATGATACGTAAAATGGGTCTATCTGGTTTTATCAGTTTGAGCCGGATTGATACAATATAAAATAAATTGAGACTACAAGACATAAATATTTATGGTTAGATATTGCTCTACATCAAGAACATATTTTTGTATATAACGTTATATAAAGTGCATATGATTATAAATAATGTTATCCAACTTATATGACGTTATAAGGAGCAATATATGATCAGTCATAATGGTTTTAAATTATATTTAATCATATCAGTTTTCTCCAACTGATATAATTATATAGACCCAATTCACGTATCACTTTATATATAAGGTTATCCCGCTAGATCATAAAATATACCCGTAGATAATTATTAAAGTAATTGTATCCGCCATATTTGGGATATAATTAGTCATGAACTTTTTTTTCTTTTTTTACTAGGGATCTTATAAAAATTTCACAAAATAACATGCATTTAACTAAACTCTGTAAATTTACAGAGTTTTTTCTCTAATTTTTTTTTTGCATCAAATGTATTGTACAAATATATGTAAATTTTACATAGTTTTAAATTCTGTTTTAATTTTTAAATTAATAAAAATTATTTATTATTCGACCTTTAAAATTCTATTTTTTGAGAAAGATTATTCTAGCTCAAGGTCATATTTCTTTTACTAATCGTTACGATGATATTGTCAAAGTAACAATTTTCAAGAAACTTTTTATAAAGTTGTTTGTTTTAAATTGATTGGTTTGGTCATTTTGCAAGACTTACTCGACACGTGTTTCGGAATTCGTCAAATTCCATTATCAAGAGTATTTAGCAAATTGACAATCGTTTGTGGCAAAACATAAAGACTTATATTCGTATGTAAATAGTCATTACGAGAAATGTACTAATTACACAATATAATACAGCTCTAAATTTCAAACGAAAAGCCATAACCAAACCATCACTATTTAATTCAAACATACCTTCATATATACAGCTTGTATTACAGGCTAGTATATACATACAGACAGTAGATTTCTTACGCGAGTAAGATGTTCACTGCTTTTGTTGTATTCCTTCTTATTCATAATATGAACAGAAGTGAGGCGTGCTATCCTTTTGTTTAAATTCTGTTTTAATTTTTAAATTAATAAAAATTATTTATTATTCGACCTTTAAAATTCTATTTTTTGAGAAAGATTATTCTAGCTCAAGGTCATATTTCTTTACAACTTTATAAAAAGTTTCTTGAAAATTGTTACTTTGACAATATCATCGTAACGATTAGTAAAAGAAATATGACCTTGAGCTAGAATAATCTTTCTCAAAAAATTTTCATAGTTTTCTTTGCTAAATGGTGGTTTATTTAACCAATATTTTACTAGAAACTCTGTAAATTAACAGTTTTTTTTGTGTCCAAATCATTTTACAGAGTTTTATAGTAAAATTACAGAGTTTTTTCTGTAAAAAAGCTTTCATATTTAACCAATATTTTACTATAAACTCTGTAAATTAACAATTTTTTTCTTTTAAAATCATTTTACAGAGTTTTTTAGTAAAATTACCAAGAAATGTTGTTAGCTGGAAAAGTATGGTGTTCTTTGTTAAATTAGCAGAGTTTTTCTGTAATTTAACAGAGTTTTTATTTTTTTTTATTTTGAGTGTTAGCAATACAATCCGATTTTTGAAATTCATTGAAATTTTCTACTGTAATAACATTTTTTTATTCTTCAAGTTCAAATGTAATTAGATGACAAGTATTTTTCATATTGTGTTTTGCTAACATGTTTGCCTGCATTTTCAACACCCTTTTGAAATCTCTATTTAAAAAAAAAAAAATTTTTTGTTTTAAAATTTGGAAAAACCAAAAAAAAATTACACTGAAACATGAATAATGAAAAAATGTTATTACAGTAGAAAATTTCAATAAATTTAAAAAGGGCTGGTATTCTTTAATCAAGTGGTATGACACACGTTAGATGCCTGGGGAAGTTGTAATAACTTGGCTGATTTTCAACCGATTTTAGTTTTTAGTACCTTATTAGAAAGGCATTTTACTCCACATCATAATTCTGTAATCACTTGAATTAAAACTTAACTTAAAATACCAAAAAAATTGCTAAACGCCTTACTTATTTCCGATCATCCAAAGTTTTTGTGAGACGTATTTTTTCCTCGAAATGAATATATCTAGTTTAAGTTAGGGTCAATATCTACCAATTAATTTTTTTTGGAGCACCATATAAAATAAATCAGAGCCAAAAAATAAAAGGTGTAACTTTAAAAATTTTTTAAAAAATAGAAAGAATTGTGATCACATCTCAAATTATGTCTTACAAGTTGAGTAATTTAGGGTAGAATTTTTATAGTTTTTTTACAAAAAAAAAATCTAAGGTTTCGGACTTTATCAAAAAGTTGATTTTCATTTTTAAACATGAAAAAATAAGTGATAATTACTTCGAATAATTTTTTCATATTTTTTTTTCTAAAACTACATTTTAATACCAAGAAAACGTTGTCCAACTTTTTTTAAAATATCTATATTTTTTATTGGTCAAAATTAATTTAAAATTTCAATTTTTTATTTTTTTTTGAGAAAATCGCCATTTTGAAAAATTGATTACCCAACACCATCTTGAAATAAATGATTGAAAATTGGTGTCCAAGTTTCATTTAATAAGTACTAAAACATATCCAAAAGTAAAATAAATCGAAAGGGGTCGGGTCTAAAAGTGAGTGATTTCGCTTGGAATGCCCCATATACAAAAAACTATAAACTAAATGAGAATTCAAAACACCAAGAGAATAAAAAAAGTAGTAAAAAACGAACCAGGATGTCTTAAATTTTTAGAAAAATTAATTTTTCTTGCACACCTTTCTCAATTCAAACCATATATAACATGATTAAAAAATTATAATACATAATTATAATTAGAGCCTGAGCTCAACTGTCTTTACAGAAAAACAGAAATTTGAAAATAACGACTTTAAGTCGGCCTAAGTGGCAATATAGTATCTTTGGAAAATGGCAACACCTAACATTTGTGTCTACAAAATATAGACCATGTTCTGGCAAGGTTGCAAAATAAGTACTTAGATCAGAGTTGATGAAGGAGAGGAGGACGAATGATGATTACTAAAAAATTGAATTTATTCACCATAATGCAATTTCACCTCCTTCTGTACGAAAAAACAACAGCAACAACCACACAAGAATTGAAAAACCATGATTAAGTTGATACTTGCTTAACAGCCAACTTAGCGTATCGGTCTAGAGTGATCGTACCTAAGAGGCAGTTAATAGCAAAAACATTACAGATCATGGGTTCAATCCCTGGCGGCTGCGATCTGTTAATAATTTTCACATATAGAATATAATTGACTATTAACTAAATAAATTTGAAATTATAAGTTTTTCTGATGATTATAATAACTGGATTATATGAAACTAGTAAAAAACGAACCAGGATGTCTTAAATTTTTAGAAAAATAAATTTTTCTTTCACACACAGAGAAAAATAAATTTCCAACTGAATTATTCAGTTGTAGCAACTCAAAATTCGGTTGCTTCTACTAAATTTTGATGTGGCAGACGAGTTTTTGAGTTGTTTCAATTTAAATACAGTTGTATTAACAAAATTTAGTTGTAACTACCGATATTTAGTTGTTTTTACCTTAATACAAATGCATCAACCGAATTTTTGTTGCAACAACTAAATTTCAGTTGGAAATTAGCAAATTTGTTTTCTGTGTGCACCTTCTCAATTCAAACCATATATAAAAAAAAATTATTATTTGTTTTAAATTATTTACTTATTTTTTTTTTTTTTTAATTTTTGAGTAAATTTTTAATTGTGTCAGTTAAAAAATTTCTCAATTTTTTTTTTTTTATATGTAAACAAGTGATTACTCAAATTGTATTCCTCAATATTATTTTCTGTGCAACTGTTTGGCTAATTTAGACACCAGCCTAAAAACATGTTAAAATAAAAAAAATTAAAAATAAATACATTTTAAAATCCAGTGGGTCCAATTGGGAATCCCGATACTTTTTTTAATATTTTATTTGTTTAAAAATTTTTAATGCATAACATATTTTACTACAAATCACAAATTACAACATTACACCATTTACAAAAATCACTTATTGTTAGACCATACACCCAGATACTAAATATAATCATTTTGGTACATTTACTCCACATAGCTTACATAAACTTTAACTTCACCTTTCCAAACATTATAGGCACCAACTATTACTTTAAGCATATAGTCACCAGAAGGAAAAGGTAAAAAATGAATTTGTTCTGTGTTTATTACCAAATTTCGTACAATTAGATCATGCTAAAAAAAAAAGAAATTGTACACTAAAAAAAAAAAAAACTGTAAAGTTAGCAAAAAATTTAGTTAAATTTAACTAAAAAAGCACCTGATTTTGGGCCTACTAAATTTTTAGTTAATTTAACTAAAAATATTTAGCTAACTTTTCGTAGAATGAATGTAGCAAAAAAAAACCGTAGCTTTAACTAAAAATTTAGCTGAAATTTCGTTACGTTTTTATGTACATATATTAACAAAAAAATTAGTTGAATTCAGCTAAACTTTTTGTTACTTTTCGTAAACTAAAATTTACAAAATATTTTGTAAAAAATTGTAAGTTTATTTTTTTATGTTTTTTCATCAGCTTAAGTAGAACTTATGAGATTTGCATAGGAGGCTACATAAGAAATTTCACTTAACAAATTTTTTACGAAAAATCAGCAAATTGTTTAGTAAAAATTCGTAAACTCAGTTTTGAAGTCAACAAAAAATATTAATTCAAAATTTGTTCAAAACTAGTATTTTCGTAAATTGAACTTAACTAAAAAAAGTAGTTAAAACGCTGATTTTAACTAAAAATTTGCTAAAAAGCCAGTAAACTCGAGTTAACAAAAAAAAAATTGTTAACTTTACAGTTTTATTTTTTTGAGTGTATATTAGAATGTCCCTTATTTTGGAAATGTTGGAAATGTTGTGACGGTACCCCCTCATTTTTTTCCTTTTGACTAAAAAATAACTCAGGAAAAATTTTACGCCCCTACGACCACGCCTTCCCTACGCGACGGGGCCGTAAAGAGCGGGGCCTTAAAAATCATTTTTCCATACAAAGCAAAAAATTTTTTTTTTTATTTTAAATTTTTTTGTTATTAATTATAATATTACTTGGTTAGCTTATTCACGACAAAAAATTTGATTTTGGTGGGATGAGGCTTTCAGTTCTAAAAAATTTTTCGAAAAATTTTGAGCTTTTGGGGTCCTACAGTAAAAATTTTTTAAAAAATATTTTTTTTTAGTTTTGACAAGCAACCGTTTTAGTTGAATTGTTGCTTTTAATGATATATTTTTATAAAAAAATATTATTCCAATCTGTGACATCTTTATCGTGATCTAAAAAAGGTTAAAAAATGCATTTTTGATGTTTTTCGATACACGATCAAGATGTCACAGATATGAATAATATTTTTTTATGAATATATATCATTAAAAGCAACATTACAACTAAAACGGTTGCTTGTCAAAACTAAAAAAAAAAAAAATTTTAAAAAATTTTTACTGTAGGACCCCAAAAGCTCTAAATTTTTTTTTTTCGAAAAATTTTTTAGAACTGAAAGCCTCATCCCACCAAAATAAAATTTTTTGTCGTGAATAAGCTAACCAAGTAATATTATAATTAATAACAAAAAAAATTAAAAATCAAAAAAAAAATTTTTGGTTTGTATGGAAAAATGATTTTTAAGGCCCCGTTCTTTAAGGCCCCGTCGCGTAGGGAAGGCGTGGTCGTAGGGGCGTAAAATTTTTCCTGAGTTATTTTTTAGTCAAAAGGAAAAAATGAGTGGGTACCGTCTCAACATTTCCAACATTTCCAAAATAAGGGACACTCTAGAGTATATGAATGTTTTTCTATGTATACAGTAGGGTGGCAGCGAAATTTCAAAATTGGATTTTCAATATCTCACGGGGGGAATATTGAGCAACTTTGTTAGTCTTCTTTGATGGATAAAAAATTTGAGCTAAATTGGATAAATTTAACCAGTGCCCCCTTGAGGTCAAACAATTTTTTTCGGTTTATTAGGTTTTATTTTTAATATTACTGAGCTTTATTTGTTTATTTACGACAAAAAATTTCATTTCGATTTGACAAGGTTTTTCGGTTTCAAAAGTGACTCCAAAAGAAATTTGAGGCTGGTTAGGGGCTTACTCTTAAAAAAAAATAGTTTCGACAAGTATTTATTGATGATTTTTGTCGTTCTTGATAATAGATTTTTTTTTGAGACTTTGTATTTCTGTCTAAAGTTGTGTAAAAAACTGCAAAAATTGAGTTTTGGTACTATTTAAGACCAAATTTAAGATATCTCCAAAATATTAATAAATAAATTAAGGAAACCTTTAGTAAAGAGCGACAAAATATCTTTAATTTATGCTTGTCAAAACAAAAAAACAAGTAGAAAAGTTAAATTCGACTTGACCGAATCTATGAATACCCTCCACAATGCCCTTTTTAAGTGATAGCAAATTTTCTAACGTAAAAAAATAACATTTTTGGTTAGAAATATTTTATTTTGCGTAAAAAAACTTTTTTTTAGTAATTTTTGAAAAAAAAAAAAAAAAAATTACTAATTTTTTTTTTTGAGTGTAAAATTTTTTTTGAGTTTAAAACGAATCGGACCAGAGGAACGACAAATATATATGCCACACTTCAGCACCCTCACAATTGTCGTTCGAAAGTTACCGTGTGTTTTAACTCGTAAATTCCAGAAAAACCATTGTCGAAATTTACTCATTTGCTTATAACTTTTGAACCACTGCACTGTGGGCCAGGATTTCCATTTTTTGGCCAATAAGGTCTGTAAGACAACACATATTTAAAAATATTTTTTCGGAATGTCGACATCTTGAATTTTGGCCACCTTTAATATCTTTTTATTATAGCTTAAAGTTTTTTTTTTTTGCATGAGGTTAAAGTCAATGTTTGAGATATTTTTTTATATTTTTTATTTATGAAACAAATATTTTTTTTTTGTACTTCGACACAATGTTTTTTCAAATTTTCGGTGAAGTTCTCCTAAAGACATACCTGTTTGTTCAACACATGATATAAACTGCCAAAAACTAAGCTATAAGCATTTTTTTTTTTAAATAAATTATGGAAATTCATACTTTTGTTGAAATCCGCCATTTTTCAACACCAAAGTCCAAGAAAGTCCAAACGATATTGACAAACCTCGAACTACGATCTGTCTCTGACAATGTATTCTATTCACATTTTTGCGACCCTGTGCGACCGTTCATAAACTTTTGATCTAGAGGCAATAAACCAAAATATGACGTTTAGAAATGCCCTAAAATGGAACATCAACATTTTTCGATATTTTTGTTTCTATTGATTTCTAATAAAAAATGCCTCACTTTGACAACATAGGCGTGATAACTGCTGATGGGCACGTGAGTGAATTTTGACTCACGTTGACTCACGCTCACAAAAAAAACATAATTTACTCCACCGTTTTTTTTCTCACACTTACTCATTATTTACGTGAGTAAACAAAATACCACTCACGTGTGACTCACGCTCACTCGTAACTCACGCTAAACATTTAAAACACGAAAAAAATTGAAATAACTGAATTAATACAATTAAATAGTTTTGACTCACGCAAAAAAATTGCACTCACTACGAATCAGTCACGCAAAAAATTGTCTCTCTCACTTATCACTCACGAACAAAAAATTTTAATCACGCTCACTTTCGATCACGAGTAATTCACGTGACCAGCGTCCATCTCTAGTGCTAAACATTAAAGCTGGTTACACATTTAAGCGGGCATATTTTGGCAATAGCATTTTTAATATTTTTTACGAAATTGTAAGCTTGTAGCATTATTCGTACATTTAGGATGGCAAATGCTTATTGAAAATAAAAAAGTTCTCTCTTAAATGAGCCACTGAATATATGAACTTTTTGACGCATTTAAAAGAGAAATATTTTATTAAAATCTTCTGATAAAAGCAAAAAGAGGGATTTATAAAAACTTAGAAATTTAAACATTGTACATTTTTTTAAAAAGCTATGTCCTAAATTTTGGATCCGCCATTTTGATTTCAAAAAATCTGAGTTCGTATTCGTGTTGTGCAATCATTTCCTAGTGATATTTTGAAACATTAATCAATAATTTAAATATCTTGTCCGCCATATTGGATCCGCTATTTTGAATATTTGATTCTTAAATCAGATTTGGCATTCCAAAAACCATCAAAATCAGACAACATAGAAAAAAACTTAATATTTTATTTGACGCCATATTGGATCCGCCATTTTGTATTTAAAAAATCGGAGCTCATATTCGTAATTACTGACCCTAAATACATCAAAAATTACTAATTTAAGTACAATTAGCTAAGAATTACAAAAGCATATTCGCCATATTGGATCCGCCATTTTGAATTTCAAATCTTTAATTCCAAAATCAGTTTTAATATCCGAAAAACAATTAAAAACGAAGTTTTTGGCCAAAAGAGACAGCATATAAAAAATTTAAAATTTAAATTTGTCGCCATATTGGTTCCGCCATTTTGAATTTTAAAAGTCTGAGCTCATATTCGTCGTTAACGACACCAAATACATCGATAATGATTATATTAAATACAATAAACAAAGAATTAAAAAATCATGTCCGCCATTTTGGATCCGCCATTTTGAATTTTGAAATTTTTTTTCCAGAATCGTGATCAGCAATCCTTCAACACCCATATGCAATACTTTTTTGATATATAGGTTAAGCGGTCTATTTATGGCCAAAATTCTGGGATGCTGGCCCACAGTGCACTGGACCGATTTCGCTGGATTGCAATACCAACCTGACCAGGTAAATGCCCAGCATATATGCCAAACTTCAGGAGCCTCCGTGAAGTCCTTCAAAAGCGTGTTTTCAACAGACAGACAGACGGACAGACGGACGGACGGACATCGCTAGATCGTCTTAAAATCGATCGAGGATCATGAATATATATACTTTATGGGGTCCTAGACCAATATTTCGAGGTGACAAACGGAATGACAAACTTATACATACCCTCTATCACTAGAGTGGAGGGTATAACAATTAACATTTTTTTAGAGTTAGGCCCTTACCAGTCTCAATTGGAGTGATTTTTGGAATTGAAAAACTTGTCTGATCGAAATGAAATTTTTTGTCGTTAATGAGCTTTTATATAGCTCTATAATATAAAAAAAAAAAATTTTGCTTGTATGAAACTTTTTTTTTTAACTTGTATCCTTTAACCGAGGGTTAAAGTTCTTTCAAATAAAAATAAAAAAAAAACGTCCATACATTTCGCTGCCACCCTAATATACAGTGACGAGCAAAAGTGTAACAATTTGACAAAATGACTTAGATAGACATTTTTTATACTTACATCATAAGGACATGTATGGTTTATATTTGAATACGCTCCCATTACATAATTGTAAATATAAAAGTATTTACTGAGTTGATGTTTTTTAAAAAAATTGCAAAAATCTCCAGTGATGTTATAAATGAATGGCTTATAACCATTTTCTCTTTTAAAAAGACTTAAGCTTACCTGAAATCAAAAAGGTTTTTAAATATTAGATACCAAATCAAATCCACTAAAGACTGTCGCTCAGGATAAGACGCAAAAGGCAGGTCTTTCAGAGGGCACCCACACACAAAAAAAACATAAAAAAATTGTGCCAGTTTTAGGTTTAATTACAACCTATAAAGTGGTTTTGAACTTACCTAAGTTTTTGCTCTAAGAACTTAGGTAAATTATCTAAAACCACACTCAAAAAAATAAAACTGTAAAGTTAGCATAAAATTTAGTTAAAATTAACTAAAAAATCACCTGATTTTGAACCTACTAAATTTGTAGTTAATTTAACTAAAAATATTTAGTTAACTTTTCGTACAATGAATGTAGCAAAAAAAAAACCGTAACTTTAACTAAAAATTCAGCTAAAAATTTCGTAACATTTTACGTATTAACAAAAAATTAGTTAAGTTCAGCTTAACTTTTTGTAAAAAAATTGTAAGTTTGTCAAATGAATGTATGTGTGGAACAAGGTGCTAAAATCCAATTTTTGGAAATCGCATTTTTTTTGCAAAATCGTATCTTCCTACAATAGTTCGACTTATTTGTAAAAAAATTTGTTAAAAACTTGATGGTTTTCGGTTATAAAAGTGACCTTAAAAGTTCAATTTTAACTATTTTTCGGAATATTTTATATTTTTTCCAGGATACTAACATGTATTTTGCAGTTTAACTAAAGGTAAAAATTCTTACATGTGAGATGGTTAGCGTAAAGAAAACATCCTAGGCTTCAACATCAGCCAATTGGTTTGACAAAAAACGCTTTCTAATCTAATCTATTTATAGATAAAGTGTAAATGTGGAAAAAGGCGCTATATCCATATAAAAATATAATATTATTTTACGTAATACTAATGGTGGATTTTGATAATCTATCAAATTTTTAAGTTCAGACTTAAAAATTTGATGGTTAGTATTATAATAAATTATAAATAATAAATTGTGCAAATTTTTTAACCCATTATGGGAAAAGTTGTTTAAAATAAACCATATAACAGTTATTTTTGTTGTTATATTAACTGCTTTTTATTATTTTGTTATAAAAATTAGTACTGCTGGACCCCGTCTAAATTTTGCTGAATTCATCACCCTAAATTTAAATTTTTAAACAATAACCCAAAAAACTTTAAACTACTTGGCAAATGTATTGAAATTCCTAGTAGAAATTGTAACATAGCACCTTATTCCACAAGAACAAAAATTCACATGCATTTTTTTTGCTACTTCCGCTCATTTGTTTTTAATGAAATTTTGTACATTGATGCATTCTTCGTCAAACTACCAAAAGAAATTTCAAAAAAATAATTTTTCAAAATTTAAATAAATAAATAAATTCAAAATTTGTTCAAAACTAGTATTTTCGTAAATTGAACTTAACTAAAAAACGTAGTTAAAACGCTGATTTTAACTAAAAATTTGCTAAAAAGCCAGTAAACTCGAGTTAACAAAAAAAAAATTGTTAACTTTACAGTTTTATTTTTTTGAGTGGCACTTTATAGTAGGGCTGTCAATTCCGAAATCCCGAATCCCGAAATCCCGGGATTTTTGTCATAAAATGAATCCCGAATCTCGGGATTTTTAAGCTCAAATCCCGGGATTTTTGAAATACTAAAAATGTATGAGAATTTATTTTGAAAAAAACAACTTTGTTCAATTCTTGTTACATTTACATTAACAAATTATAACTAAAACCTTTTTTAATTTGATCTTAGCTAATTTGGCTGAGCTGTGAATTCTACCCAGGCTTGCTGAATAATAGTGCAACGCACTAACCATTAAGCCACAGTCACGGAACCCTTTGACCAAAGTTTGCAGGTTTTGGCGAAAATTTTCCAAAAAAACCGAAGCTTTGATCGAAGGCGCCACGGGTAAATTTAGTCCGACTGGCCTCTTATTTGTACCACATAAATTTTAGGCGTAGGAGAATAAAAATTTTCGCGGACGTTCAAAATTGGAAGAAAAACTTTTTTTATACAAAACAAGTAAGAGAGTTAAATTCGGCTGTGCCGAATCTTTTATACCCTCCAATATGCAAATAAATAAAAAAAAAAATTGCAGGGGCGTCTTTTTTTTTTGGGGGGGGGGGGGGGGGGGTCGGTAGTGGTAATTGGGGGGGCACAATTCCTCTCGAATAAGTGTTAAAAAAAATAATTCTTATGCTTTTTCCACTAAAGAAATACAAATTTATCATTATCAGGGCAAGGGGATTCATGTAAATACATGTTTGTTGTCGTTAGGCTGACCACAACTTAAAGTATTTATCTTCGCGAATCATCGAATTTGCTTAAAAATGGCATTGATTTGTTAGTGCATATTTTTGCATATTTTGATGAAAATGCATGTTTTTGCATATTTTGCTTAAACTACATATTTTCATGCATATTTTTTAATATTAAAAAAAAAAAATTATTATTTTTGGGAAATTTGCTATTTTTATGAAAAATGTGCAAATCGGTTCATGCATTTTGATAAAAAAGAAATAAAAAAAAAAAATTTTTGTCAAAAAATGTAAGCAAAAATTGCGCCATATAGTGGGAAAAATATAAATACAATTTTCATGGAGTAATTTCGGTCAAGGGCTGCATCTAAAAGACGGAAATGAGTGTTCCTAATTTTTTTATGCACTGAACATGTGATAAAAAAAACTGAATTTATGTAATTTTTTTTTTTTTTTTTCCCGTAAAAGGGTCCTAATTACCTATCTTTTTGGGGCAAGCGTTTTTAAATTAGAAACAATCCGAATTCGGGGTGCGATAACATCGTATTTGTAAATGTTTACACTATGGTAGAGCAAATTTAGATTTTTTTTAATTTCGAAAACGTCGGGGTCGGGAAAGTTAGCTTTTCGGGTCGATATTCACACAAAAATATTGGAAAAGTAGGACCATGGGTTTTGAACAAAGTGAAAAAAAAAATTAACTGTTTTGTTGCTAAAAAAATAGTTTATATTCGAACATTACTAAAAAAGTGTTTTTATGGGAAATTTTTTTTTTTTTTTTTGTCAGTAAAATTTCTTTTATTTTTTGTTTCTTGCTTTACAAAAAAATATTTTTAATTAGTTTTTGCTGAAAATATAACGTAACTTAACTCAGTGTGGAGAAGATGTATATTTTTAAATATCGTATTATTTAATTTGGCCTTTAATGCACTTTGAAATTATTTATTTTTATTTTATTAAGAATTACCATATAATTACAAATCATATACTAATTTTACCTAACCGAGAACTGGTAACAATGACCTTCGTCTCATTGTAGCGAAACAGACCAAGGCCTCTGGTGGGAATCGAACCCACGACCCCCAGACTCATAGGCTAGCACGCTACCAACTAGCCTACTGGGGCGCCTAGCTTTGAAATTAATTAAAAAAAATATATATAATTTTGAAAAAAAAAAAAAAAAAAAAATACAAGCAAAAAAAGCTAAAAATTTTTGTTCACTTTATTCGGATCTTTCCGATTTTCAAGTCAAAAAAGGAACCCAAATCCATTGTCCTACAGGTCCAATATTTTTGTGTGTTAATTCGACCCTAAAAAGCAACTTTCCCGACCCCGACGATTTCGAAATCCGAAAAAAGCTAAATATGCTCCACTGAATTTTATGTTTTACGAATCCTTATGAATAAATATTAAAATAAATCAATTTTTTAATGCATATTTTTTTAGTTTTTACTGCATATTTTTAATTTTTTGATACATATTTTTAGCGCTAAAAACGCGATTTTTAGTGCATGAACTTCCTTGCCCTGATCATTATATAAAAAAAAAAAATTATTCCACGCCCATAAAAGGGGGGGGCGGACCGTAAAACGATTTTTTCTAATTCTGTGGGTCCAAATGCAGGACCTTGAACTTCTTGTAGCATTAAAATGTTAGATTTGTTAAACAAAAACACAAAAAATCATGTAAAAATATGGTATTTTTCAGAGGTTTGTTTAGTTCTTCAAGGGGGAACTTTTTTCCCCTGGTCCGATTTTGCCCATCTCCGAACTTAACCAGCCTATGAACATAAGACATATATGTGCCAAATTTCAGGAGTCTACCACTTTTATTTTGGACTGTATCGTGTCTTCCACAGACGGACGGACGGACAGACGGACGGACGGACGGACGGACGGACGGACAGACGGACATCGCTAGAATGTCTTAGAATCGATCACTGATCAATAATATATATACTTTATGGAGTCCTACACCGATATTTCGATGCGTTACACACGGAATGACAAAGTGAGTATACCCCCATACTGTAGTTGGAGGGTATAAAAATGCTAAGTCTAAAGTCTAATGTATTATATTATTACTTTTCTCCTTTTTATTATTTTAAATTTCCTTTGAATTAGTTTTAAAATTATACAGTGCAACAACCAAAATCGGAATGGGATGAAACCAAAAGCAAATAAAAATTGTAATTTTCCATAACAAACCCCTCAAGGCCTTTTTTAGTTCATTGCTAAATATTTAATAATAATGATAATTAATTGAAAACTGTATACGTGGCGTATACTTAATTTTTTAATTGCCTCTAAATAACAATCAGAATAATTAGAAATCATTTTTTTATATAATTCCGTTGTAGCGAAATCGACCCAAGGGTTTTCGTCGGAATCAAACCCACGACTCCCTGCTTAATAGGCTAGCATGCTACCAACTAACCCACAGTAGCCCCTTAATATGCACAATAAAATTGCAACATAAAGAGTATACTATTTTTCAACTTTTTAATCAAAGAAATTTAATCCTGAAAAATCCCGGAATCCCGAAAAATCCCGGGATCCCGAAAAATCCCGGGATCCCGGGATTTCGATTTTCAAATCACGAATCCCGGGATTTTAAAAAACCGATCCCGTTTGACAGCCCTACTTTATAGGTTGTATTATCCCCAAAACGTACACAATTTTTTATATTTTTTTTTTGGTGTGCAACGATTGTCCTGAAACTTGCAAATCCTGTTTTGTTTAAGCTGCCCAATCTTAAATTTAAAAAAGGGTTGGCCCCTTTGGAAAAAATATGGTCTTTCGGGAAAATTCGAATAAAAGCCGAACTATCAGGAATTTCGCCAAACGAATAAATTCTGGTCAGCTTAATTTTAATAGAGATTATTATTTATGATTTTGGCGGTCGTACGTATACATATATACCGCCACCTAAACTACCCCAAAGTTTTTACAATTTTGAAAGTAGTCACTTAACGAAGCCAATTCGGACACGACTGGTACACCATTCTATAGGACTTCAAAAAACCTTTCGATCTGTATAAAATGTTTATATAGTTTCTTTTGAAGAAATGTGAAAAATGCTCAAAAACGAAAAAAATTCCGTTCTTGTGCCTCCCTTTGACCCGGTAAATCTGAGAATGGGCAGCTAAGCGTAAAAACAAAAAACTCTTATTTGCCACCCCTCTATCCCATATGCAAGTCTCAAGAAAATTGGCGGGTATCCTCTGAAAGACTTTCACTGTCAGTAAAGTAAACTGTCAAAAAATCGTAAAAAATGTTATCGTGGGCGGACATCGATTTATCGATGTCCGCCCGTCCGTCTGTCTGTCCATGCAAACGGTGTAAGCACGATACAGGTCGCAATTCTTAATCAATTGACTTGAAATTTGAAACTTAAGCCTCTTTTGGCCCAAGGACGAAGCCTATTGAAATTCGGTCCATATTTAGACCTAGCCCCCATACAAAGGTCCCCTTTAGTTTTGGCTCAAATGACTCTAATAGCCGCATTTTAATAGGAACTTTTCGAAATTTGTGAGGTAATCATGTTTTATCCACACAAATCGCCATTCCGAATTTTAAAGAAATCGGACCAGTTCTTCCCATGCAAACCACCTTCCCGATTTTTACATAAATCTCTCAAATTTCATGAAAATAAAAAATATTTAATAAAAATTCGGTTTGTGTATGTTAAATGCGTACTTTAATAACCTTATCAAATCTGATTGTCATCGGACCATTTTTGGACTTAGGTCCCATGTGGAAATTTCGCCCGATATTTAGTTGAAGCGATTTATTGCCAACAAAAAGAAGCCTTTTCCACTCAAATTTGATTAGTAAGTGCTTTTTACACTTATTAAAGATTTGACAAAATATAGATCTAATCTGTCCATGTTTGAACTTGGGACCCATTTTCCGGGAAACTCTGGTGTAGTGTATTATATGGTCGGTCTTGACCGGCTATAATTTTCTCAATTGTTTTTTAATTGAAACTCCTCTGATAAAGAAAATTGTTATATAAATCATCAAATTGTAGGTGATTTTGGTTTTTTTTTCAATTAATCACATTTTTCGATTTTGATCAAAAATTTAATCAATTTTTTATTTAAAGTCAATTAAAATAATGATTGATTTAATAAATGAATTTCAAGCTTATGGAAAGTTATGAAGAAATTCATATTTTTTACTTTCCAATATGTTGCCGAAAATAAAAAAAAATTAAAACCCTAGTATAAAGTTTATTTTTGAATAAATGTATTCAAATAAATTGAAGCGAAAACAAATCTGGTATGTTGAAAATTTGAAATTTGATAGTTAAAGAAATTAAGAAAAATGTTGATCAAAACAATAACACTGCACAACAAAATCAAATTTTTTCCAAAATTACAAGGTCAGACCAAAAAATTTTGATAGAAGAGACAAAAAAAAAATACACGTGTATCGGCGTTTTGAAAGTTTACATCTGGGTTTCATTTTAGGGGGAGGTAAAGTTTCCCCCAAATGCAGATGTTGTATTGTCAATCGTCATTGAATATCGAGTGAAGCTTACGTTTAAAGTATATGGTGTGTTCAGCAAATTTATATAAAATGTTACGGAGAACATTTTTGTGGAATATATTAACCCTCTAGCTCCTCACGATAAGGGTCTTTTTTGTCCTTCTTTTCAAAAAGAGCAAAAAACACCATTAAAACAGGGATCTAAGAGGTTTTAATGTTCCGAAAAAATATTCGCCGTAAAATTTTACTATAAGTCCTTGAATACACCAAAACGGAAAACTCAACCAGAAGGTCAGAAATAAGACACAACAAAAGAGATCTTAGGGTTAATTTCGCATTTATTAAGAAAATCGAGTAAAGCTTACGTTTAAAGTATATGGTGTGTTCAGCAAATTTATGTAAAATGTTACGGAGAACATTTTTGTAGAATATGTTAACCCTCTAACTCCTCAAGATAGGGGTCTTTTTTGTCCTTCTTTTCAAAAAGAGCAAAAAACACCATTAAAACAGGGATTTAAGAGGTTTTAATGTTCCGCAAAAATATCCGCCGTGAAATTTTACCATAAGTCCCTGAACACACCAAAACAGAAAACTCAACAAGAAAGTCAGATATAAGACACAACAAAAGAGAGCTTAGGGTTAATTTCGCATTTATTAAAAAAATCGGGTAAAGCTTACGTTTAAAGTATATGGTGTGTTCAGCAAATTTATGTAAAATATTACGGAGAACATTTTTGTAGAATATGTTAACCCTCTAACTCCTCAAGATAAGGGTCTTTTTTGTCCTTCTTTTAAAAAAGAGCAAAGAACGCCACTAAAACAGGGATTTAAGGGGTTAAAATGTTCCGCAAAAATATTCGCCGTGAAATTTTACTATAAGTCCCTTTCACGGCAAATATTTTTGCGGACCATTTTAACCCTTTAAATAGCTGTTTTAATGGTGTTTTTGCTCTTTTTCAAAAGAAGGACAAAAAAGACCCTTACCTTGAGGAGCTAGAGGGTTAACATATTCTAAAAAAATGTTCTCCGTAACATTTTACATAAAATTGCTTCACACACCATATACTTTAAACGTAAGCTTTACCCGATTTTATTAATAAATGCGAAATTAACCCTAAGATGTCTTTTGTTGTGTCTTATTTCTGACTTTCTGGTTGAGTTTTCCGTTTTGGTGTATTCAGGAACTTATAGTAAAATTTCACGGCGGATATTTTTGCGGAACATTCAAACCCCTTAAATCCCTTTTTTAATAGTGTTTTTTGCTCTTTTTGAAAAGAAGGACAAAAAAGACCCTTATCTTGAGGAGTTAGAGGGTTAACATATTCCACAAAAATGTTCTCCGTAACATTTTACATAAATTTGCTTAACACACTATTTACTTTAAACGTAAGCTTCACTCGATATTCAATGACGATTTACAATACAACATTTGCATTTGGGGGAAACTTCACCTCCCCCTAAAATGAAACCCAGATGTAAACTTTCAAAACGCCGATACACGTGTATTTTTTTTTTGTCTCTTCTATCAAAATTTTTTGGTCTGACCTTGTAATTTTTTTTTGTGTTGTACAGTGTAATTGACTTATTTAAATTTTGTTGATCAACAGATTTAATTGTAATTTTTTAGCCAATAATTTTTTGTGTGTAATACGGAAGAATTTTTTACAGTCGTGTAATATTCGTCATTTTTAGAAATATTTCTAAAAGCTAAGACTTTACATTTTATCAGGGATGTATTTTTTTTACTAGCGCCAACATAAAAATAAACAAGAGTTCTAAATAAAAACAAACAAGAGTTCCAACATACAAAAATAGATAAAGTAATTACAAAAAAATAAAACAAGTAGAAAAGTTAAATTCGACTTTGCCGAATCTATGAATACCCTCCACAATGCATTTTTTTTAGAGGGTAGTACATTTTTTAACGTGAAAAAATTAAAAATTTTGATTAGAAATATTTTATTTTGAGTAAAAAACTATTTTTTTGTCATTTAAAAAAAAAAAAAAAATACTATTTTTTTTTTTGAGCGTAAAATTTTTTTCGAGTGTAATGATGTTTTTTGTAATTTGTAATTTTTGTAAAAAAAAAAAAAAAATTTTTTTGTGTACATTTTTTTTTTAGTGTAAAATTTTTTTTTGAGTGTAAAATTTTTTTTGAGTGTAAAATTTTTTTCGAGTGTGGTTTTTAAGTTACCAATGCTTTTTAAACTAAACAAGTTTAAAAAGCATTGCTTAAAATTTAAACAAGTTTGAAAAGCATTGATTAGTTACCACCAATGCTTTTAAAACTTGTTAAAACACGTGGCATTTTAGATGAAACTAATTTGAAATTCAGGGTTTTGCTTATAACTTTTGAACCACTGGACCGATTGAGCTGAAATTCAAAACCAAACAGACCCGGGGAACGGCAAAGATACATGCCAAGCTTCAGTAGTCTCATTACTGTCTTTCGAAAGTTATCGTGTTTTTTATCTCGTAAATTCGCGAAACACCCTTGCCGAAATTTACTCTTTTGCTCATAACTTTTGAACCACTGGACCGATTTGGCTGGATTGCAATACCATGCTGACCAGGTAAATAACAAACATACACTCTTATAAATTTTTGTTGAAATTTACCCACTTTATTGTAGGTAACTGTTCTCCTACAATGAAGTGGGTAAAAATACTCAATGTGTTTAAATTTCAACATTTGCACACAAAGTGTGTACAACTAATAAACATTTTGTGTGTAAACCTACAAATGAACTGCTTTCAAAATTCTCTGGCAATACACACAAAATGTGTAATTTTAGCTTACTTGTGCTCAAAAATAGATTTAAAATGTTTAAAATTGCATCTTAAATGTTTTCTTTTACATAAAAGGTGCCTAATTTTTAGCAACCTGCTTAAAAAATTTATTCCTATAAACAAATAAAACCAAAAATGCATTTTTATTATTATTTTTATAGTTTTTATTTAAACTGAAATGAAAATGGGTATAATAGTGAAATATGTATAATATTCATAAATATAATTTAAATGCTAATTTTTTTGGGGTTATAAAATTATTCGTAACTTAAACTAAATATTAATAACATATGAAAAATAACACGTTACAATATCCACATAAAAGATAAAATTTGCTAAATTAAAGAATGGATTTTTTGAACATTATTAATATTTGTTTGCCCGTCATATTTTTTGGAGATAGAATTAAAAAAAATCCATCATCTGACAGATTTCAGCAGGATATAAAATTGGAAATGAAAATAAACAGGAACCACCTTTTCGAACATTAGTAATTTCTTCTCTAGAGATGTTCGAACATAAATATTTCTTGTGAGTCTTCAGTTTCTAAAAATATATAAAAAGATTAATTTAATGGATTTAATCAGTAAATTGCAATTATTTAAGAAATTAAATACTTACGAGCAATCGCAATGAGTGGAGAATTCGTTGGAACTTTACTTTCTTATCATAAGTTGTTGTCTCAAACTGCAAGTATAAAAAAATTTCACATTATTTACGAGATATTTCTGATATTTAAATCATACAAGGGAATATTTTCAGAATCTGAGAAGTTTTTTCTATAGAAAAATTCTCAGAATTCAAGATAATATTTCTTTACAAAATATGTCAGAATCTGAGACATTCTCAGAATCTGAGATATTTTTTCTATAGAAAAACTCTTTGTATCTGAGATATTTTTTTTTTAGAAAAACTCGTTGTATCTGAGATATTTTTTCTATAGAAAATTTTTCAGAATCTAAAGAATTTTTTCTATAGGAAAATTTTCAGAATTCAAGATAATATTTTTTTACAAAATATGTCAGAATCTGAGATATTCTCAGAATCTGAAAACTCTTTGTATCTGAGATATTTTTCTATAGAACATTTTTCAGAATGTAAAGAATTTTTTCTATAGGAAAATTATTAGAATCTAAAAATTTTTTTTTTAGAAAAATTCTTAGAATCTGAGATATTTTTTCTATAGAAAAATTCTCAGAATCTGAAATACTTTTTCTATAGAAAAATTCTAGGTATCTAAGATATTTTTTCTAGAAAAATTCTCAGTATCTGAGATATTTTTTCTAAAGAAAATTTCACAGAATCTAAAGAATTTTTCCTTTGAAAAATTTTCAGAATCTAAAATATTTTTTGTTTAGAAAAATTCTTAAAATCTGAGATATTTTTTTTATAGAAAAATTCTCAAAATCTGATAACTTTTCTCCAAATCTGGGAAAATTAAAAAAATTCGGAATCTAAAATAACTTTTCTACAGAAAAACTATCAGAATCTAAGATATTTTGATATAGAAAAATTTTTAGAATCGAAGATACTTTTTTTTCTATATTAAAATTCTTACAATCTGAGTTATTTTTTTGATAGAAAAAGAATCTGAGATATTTATTCCATAGAAAAATTCTCAGAATCTGATTTGTTTTTTCTATAGAAAAATTCTTAGAATCTGATAAATTTTTTCTATAGAAAATTTCTCAGAATTGGATATATTTTTTCTACAGAAAATTACTCAAAATCTTTTATTTTTTTCTATAGAAAATTTCTCAGAATCTGACATTTTTTTTTTTTTTTTCTACAGAAAGTTTTGGAATTTGAATATTTCTTTTATAGAACAATTCTCAGAATCTAAAATATTTTTTCTATAGAAAAATTCTCAGAACATAAGAAATTTTTTCTATAGAAAAATTCTCAGAGTCTGAGATATTTTTTTCTATAAAAAAATTCTCAGAATATAATGAATTTTTTCTATAGAAAAATTCTCAGAATCTTTTAGACAAAATTTAAGAATCTGAGATATTTTTTCTATAGACAAAATATGAGAATATATATTTGTGCTATAGAAAAATTCTTAAAATCTGAGATATTTCTTATATAGAATAATTCTCAAAATCTGAAATATTTATTCTATAGAAAAGTTTTCAAAATCAGAAATATTTTTTCTATGGAAAAATTCTCAGAAACTGATCCATTTTCTTTGCAGAAAAAAATCTGTTTGAAAAAATTTTCCCAGAATCTGCCAAGGATTTGAAAAAAATTTTTCTGTAGATAAATTCTCATAATCTGAGACACTTTTTCTTTACAAAAAATATTCTCAGATTCTGATATCCACACGTTTTTGTAAAGAATAATTCAAAAAATCCAAGACATTTGTGGTACTTACCTTTCTGATTTATAATTGCAAATATTTAAGAAAAAATGCAATGTATATTTTTCATAAATATTACGAATTTGTTTTTATTTCTTTGGGTTTGTTTTTATTTCTTTGATCAGCCTCTTCGAAATTTTACGTTGCAACGCGTTGGTTAATATTTTCACTTTTTTTTTAATTTATTTGCTTTTATTTTATGATTTTTTCGCGTTATTTTAGTTTTATTGCGAGCATAACAAAATTTTCTGGTTAAATTTTCGTTTTTATTTTGACAATTTGTATTTTAAAATTGTTGAACATTACGCATTTAATGTTTAATATCGAATATTAAACATTAAATGTTTACGATAAACATTAAATGAGTAATTTTAAAAATTTTGTGTTTATAATTTTGAAAATATATTTATAAACTCACAAAATACTATATATTGTGCGTAATATTAAAATTTTTGTGTGTAAACTAAAATTTTAAACACTTGGTGCTCAATTTTAGGCGTTGTGTGTTATTTTACATAAAAATTTACCCACTTGATAGTAGTAATTTGACAAGGACTTTTTAGAGTGTATATGCCAAACTTCAGTAGCCACTGTAAAGTCTTTCAAAAGTTAGCGTGTTTTCTACGGACAGACAGACAGACAAACAGACGGACGGACGGACGGATATCGCTAGATCGACTTAAAATCGATCGAGGATTATAAATATATATACTTTATGGCAGCGACGTATCCAGGAATTTGAAAACGGGGGGGCACAATAACCAATTTTTTGTAATCATCGCTGATTTAACTAGGACTACACCCCTACCACACTTCCCCCCCCCCCCCAACCCCCCCTATACGATTTTTCTTTATTTATATTAAAAAAAATGTTTTGGAATATCATAACCGTTTTCTCATACCCACTTTCCACTATTATACTTTTTCATTATACATGCGTAATTTCACCATGTTAGGGAAAGATGTTATAAAAAATTTGGGCCAGAAATTGTTCACTTATTAGATGCGACTAGGTTTCAATCAAAAAGGATTACATAAATCTTTTAGAAGTTGCTAAATTTGGATGTGTATAATGGAAAAGTGTGATAATGTAAAGTAGGTATTAGGCCTTTTTGTGGTTCTACTGCTACGTATTCGTAAGTTAGCGAGTTCCATTATTCCATTATCGAAACATTCACGTAAGAGTCGTAACCAGCGTTGCCAGTTTTTGTTGTAATTTGTCCCCAAAAAATCCTCAAATCGACTTTGAATCATCATAACTTTTATAATAAATGGGGGATAAGGTTTATTTTGGTCAAATTGGATTCGTGAACATGTTTTCTATAAGTCTGACCAATTAAACAAAGGCCAGATCCACGTACAAAAAAATTATGTAGCAAAATGTTGAATAGAAAATTGTGCATCTTTTTTTTAAGTAGTCAACACATTTAAAGTTATATTACTATGAACAATTACTTTTTTATGAATCAGTCTTATAGAAAAAATGTCCGCGAACCCAATTTGACCAAAATAAAAGATATCCGGCATTTATTTAGAAAGTTATGATAATTTAAAGTCGATTTGGCGATTTTTTGGGGACAAATTACAACAAAAACTGGCAACGCTGGTCGTAACACAGAAAAAAAAAAAAAAAATTTGAGTAGATTTTTAATACTATTGAGTAAAAAATTACTCAATTTTGCACCAGTAAACGATTTAATAGTATTGAGTAAACTTTTAATAAAAAATTATTAAATGCTTAATAAAAAATTTGAGTAAATTATTAATTCACAAATTTAAAACTTTACTCAAAAATTTTCAATATTTTTAAGTAACTTTTTAATTGTGTCAAGTAAAAATTTACTCAAAATGTATCAATTTATTTTTTTTTAAAGTTTCGATTTTTTTTTCAAAAAAAAATAGTTTTTTCAAACCTTACCAAATATACTTATGTCTTCAAGACAGAGGAAAATTTTATAAAGATGATTTTAAACTATCATATACATATACAAAAAACTATAAACTAAATGAGAATTCAAAACACCAAGAGAATAAAAAAATAAATGAAAAAAAATATTAAATTTGTATTAAATTATTTACTCAAATTTTATTTTCAATTTTTGAGTAAATTTTTAATTGCGCTAATTAAAAAATTACTCAAATTTGTTTTAAAAATTTAAACAAGTGATTACTCAAATTGTTTTTCTCAATATTATTTTCTGTGTAAGTGAGACCCATAAAAATGTCTGTTTTGACAGATTTTTCTGCTGACTCGCCCTAGATTATCCAGAAAGTATTTCTATAAAAAAAATCTTTTCAGAATCTGAGAATCTCCTATCGAAATAATATTTCAGAATCTCACAATTTCATATAGAGAAGTGTCTTAGAATCTTATAGTTTGAAATTTTGTTTAGACATTTTTGTAGAATTTTTAGATTTTTTATTACACTCTAAAAAAGGCTTGTAAAATTACTTCTATAAAGTGGGTAAATTTTTATGTAAAATTGCACACAACGCCTAAAATTGAGCACCAAGTGTTTAAAATTTTAGTTTACACACAATAATTTGAATATTACGCATATTATATAGTACTTTGTATGTTTATAAATATTTTCGAAAAGAAATAAACAAAAAATTTATAAAATTACACATTTAATGTTTATTGTACACATTAAGTGTTTAATTTTCCAATATTAAACATAAAATGCGTAATGTTCAACAATTTTAAAATACAAATTGAAATTGTCAAAATAAAATAAAAAGCAAAATAATATTGAAAAATTATGTTGTTCTCGCCATGAAAATAAAATAATGCAAAAAACATTATAAAAGTAATGAAATATAGATAAAATATAAGTGCAAAATATATAGCAAAGTTTCAACGCAGCATAAAATTTCGAAGAGCCTCATCGTGGACATAAACAAACATAAAATCTTAGAAGAAGATATTTTTTTTAATGTTTGCTGTTATTAATCACAAAAGTAAGTACCGCGAAAATATCTCTGTCAGATTCTGAAAATGTTTTTTTAAATAAGAAATTTTAGTGGATTTTTTTTACAGAAAAAAATTCTTAGATGCTAAGACTCTGAAAATTTTTCTATAAAAAAAAATGAATCCGATTCTGAGAATCTGTCTATAGAAAAAAATATATCAGATTCGGAGAATTTTCCGATAGAAAAATGTCTCAGATTCGGAGAATTTTCCTATAAAAAAATGTCTCAGGTACTGAGAATTTTTCCAAAGAAAAAATGTCTCAGCTTCTGAGAATTTTTCTATAGAAAAAATGTCTCAGATTTTGAGAATTTTTCTATAAAAAAATGTCTCAGATTCTGAGAATTTTTCTATAAAAAAAAATGTCTCAGATTCTGATAATTTTTCTATAGAAAAAATGTCTCAGATTCTGAGAATTTTTCTACAGAAAAAATGTATCAGATTCTGAGAATTTTTCTATAGAAAAAATGTCTCAGATTTTGAGAATTTTTCTATAGAAAAAATGTCTCAGATTTTGAGAATTTTTCTATAGAAAAAATGTCTCAGATTCTGAGAATTTTTCTATAAAAAAAATGTCTCAGATTCTGATAATTTTTCTATAGAAAAAATGTCTCAGATTCTGAGAAT
The DNA here is from genome assembly GCA_963921195.1 of Pegoplata infirma. Taxonomy (NCBI): domain Eukaryota; kingdom Metazoa; phylum Arthropoda; class Insecta; order Diptera; family Anthomyiidae; genus Pegoplata; species Pegoplata infirma. The sequence continues at coordinate 111,321,598 of OY992537.1, read as the reverse complement.
TTTTCTACAGAAAAAAATGTCTCAGATTCTGAGAATTTTTCTACAGAAAAAATGTCTTAGATTCTGAGAATTTTTCTATAGAAAAAATGTCCCAGATTCTAAGAATGTTTCTATAGAAAAAATGTCTCAGATTCTTATAATTTTTCTATAGAAAAAATGTCTCAGATTCTGAGAATTTTTCTACAGAAAAAATGTCTCAGATTCTGAGAATTTTTCTATAGAAAAAATTTCTCAGATTCTAAAAATGTTTCTATAGAAAAAATGTCTCAGATTCTGAGAATTTTTCTATAGAAAAAATGTTTCAGATTCTCAGAATTTTTCTATAGAAAAAATGTCTAAGATTCTGAGAATATTTTTATAGAAAAAGTGTATCAGATTCTGAAAATTTTTCCATAAAAAATTTTCGCAGTTGCTGAGAATTTTTCTATAGAAAAAACTTCTCAGTTTCTGAAAAGTTTTCTGTAGAAAAATTTCTCAGATTCTGAGATTTTTTCTACAGAAAAAATGTACCAGATTCCAATTTTCTATAGAAAAAATATCACAGATTATTAGAATTGTTCTATTAAAAAATGTCTCAGATTCGGAGAATTTTCTATAAAAAAATGTTTCAGATTCGAAGAATTTTTCAATAAAATGAATGTATTAGATTCTTATAATATTAATTATTTTTATATTTGCAGATTTGTACAACACCTGATGTTATCAAAACTCGGATTTTTAACAAATTCGGCTTTTATTACGACGTTTACTGTAGCTAATAATTGTTTATTAATAATTTTTCACATTCATAATTATGTAATTATTACTGTTTTTTTTTTTTTTTTGTTACATTTAAGTTTTTGCAATTGATGGATATTTTATCTAAATATTATAATTTCACTTGAGTTTAAATAAAATCATTAAACTAAAAATGCGTTTTTGTATTTTTTTATAGGAATAAAGCACATTAAAAGTAAAATAAAAATATTATAAATGCAATTTTAAGCATTTTTAATGCATTTTTGCACACATATTATGCTTTTTTAAACACAAACATTTTAAAATTACACATTTTGTGTTTATTGCTAGAGAAATTTCCAAGCGTCAAACATGTAGGTGTGCACACAAAATGTTTATTAGTTGTACACATTTTGTGTGCAAATGTTGAAATTTAAACACATAGTGTATTTTTACCCACTTTATTGTAGGAGAACAGTTACCTACAATAAAGTGGGTAAATTTCAACAAAAATTTATAAGAGTGTAGATAAAACCAATTTATGTGTTTTTTAAACATATTTTACAGATATTTCGATATAAATGACTTTTTAGAAACGAAATTAGATCACACTCTGGAGTTTTTATAAAAAATAACTAAAATATTTTCTATAAAAACGAAAATATTAAGAAACCTGCATATTTTTTCCTTTTTTTTTTGTACAATGCGTTGCAGTGTATTAATTTTTAAAAATTTTCAATTCGAAAAGGGGGGGGCACGTGCCCCCTGTGCCCACCCCCTGTATACGTCCATGCTTTATGGGGTCCTAGACCAATATTTCGAGGTGTTACATACGGAATGACAAACTTATATATACCCTCTATCACTAGAGTGGAGGGTCTAAAAATAATATATTGGTTTAGGGTCCCAAAAAGTGTAGGCATTCATGATCGTTGATCAATTGATCCATCTAAACACAAACAAGTATAAAAGTTAAATTCGGCCTTGCCGAATGTTGTGATACCCTCCACAATTTCAAAAAGATTATTGCAAACAACTTTATTTAAAAGGAAAATACTTTTGAAAAAAAAAAAATTGAAAAAAAATTTCCGCGAAAAAAAATTTTGGTAAAAAAAAAAAATCATCAATAAATAAATAATAAATAGATAAATAGAAATCATCAATAAATAAATAAATACTTGTTTAAATACCATTTGGTGCTCAATTATGTTCACATATGTCAACCAGAAGCCGAATTAAAGCATTTTGTGTTTTTAGGTTATGTTGAATGTACTGAAATTTTTGAGGTGTGCTTACATTTTCGTTCATAACTTTTGAACCGCTGAACCGATATCGCTCAAATGCAATACCAAACTTCTCGGGAGAACTTCCAATATATATGTTAAGTTTCAGTCATCTCTGTGCAATATTTTGTCCGCGAGAGCATTTTCAACAGACAGACAGACGGACAGACGGACAGACGGTCATCGCTAGAATGTCTTAAAATCGATCGGGCATCATGAATATATATACTTTATAGGGTCCCAGACCGATATTTCGATGAGTTACAAACGGAATGACAAACTTATATATACCCTCTATCACTAAGTGGAGGGTATAAAAAGAATAAATAACAAAAATTTTGGAAAAAAAATCCTCTAAAAAAGGTGATCAATTTAGTAAAATTTTCCCAAAAGTTGAAAATTTATCCTAACAATGAGGAAAAAAAAAATTAGCTCGAGGTAACATTTGTTTACTAAGCGTTACGATTATATTGTCAAAGCAACCATTTTTCAGAAACTATAAAGTAGTTTGTTATAAATTGATAGGTTTTCTAAGCACACATCTACCTTCTATCTTAAACCTTTGAGGTGGTCCTATGGTTCCTTCTAAAGTTGTAAAATGCAAGGCCAACTCCAATTATTTTTCCTTAAAAAAATATTGGTTCCAAACATACCTATTCCATCCAGCTGTCTCAAGTGTGCTCCTAAAGGAGCCAAAAATTTCATCACCAAAACGGTGTCTGTCTGTCCGCCTGGCCGTCTCCTGTAATCCTGTTTTTAGTTTTCCGCGCCAGAACCGGTCTGACCGCAGGCTCCAGTTAGAATTAGCGTACTTACCGAAGCATTATTCACTGGTTTTTTTAATAGTTCGACATACACATTTACGGCAACAATTCCACGTCCTAAAACTTTTAATTTACACTCATTTATTCGGGCAAATTCGGGATCGTATGATTTACATTTGATATTGGTAAATTTTGGGCTCCCACATAAAACTGATTTTAAATTTAGCAATACAACTAAAATCAATATATTATTAATGACAAACGTTTTCATGTTGATGTTTAAGCTCTTAATGGTTCAATAATTATTTAGAAATTTTGTTTTAGCAATATATTGTTCGTTATTAAAATATTATCATTATATTGAAATCAGTTTGTTATGAAATAAATATTCAAAAAATCTATTTTTTAATAATTTAGTTGAAATTTTTGTATATTTAATAGCAGTAAATTTAACAACTAAACCCTTTTTTATTATTATTAAAGTGAAATCATTATTCTGATTATTTTTTGTTAAAAATTAAAAATTGTTTTATTCGACCTTAAAAAAATCACATTTTGAGCAGATTTATTCTGGCTCGAAGTTATTTTTCGTTACTAATTACACCGCAATTTCCTCATAGAATAATTTTCAAGACAATTATTTTTCTGTTTCAAATTTATTTATTAACAATACGAACCCGAGTAAAAAAGTTTTTTATATATTTATATATAATTTGATATAATTATATCATATTATATATAATTATATAAAATTATATATAGAGTTAAAATTTTCCAAAAATTGTATAAAATTATACAGAATTTGATAAAATTATATATATAGTTATATCCAGGATTTGGTGGATATAATTATATAAAATTATATCAAATTATATAAAATTTGATAAAATTTTATCAATTTATATATAATTTGATATAATTTTATATAATTATATCCACCAAATCCTGGATATAATTATATATAATTTTATCAAATTATATATAATTTTATATAATTTTATCCAACTTTTTGGAAAAATTTTACCTTCTATATAATTTTATATAATTATATATAATTTGATATAATTTTATTAAATTGTATATAATTATATAAAAACTTTTTTACTCGGGAAGATTATTTTAAAAATACTTGAATACATATGGGTGTGAAGAAAGCGCTACAGTCGAAAAATCTCTTATAAAATTTGTTTTCGCCTACGCCGCACTATGCTTCGACCCATGGACAAAAGTCAAAAAAAAAAAAATTTGTCTCAAATTCTGTTTAAATACAGATTTTTTGAAAGATAATAAGGTATCTCAAATAAATATTAACAAAAATATTTTTTCTGGTTGCTTTTGCCACCACGAGAGGGCGCTAAACTCAGAAAATTTTATGCTAAAATGACTTAACAGGAAAATGTTTTTTAGCTGTTTCACAAAAATAATTCTCAAAAATCCATTTTTTAATAAAATGGTTCGAAAATTTGTTTTAAAGTACTTTGATACATCTGTAGTGAAGTTAAAATATAGAATTTTGTTTATATTTACAAAAAAAATATTTTTTATTCCGCAGAAAAACAAGTTTTTTTTGTTGAAAATCCAAAAATAACTAAGATTTGATGGAGTTTTAAAAAAAAATATAAAAAAATAGATATTTTTTTTTTTCTTTTTTTTGTAAGTTTAAACTCTTATCTAACAGCGTATTCAAAAATTAGCGCCTATTTTTTACCACAAATTAGAAAAAAATGCGTTTTTTTAAATGCCTAAATTCATGATTTTTACTCAAATATCAGGAATTTAGGAGTGTTTAATATCATTGTGCAACACGATTTTATGTTTTGAAAGGGTAAAAAAGTAAAAAAAATGTATATTAATAGTAGATCGAAACCCCCGCAGAATTTTTGAAAATTTAGTTCGAGTTTTTTTTATGGCCCACTGAAGTTTTTAATTTTTTTTTTCAAAGGAGTTCAGAATAAGTAAAAAAAAATATTATTAAATTTAATTTTCAGCTAAATGAGGTTAATAGATGTGCTACGAAATTTGATGACGGTTCTTTTCTTAGAACATATTAACCCTCTATCTCCTATTTTTAGGGGTCACTTTAGTCCCTTTTCCAAATATCGCCGTAGAACACCACTTACACTTGCTTTTAAAGGGTTAACATGTTGTACAAATTTTTTTTTGCATAGAATTTCAATGTTAGTTGTAAAAGACCAAAAATTCGTGAGATATAAGCAAAATGCTTAAAAAAGTAAAATTTGTAATTATCATATATTGTTAAATTGTTATTCACCAAAGTCGTGTAAAATAATTCGACAGAATATAACAAATTTACTTCTGAGCTTAATACTGTTAATAGATGTCTTCGGTAAAATTTGATGTTTCTTTTTTCTTAAAATATATTAACCCTCTATCTCCCATTATCAGGGGTCATTTCAGTCCCTTTTTAAAATATTTTTATAAAAAAACACTTAAACGGGCGTTTAAAGTGTTAAAACGTTCTACAAACATTTAATAGATATCTTTAATCATTCCAAACCCATTTAATAAAAAAGAAAAACTTCAATGGGTCATAAAAAGATCTCGAGCTAAATTTTCAAAACAATTCGTTTTTGGTTTACAAATGGTATACCGTCATTTTTTGTTTTGTCCAATTTAAGATACACTCTGTGACCTCAAATTTGTTGCACAGTGTATTCTATTGAAGCTTTAAGTTATGTTAAATAACTCTTAAATTATAAATTATATTCAAGAAACATTAAAAAAGTAATTTAGTATAACGCTTTAACCTTTAAACGCTCGTTTTATTAAATTTTATAAAAATATTTGAAATAAGGACTAAAATGACCCCTTAAAATGGGAGATGGAGGGTTAATATGTTCTAACAAAAGAACCGCCATTAAATTTCACTGAAGTCATCTTAAGACATTTTTAATCTCAGTAGTACTTATAGTACATTTTTTATCTATTTCAGTCTACTTTTGTAAAAGCTATTTAACAATATATGATATTTTACAATTTTACTTTTTAAAGCATTTTGATTATATCGCACGATGTTTTGGTATTTGACAACCCCTAGTGAAATTTTATGCTTAACATTTTTGTAGAACGTTTTAACTATTAAAACGCACATTTTAGTTTTGTTCTATGAGGATATGTTAAAAAAGGACAAAAATTACCCCTAAAATGGGAGATAGGGGGTTAATGTATTCTAAAAAAAGAACCGCCATCAAATTTTACTATAGACATGTATAAACATTATGTAGCTCAGAAGTTGATTTAATACATCTTTTTGACCTTTTTTAGACGACTTTAAAAATAAAAATAACTTATTTTTCAAAAAAGGATGTTTTTATATTTTCCATACTACTAATCCGATTTTGCCCAAATTTGGCTTTAATATATATCTAAGGAATATTAATTTGCTTACAAATTTTTTTTACGATCGGACAATTTTCGTAGGTGTTATAGCGTTTTAAAGAAAAAGGATATATGGCAGGACCTTGAGTCCTTGCTCCGATTTAAGTGAAAATTAATACACACGTTGCAAGTTGAATGTGTATCAGCATGACCACTTTTTGTAATTTTTTATGCATTATTGAAGCTAAAATTACATTTTTAAGTTTCAAGACACATGGGAGGTAGGCGTGTCCTTGCACCGATTTTTATGTTAGTGTACCAAATCTCAAAAATATCTGACAACTCCTTCTAATTTTGTCCCTTCGTTATATGGGAACGAAGCACTGTGCGCCGTTTTCTTCACACTTTGGTTATGGTTCCTGCCGTTAAACCAATTTGAGGCTCTTATGAAACTCCTAAGATATTGAATAGTCCCATTTTGTGGAATTGGTATCTTCTTCAAGATAGCGCTACGGCCACAATCGCTGCTTCTCCATTGCCGACGTTGCCGCATACTGCCTTCCCAATATGTTCCATGGTATCAGGTGAAGGAGGATTTATAATGCAGCCGTAGGTGTAGTACGAAGAGTACAAGTGATGCACATAGACGCCATTTTCTATACCTTCGTGATAAAGACACAGTTCGCTTTTGTTTCTAAAGCAGGCCACCAGACAATGATTCCATACAGTAGAATTGGACGTACCACTACTGTTTAGATCCAATGAACGACTAAGGGCTAAAACACCGAGATAGTAGCATTGAATTCAGTGCCAGGTTCCAAAGAATCGGCGAAAAACACCTCCTTGTGATGTGCCTCTATTGACAAATCAATAGTTGACAGACGCTGCCAATTCAGAAGTTATACGTCTATTAGCAAGTAGATTTTCCACCATTAAAACGATACCACCTTTCACTCCCAGATCAGATAATGCCACAGTTATCGCGTCTGGAATGACATTATTAAAAGCCCCCTCTATATCAAGAAAGGCCACCATAGTGTATTTTTTACTGAAAGTGATCTCTCGATGTTACCAACGAGCTCATGAAGAGCCGTTGCTGTTGATCTACCCTTGTTTAATGCATATTGAGTTATCGAAAGCAACCTCGGGTCAATCACTCTTCGCAAACATGAGTCTATTATTCGTTCCATTGTCTTTAACAAAAAATAAGACAGACATATTGTCCTAAAACCCTTCGGAGCTGCATGGGAATTTTTTTCAGCCTTCGGGATAACGATAACTCTAGTATCTCTCCATTTTAGAGGAATATACGACCAGTTAATGCATGCTGTGTATAGGTTCAACAGCCAAGAGGCTATATAGTCCGACACTTGCTGCATCTCAGCTGGGATTATACCATCAGGTCCAGGGTGTTTATAGGGCTTTAAACATTTAATCGCCAAGATAAATGTTGGCAGAATTATTATTTCTGAAGCAATTTCAGATGCTTAGAAAGAGATCCGTGGGCTCTTCACTGGGGGTAGACCACACCCCATTAGTATAATTCAAGCCAGAACTTTGCGCAGCATGTATGCCTCAGAAACGTCTTCAATGTTTCCATATAAGTTTTTCCAAATAACACATTTGACGAATCTGATCATCTTCTTGTTATTCTCAAGTTGCAACCTATATGCAAACAAGTCCTTATTCGCTATTGAAGATTTAGACTTATTAAAGAGCTTTCTGCAGGAATCTCTGCTCGTCTGCAACTGATTTGACCACCAAGGTAGCGTTTTTTTAAACCTAGGCTATTCGGAAGGGCAAGACACTGTACGAGAAAATTTAACTTTTGGTTGCACCCATGATCGGGACCAAAAAATTCTGAAAGTAGAGCTAAAATAAAGATACCTGTCTTTCCCAGTTTTTTTAGATCAATTCGTAAAAAGTATCAGATAAAATGTGCGAAACATGAGGAAAATCGGTTCACGGGTTTAAAAGTTTTGAAGAAATTTCTCAAATTTGAATGTTTTTTTACATGTTTTTATACCTTTATTTAGTGATAGAGGGTGCAAAATTGTCTAACTTTTGAAATACAATTTGGATACTCCTAAAGTTTAGCATATATATTTGCTATGTTTCTGGCCAGGTTGATATTGAATGTCGAGGAAATCGATCCAGTGTTTCAAAAGTTATGGTCAAAACCGTGAATTTCGGATTAGGTTTACCTTGAATTCCCTCGTTAAAAAAAAACTCTAAATGCTCTTTAAAAAATATTGGTATGTTACAAAAATATTTTAGAAAGTAATTTTATCGCTGAAAAAAAGGTTTATAATCAAAAAAAAAAAAAAAATACAATAACAAGGGAAGTATCTCAACCCTTATGAACCGATTTGCATGAAACGTAAAATATATATAAAAGAGACAATTCTAAGGTTGGGGTGTCTCGGCTTATCGGCCATATCGGGGATTTAGGGGTTCAAAACATGGGTCAAAAAATGGCGAAAAAATGGTTTTTTGGATTTTTCAGCCATTTCTTTCTAAGAAACTATATGATATTTACATATGAGAAGAAAGGTTTTTTTAATGCCTATCCAACGGTGGCATAACCTTGTAAAAGCTTGGCTTCGTTAAATACTTTTTTGATGAAAATGTGAAAATTTTGGGGGGTATTTATATGAAGACATAGAGCTACGATGTCCATATGAATACGAAATAATCTTTATTAAATTTAAGTGGACACGTATTTTTGCTCTAGAGGATATTCCTGGTAGTTCGTGAGTTATCGAAATTTTCCCGGAGGTCCATATGGTTTCATAAGGGGACAACGAAATTTTGAAACACTAATATGGCCGAAAAGCCGAGACACCCCAATCTTAAAATCGTCTCATTTATATATATTTTAAGTTTCAGGCAAATCGGTTCATAAGGGTTGAGATACTTCCCTTGTAAAAAATATGTTACACTCAAAAAAATCATGCACTCAAAAAAATGTTACTCTAAAATTTTTTTTTAAACAAAAATTACTAAAAAGAGTTTTTGTGTTTTGACGTTAGAAAAATTAATATCACTTAAGGTATTCACGGAATTGGCCAAGTCGTTTTTAACTTTTCTGGTTGTTTGTGAGTGGCAATTCTAAAGAAAGTTGTGGCAAATCTGGGAAAGTTTTCCAGATGTTTTTGCAATGCACACACCTTCTTTTTTTTTGCCATCATCGGCAATTTGGATGGCCACAAATTTTTGAATGTATAATTTGTTTGAGTGTACATTTTTTTTGGGTGTAAAATTTTTTTTTGAGTGTACAATTTTTTTTTCGAGTGTAAACATTTTTTGGAGCTATAAAATTACTTTGTAAAATATTTGTGTGGCATGCCAATACTTTTTAAAGAGCATTTAAAATTTTTTGAAAAAGGGAATTCAAGATGAAACCAATTCGAAATTCACGGTATTGATCATAACTGTTGAAACACTGGATTGATTTCCTCGAAATTCAATACCAGCCAGACCAGGAAAATAACAAATATATTTGCCAAACTTTAGGAGCATCCAAAATGTCACTCAAAAGTTAGCGTATTTTTAGCCTCTATCACTAAATAGAGGGTATGAAAAACATCAAAATTTATGAAATTTCTTCAAATCTTTTAAACCCGTGCACCGATTTTCTTCATATGTCGCACATTTTATCTGACACTACTTGCAAGTATTTCAGCTAAATTCAAGCCATCACGATTAACTGTTGCGCGCGTAATCCTTACTTCCCAAAGTAATTAAATCTCATATTTATACAAAATATTGATTTGCTTATAAAACGCGAAGTCGATAATATTTATTTTTTAGCATAAATACAATGGATGTATGTATAATTGTATTCACAAAGCATAATCAGAAAAAGGGGATTCACCATTTTAGTCTAATATATGTGAAGGGTGTCTACTAGGGTGGCTCGTTTTTGGGCTTTTCTCTGTGATCAAATTCTAATACCCGCCAAAAGTGTCGGCCCCCTAAGGGTAACTCACATGCAAAATATCACTCCGATCGGAGTTTATCTTCTGTCTCCACTTTGAGCCTCAAAATTGTGGTTTTTGCAAAAAAGAACTTTTTTAAAAAACAAAAAAAAAAAAATCAAGTTTTGTTAGTAAAATAATTAAAAAAATATTCTTGTATAATATTTGATCGTAGATACTTCAATATGAAATTTAAAGATTTTTCGATATCATTAACACGTTCAAACTTGATACCAAAAAAATGGCATGATTTTGGGGGCGTTCTCAAAACACCTTTTTTCAAAATTTGAAAATTTTATTAAAAAAAAATTTCAAATATTTATTTTTTTCTTTCTGCACACCTTGGAGAAGAAAAATGTGAAATATGACGGATAGCCGTCGGACCACTTTTCGAGAATCGTGGGGGGAAGTTAGCGGATTTCAAGGAAATGTTGGTTTTATCAATAATTTGGATTAATAAAATCTTATAAATTTAATTTTTGGGCAAATTAACAGTTTTTTGGTGTCGTGGCATTTTATTAAATAACTTCAAGTCTGCCATGAAATCTTACCGATCTAGGACGTCTTTAACCCACATTGGCTGGGGGTCAAAAATGACCCCTGCAGAAAATTTTAAGTTTAGAGCTTAAATTTTGTGCTACAAACAAGTATACAACGGCTTTTGTGTTTTCTAACTTATCTATACTTTCGTATTAATATTTTATCTTTAAAAAAATCGTTAACCCTTCTTGGCAGGGGGTCAAAAATTACCCATTCAATATAACTTTTTTATTTTTTTATAGAAAATTAATTTGTGGCAATCTATTAGATAACTTTAAATCAGCCCAAAAATCTTACCAATTTAAGATAACTTTAACCCACATTGGCCCGGGGTCAAAAATGACCCCGGCAAAAACTTTTAGGCATAGTGCTTGAATTTTTTATTATCAACAAACTATATATTTTTTACTGAATGGGACATTTTTGATCCCCTGCCAAGAAGGTTTAACGATTTTTTTAAAGATAAAATATTAATACTAAATAATAGTTAGGTTGGAAAACACAAAAGCCGTTTTATAAATGTTTATAGCAAAAAATTTAAGCTCCAAACTTCAAATTTTCTGCAGGGGTCATTTTTGACCCACAGCCAATGTGGGTTAAAGACGTCCTAGATCGGTAAGATTTCATGACAGACTTAAAGTTATTTAAAAGAATGCTACGATACCAAAAAAACTGTCAATTTGCCCAAAAATTTAATTTCCCGGCTAAAAATGAATTGTATATGAGCATATATGAACAAATCTGACCATACATCATTAATTCGAAAACATATATGATCATATATGAACATATATTAAAATTGGCGCTTATTCAATATATGACCATATATGGTAAAACATATGATAATATGCGATCATATATTGACCCATCCTTAACATAAATTATCATATATGATCGTACATGAGCTTGTATACATTATTTTTAGCCGGGTTATAAGATTTTATTAATCCAAATTATTGATAAAACCAACATTTCCTTGAAATCCGCTAACTTCCCCGCGATTCCCGAAAAATGGTCCGACGGATATCCGTCAAATTTCACATTTTTCTTCTCCAAGGTGTTTTTAATGAATACAGAAAAAAAAAATTATATATTTTAATTTTTTTTTTTTAATAAAATTTTCAAATTTTGAAAAAATGTGTTTTGAGAACGCCCCCAAAATCATGCCATTTTTTTGGTATCAAGTTTGAACGGGTTAATTATATAGTAAAATCTTTAAATTTCATATTTAAGTATTTACGATCAAATATAATACAAAAATAATTTTTTAATAATTTTAATAACAAAACTTACATTTTTTTTTATTTTTTTAAAGAAAAGTCCTTTTTTGCAAAAACTCCAATTTTGAGGCTCAAAGTGGAGACAGAAGATAAACTCCGATCAGAGTGATATTTTGCATTTGAGTTACCCTTAGGGGACCGACACTTTTGGCGGGTTATAGAATTTGATCAGAGAGAAAAGCCCAAAAACGAGCCACCGTAGTGTCTACTAGTTGCCAGTTTAAGTTAATTTTTATTAAAAAAATGTTTTTTTATGAGTTTTGGAACCAAATAAATGAAACGTATGGGAAATCGTGCTTCGATTTGCGTCGATTCGGTTTGCGTCGCGTTTCTCCGGTCCCAATTAGCGACGCAAACCGGGATATTGGTGTATTAAAATGCCACTTAAATTTTATGACGGTTCTTTTCTTAGAACACTTTCCCATTTTAAGGGGTCATTATCTTCCTTTCCTAAAAAACTCTTAATGAGTTAAAATTTTACTAAATAATAATATAAATCACATTTTTATACCCTCCACTCTAGTGATAGAGGGTATAAATAAGTTCGTCATTCCGTTTGTAACTCATCGAAATATCGGCCTGGGAACTTATAAAGTATATATATTTATGATCCCCGATCGATTTTAAGACATTCTAGCGATGTCCGTCTGTCTGTCTATCTGTCTGTTGAAATGGTGATCCCGGCCAAAATATTACACGGAGATGACTGAAGCTTAACACATTTATTGGAAGTTCCCCCGAGAAGTTTGGTGTTGCATTTGAGCGATATCTGGTAAGCGGTTCAAAAGTTATGAGCGAAAATGTAAGGACACCTCAAAAATTTTAGTACATTCAACATAACCTAAAAAATACAAAATGCTTTAATTCGGCTGCTGGATGACTTATGTGAACATAAGTGAACACCAAATGGTATTCAAACAAGTGCAAACATTTTTATTTTTTTATTTTATTTTATTAAGAATTACCATATAATTACAAATTATATACTAATTTAACCTAACCAAGAGCTGGTAACAATGACCTTCGTCTCGTTGCAGCGAATCAGACCAAGGCCTCTGGTGGGAATCGAACCCACGACCCCCAGACTCATAGGCTAGCACGCTACCAACTAGCCTACTGGGGCGCCTAAGTGCAAACATATTTTTTGACAAAAAAAAAAAAAAATCGCCGATATTTTTTGTACCAATTTATTTTTTTTCAAAAAAAATTTTTTTTTTTTTTAAGAAATTTCCTTTTAAATAAAGTTTTTGCAATAATCTTTTAGAAATTGTGGAGGGTATCACTACATACGGCAAGACCGAATTTAATTTTTTACTTGTTTTAACATGATAATGTTTTTAGGCTGGTGTCTAATTTTAAAAAAGTTGCAGGACGCCACCTCAGTTTGACTTTATAAGCTAACAATTAACGAAAAAGAAAACAAGAATTACTATTTTCATTTTCTTAAAACCAAAAATTTTAATAACTTGGGTTTGTAACTTGGATAAGAATTCACCTCGTGGTAAATAAACTCGTTTTTCACCAGCTGGTGAATAAAAAGTCACATAATTATTTTTCAACAAAAAAATTTTTTTTTCCATCAATTTTTTTTTTTTTTCATCAAATTTTTTTTCATCGGTTTTTTTTTCCATAATTTTTTTTTCATCAAACTTTTTTTTCATCAGTTTTTTTCCATAATTTTTATACCCTCCACTCTAGTGATAGAGGGTATATATAAGTTTGTCATTCCGTTTGTAACACCTCGAAATATTGGTCTAAGACCCCATAAAGTATATATATTCATGATCCATGATCGATTTTAAGACGATCTAGCGATGTCCGTCCGTCCGTCCGCCCGTCTGTCTGTTGAAAACACGCTAACTTTTGAAAGACTTAACGGAGGCTCCTGAAGTTTTGCATATTTGTTGGGCATTTACCTGGTCAGGTTGGTATTGCAATCCAGAGAAATCAGGCCAGTGGTTCAAAAGTTATGGACAAAAGACTTCGGCAAGGGTTTTTCTTGAATTTTTGAGATAAAAAGCACTATAACTTTCGAAAAGCAATTCTGAGGATGCTGAAGCTTCGCATATATATTTTGCGTTCCTCCAGCCTCGTTCGTATTGAATTTCAGCCAAATCGGTAAAGTGGTTCAAAAGTTATTAGCAAAACCGTGAATTTCAGATTAGCTTCACCTGAAATTCACGTGTTGAAAACTCGTTAAACCTGTTATAAAAACATTGGTAAGTCACAAAAATATTTTACAACGTATTTCTGTCACTCAAAAATATTTTTATACCAAAACAAAAAAAAAATGCACTCGAAAAAAATTTTACACTCAAAAAAAAAATAGTAAATTATTTTTTTTTTTTTCAAAAATTACTAAAAAAAATTTTTTTTAAACAATATAAAATATTTCTAATCAAAACTGTTATTTTTTCACGTTGGAAAATTTATTATCACATAAAATGGGCATTGTGGAGGGTATTCATAGATTCGGCCAATTCGAATTTAACTTTTCTACTTGTTTTTTTTTCATCAAACTTTTTTTTTCATCAAAATCAAATTTTTTTTCATCAAATTTTTTTCATACAGAGACAAGAGTTGAATAAATGGATGTGGTGAATTTGAAATTACTAGCGGCTGAACTGTTGTTGTTACAATTGTCAATCTCTGTGTAGGAAACTATTAATATGGAATGCAAGCAGTTATGAATAGATAAAACGAATATTTATCCAACACATATCTAATCAATGCTTTGGCGGTGATGTCTAGAGTGCCATCCCACCAGTATTGTTAATTGTATGAAAATAGTCGTGGATCGATTGTGGACTGGGCATTGATATTAATAAAATTCACATATTAGAAAAACAATTACCATTAACAAAAACAAACTGGCATTTAAATCCTACTGATGAAGACAGTTAACTGGAACTGTCCGGAACCGGTATAGGAATACCAGAAATGTCTATAGCTTTTAGAAATAAAAAATTTTTCTTCTACATTTTTCAACTCAAACCCTTACAACAAATAGAATTAGAGCCCGTGCTCGATCTGTACTAACAGAAAAATCAAAAAAAAAAAAAAATTTAATCATTTTTTTTTTTCATCAAAAAAATTTTTTTTTTTCATCAAAAAATTTTTTTTTCATCAAAAATTTTTTTTTCATAAATTATTATCAATTTTTTTCTTACTAAAAAAAAATTTTTTTTCATCAATTTTTTTGTACATCAAAAAATTTTTCTTTTCATCAAAAACTTTTTTCACCAAAAATTTTGGGTTCATTCAATTTTTTTAACATGATTTTGTTTTTCGTAAAAAAAAATCTTTTTTTTATACCAAAACTACTTTTTCACCAAGTCTAAGCTTTTCGCATAAAAATTTTCCATTTGTTTATCAAATGTACATAAAACAAGTGAGAGTGTTATATCACCGTCCGACACACTTTTGTACACATGGACCGGACCCGAAAATTCTGAAAGTAGGGCAAAAAAAAAAAAATACCCGTGTCTCCCAGTTTTTCTAGATCAATTAGCGTTTCGCGAAAAACGCAAAAAAAAAAAAAAAATTTACAATGTAAAAAAAATTTTCGCTTTTCGGAAAGTGGGGCTCAAAATAACATTCTTGTGTTTCCCGGTTTTTCTATATCAATTCGCGTTTTCGCGAAAATGCATTTTTTTTGCACACTTGAAAAAATTTACTACATTCCGAAAATAGGGCTTAAAATAAAATATTGTTCTAGTTTTTCCATATTAATTCACAAAAAATGCAATTTTGAAAAAATGTATTGCATTATTTTTTATAAATATAAAACAAAAATATACATGATTTGCAGTAGAATTACGGTCCTTATACAAAAATTGCTAAAAAATAAAATTCTCGTGTCTCCCAATGTTTTTTGTATCTTTTCGCGTTTTCGCGAAAATGCATTTTTTTGCACACTTAAATAAAATTTACTACATTCGAAAAGTGGGACTAAAAATAAAATATTCACCTAATTTTTTAAAATTAATTTAGGAAAAATGCAATTTGAAAAAATTTATTGAATTATTTTTATTTTTAAAAGTATAGTTTAAAATATCTTTCTTCTTTTCTTATACTAAAAAAATAAATAAAGCCATATGATGACAAAATATTATTTGAAAACTTATTGAAAATTATAGTCGGTTAAGACCGACCATATAATACCCTACACCAGAGTTTCCCGGAAAATGGGTCCCAAGTTCAAACATGGATTGATTAGATCTATATTTTGTCAAATCTTTAATAAGTGTAAAAAACACTCACTAATCAAATTTAATTGGGATAGGCTTCTTTTTATTGCCAATAAACCGTTTCAACTGAATATCGGGCGAAATTTTTACATGGGACCCAAGTTTAAAAATGGTCCGATGATAATCAGATTTGATAAGGTTATAAAAGTACGCGTTTAACATACACAAACAGAATTTTAATTAAATATTTTCTATTTTCATGAAATTTGAGAGATTTATGTGAAAATCGGGAAGGTGGTTTGTATTGGGGCTACAAGAAGAACTCGTCCGATTTCTTTAAAATTCGGATTGGTGATTTGTATGGATGAAACAATATTACCTGCCAAATTTCGAAAATATACCTATTAAAATGCGGCTATTAGAATCATTTGAGCCAAAACTAAAGAGGACCTTTGTATGGGGGCTAGGTCTAAATATGGACCGATTTTTTCCAATTTCAACAGGCTTCGTCCTTGGGCCAAAAGAGGCTTAAGTTTTAAATTTCAAGTCAATTGTTTAAAAATTACGACCTGTATCGTGTTTACACCGTTTACATGGACAGACAGACAGACGGACGGACGGATGGACGGACGGACGGACATCGCTAAATCGACTCAAAAAGTGATTCTAAGTCGATCGGTATACTTAAAAGTGGGTCTAGGACCAATATTTCGGGTAGTTACAAACATCAGCACAAACTCATTATACCCTGTACCACAGTGTGGTGTAGGGTATAATAAACTATTGAAAACGGGTGTTATTAGTATTTTTTTTTTTTTAAATAATTACATTTTTCGCAACTACGCAAATTAGCTGGAAAAACTCTGATACATTAGAAATTTCTTTTTAACTCTACTTGAAATTTTGCGAGTGGGCTAAAAAGAACAAAATATTTTTATTTTCCCAAATATTAACCGATTTGTCTGAAATTTGAAACCTAAGCTTCCTTTTACCCAAGAGCGAAGCCTATTAAAATTGGAAAAAAATCGGTCAATGTCCTTACCTAGCCCCCATGCAAACATCCTCATTAAATATGGGTCAAATAATCCTAACAACCGCATTCTAATAGGTATCATTTCGAAATTTGATAGGTAAACGTATTTCGTATTCGGAAATCATTCTAAATTTAAAGGAAATCGGACGTCCTACTTCTACGATTGTCACATCTCTCAAAATTCATGAAATTTGGAAATTTTTTGTTTAAATTTTGTTTGAGGTGTTTAACGTGGACTTTGGTAATCTTATCAAATCTGATTATAAGTGGACCATTTATGGATTAGGTCCTAATATAAAAATTTCGCCCGATATTTAGTTAAATCGATCTATTGACAACAAAAACCAGCATATTTCACTCAAATTTTGTTTAAGGGTGTTTTACACTAATTAAAGATTTACAAGAGATAGATCCAATCGGATCGATGTTTGGAATTGGGACCCATTTTCCGGAAAACATTGGTGTAGGGTATTATTTGGTCGGTATTGACCGACTATTTCTTCTTACTTGTTTTATTCAAACGAATGTCAAATAAAAAACTTTAATTAAACGGTCATCAATGTTGAACAAATCGTACTTACAGTATACATTTCTTATTGTAATTGCCAACATTGGCTAAGCATTGGCATTTCAATTAAAGCCAGTGCTTTGCCGGTACAATATTTTTGGTACGGTTGGCATTTTCTGACTGGGTATACTCAAAAAAAAAGCTTGTGTAGAAAACTACATAATAGAAACTGATAAATCCTGAAACAATTTTCCTACAGTAAATATATAAGATTTTCAAAAGTTTTATTCCAAAAAAGTTTCCTGATTTTGAAATTTTTCTGAGACATTTGTTTAAAGAGAAATTTTATGATTTTAAGACATTATCCAAATAGAAAAAATCTGATGTTTTATTGGTTTTCGCTACAAAAATGTTTTTAGAATTTTTAAAATTCTTGCTATGGAAAAATTTTCATATTCTTAATCACTTCCATATGGAAAATTCTCGGAGTTAAAAAAAATCATATACTAAGTAAGAAAAATTCTTCGTTTAGAAAAATTGTCAGATTTAGTGACTCTTTCTCAATAGAAACCTTTTGGGGGTCTGAAATATATTTTTCTATTCTATTTTTCTACGGAAAAAGTGTAAAATACCGAAACTTTCTTTCTTCACCAAAATTTTCAGGGTTTGAAAAACAATTTTATTGAAACATTTTTAAGTTTTTTGAGTCAATTTCCTAGATTCTGAGAATTTTTTTTTCATAGAAATACGCTTTTCCTTAGAAAAATCTAAGACTCTTAAATTTTTTCTGAGATATATTTCCTATTGAAGAGTCTTAGATTCTGAGACATTTTCCCTATAGGAAAGGTCTCAGCTTCTAAGACATTTTACCAATAGAAAAAGTCTCAGAGTCTGGTTCTCAGACATTACAGAAAAGTCTGTGATATTTTTCAAACAGAAAAAATCTCAGAGTCTGAATTTCTAAGATTCTGGGACATTTTTCCTAAAAGTCTCAGATCTTGAGGCATTTTTTATAAAAAAAAAAAATTCTGAGTAATTTTTTCTAGAATCCTTTTTTTTTTTTAAATAAAAAAACTCACAAATCAGAGACATTTTTCTTATCAAAAAGTCCGAGCTTTTTTTAGAATTTAAGAAACTTTTTCCTACAGAAAATGGTTTATCTTTTCCTAATAAAAAAGTTTTAAATTCTGAGACATCTATAAAAAAGAAGAGATCGCAGATGTTCCAAAACATTTTTTCTATTGGAAAAATTTTACTGAATCTGCGATTTTTCTTCAGATTCTAATACATTTTTTTATAGAAAAATTCAACAGAATTTTCTTATTGATGAAGAAAATTTGCTTATTTTTCCTATACACACATATAAAGATTCCGACACTTTTTTTCTTATAAAAACTATAAGATTCAAAAACATTTTTCCAATACAAAATTTTTGAGATTCTTGGATATTTTTCCTAGAAAAAAATCTCAAATTGGTTCCCTTTCTCTTCCATTATTACCAATTTTTCTTCACAAAATTTTCCAAAGAGACAACACTGATATTTTTGCTATCGAAATTCTCTGATGTTTTCTACACCGAAAAAAATTCATGAAACATTTTACGAAATAAAATTTCGTACTTACTTGTTTCGTAAAATATACGAAAATTTATTTTATATTACAAAAAAAAAAATTGTTTAATTTTCCAGCAGGAAAAGTGACGTGATTGGCAAACAATGAAACCTTTCAAATAAAAATACCTAGGACTTGGAAATTTTTTCGGAACTTAGAAAATTTTAGAAAATTTTATTATTATTTTAAAATTTATTTTTCCTGAAATCATTTTTTTAATGAATTTTTTAATTTTTAAACTCAAAAAAAAATAAATCCTTAAAAATTCTTGTGTAAAAGTTTTTGTTTAAAATGTTTTTCGTTAAAAATTTTGTAAAAAATATTTTTTACAATTATAATGTAGTAAACTTTATAATGTTAACGAAAGAATTTCGTAAACAAAAAGTAGGAAACTTTTCGTACAATGTACGAAACATTTCGGTTATTAGAATTTTCATATAGAAAAAATTTTAAGAAAAATTCGTAATTATTCCTATAGGAAAATTCTCAACTTTATGCTATCGAAAAATACCTAAATTTATAATTTTCTTCAAAAATAGGTAATTTCCCTCATTTTTTTATCATATTTTTTTAGTAAAACGAAATCTGTCTGTCCGCCTGGCCGTCTTTTTAAATCCTGACCACAGGTTCTAGTTAGTAAGAGTTTACTTACTGTAGCATTATTTACTGGTTTTTTAAATAGTTCGACGTAAACATTTACGGCAACAACTCCATGTCCTAAAACTTTTAATTTACACTCATTAATTCGGGCAAATTCAGGATCGTATGATTTACATTTGATATTAGTAAATTTTGGACTTCCACATAAAACTGATTTTAAATTTAGCAATACAACTAAAATGAAAATAATATTATTAACGTTTAACGTTCTCATGTTAGTGTTTAAGCTTATAATGGTTCAAAAATTATTTTTATTTTTTTTTTAATAATACAATGTTTGTTTTGAAAATGTTATCGTTATTTTCAAATCAGCTTATAATAAAATTACTGCTTTATTCATAAAAGTTAAAAAAAATTATAACAGCCCAGCAAAACTTTGGTAATGGGTGGTGATTATATAACACATTACCAGGTAATGTATATTTCTTATTTGTAGCATTATTTTAAGATGTCTTACCAAACATTTGTTCCACAACGTATTATTTTCAAGTGAAAAATAATGCATTACTAATAATTTGCTCCGTAAAGCATGATTATTGGAAAAAATGTATTTCATATTTATTATTTCTAAACATTAAATCATGAATGACTTACATTTGGTTACATTATGTATTATTTTAAAGTTTGAAATAATGCATTATTTATAATTGGATGCATAATGCATTACAATAATAAAAAAAATAAGTATTTTATAAAAAAATGCATAAGGTTAAACTAGAGATGGGCTCACGACAAAACATTTCTAACGACACACACTCACGATCATATTTTATCTACTTACACTCACTTGCAATCAGTAAATTTAATACAAAAAAAACTACTCGTAACACGTTATATATGATCTTCTGGTCGGCTAGATTATTTAATTTCTCGTAACCTATAAAATATCATATATTTGATACCTTACTCGCATTCTTCGTTATAAATTTATGAATTATTTTATAGCTTACTGGTATTCTTTGTGATAATGTGGATGCATTACTTTGAGTCTCATCGCCTGTTAAAATCATAAATGCTGCAGTGTATAAAATAAGAGATCCTATACCTTATTTTATACCTTATTTGGTAATCTAAGTTTTGCTGGGAACCTACAAACAGTTAATGACATAATTTTCTTAGTGTATTAAAAATTTACTCAAACATTTTTTTTTTTATTTTTTTATACCCTCCACTCTAGTGATAGAGGGTATATATAAGTTTGTCATTCCGTTTGTAACACCTCGAAATATTGGTCTAGGACCCCATAAAGTATATATATTTATGATCCTCGATCGATTTTAAGTCGATCTAGCGATGTCCGTCCGTCCGTCCGTCCGTCTGTCTGTCTGTCTGTCTGTCCGTCCGTAGAAAACACGCTAACTTTTGAAAGACTTTACAGAGGCTACTGAAGTTTGGCATATATGTTTGTCATTTACCTGGTCAGGTTGGTATTGCAATCCAGCCAAATCGGTCCAGTGGTTCAAAAGTTATGAGCAAAAGAGCAAATTTCGGCAAGGGTGTTTCGCGAATTTACGAGATGAAAAACACGATAACTTTCGAAAGACAATAATGAGACTACTGAAGCTTGGCATGTGTCTTTGGCGTTCCCCGGGTCTGTTTGGTATTAAATTTCAGCTCAATCGGTCCAGTGGTTCAAAAGTTATAAGCAAAACCCTGAATTTCAGATTAGTTTCATCTAAAATATTGTGTGTACATACGTACGTGCATTCACTCAGAAATATTTTACAGTAAAAAAAACATTACACTGGAAAAAAATTTTACACTCAAAAAAAAAAAAATTAGTAATTTTTCTTAAAAAAAAAAAAATACAATTTTACACCCAAAAAAAATTTTACACTCAAAAAAATTTTACACTCAAAAAAAAATTTACACAAAAAAAATTTATTTTTTTTTTTACAAAAATGTCAATATTTTGTGTACATACGTACGTGCATTCACTCAGAAATATTTTTACAGTAAAAAAAACATTACACTGGAAAAAAATTTTACACCCAAAAAAAATGAGTAATTTTTCTTTAAAAAAAAAATTACAAAAAAAGAGTTTTTTACTCAAAATAAAATATTTCTAATTAAAATTGTTAATTTAAAAATGTACTACCCTTTAAAAAAATGCATTGTGGAGGGTATTCATAGATTCGGCAAAGTCGAATTTAACTTTTCTACTTGTTCTGTTTATATTAAGTTTACGTGTCTCAGCATTTTGGTGTGTTATTTCTAAAGTTTAAATTGTACTGTAATTAATTTTTATGAATATACCAGTTGATATTTAAAAAATACTTATTTTAATGATTTAGCTGAAATGTTTAATATCATTAAATTAAACAATTAAACAATTTTTTATTTAAATCAAATCATTATTTTAAAGTTATTTTTCAAAAGATCCTTTTTGTACTGATTAAACTGAAATTTTATCACTTCTATTTTTAAAATATGTATATTTAATAGCAGTACCCAGCAAAACTTTGGTAATGGGTGGTGATTATATAACACATTACCAGGTAATGTATATACCTTATTTGTAGCATTATTTTATGATGTCTTACCAAACATTTGTTCAACAACGTTTTATTTGAAAGTGAAAAATAATGTATTACTAATAACTTGCTACGTAAGGCATGAATATTGCAAACAATTTATTTCATATTTATTATTCTAAACATTAAATCATGGATGAATTATAATTGGTTACATTATTTGAAAGTTTGAAATAATGCATTATTTATAATTAGATGCATAATGCATTACAATAACATAAAAAATAAATATTTTATAAAAAATAATGCATAAGTTTAAACTATAAACGGGCTAACGACAGGAAATTTCTAGCGACACACACTCACGAGCATATTTTATCTACTTACACTCACTTACAATCACGTGAGTAAATTTAATACAAAATTACTTTTTCACTACTCGTAACACCTTATATATTATCTTCTGGTATGCTATATTATTTCGTTTCTCGTAACCTATAAAATATCATATATTTTACACCTTACTCATATTCTTCGTTATAAATTTATGACTTATTTTATAACTTACTGGTATTCTTCGTGATAATGTGGATGCATTACTTTGAGTCTCATCGCCTGTTAAAAGCAATGTATAAAATAAGAGATCCTATACCTTATTTTATACCTTATTTGGTAATCTAAGTTTTGCTGGGCTGTTTTTATAAAGAAAAATTTTCAAATTTTTTCTATAAAAAAATTTTCAAATTTTTTCTATAAAAAAATTTTCAAATTTTTTTTAATTTTAAAATTCTCAAATTTTTCATTCAAAAAACTGCTAAAAAAATATGATAAAAAATTAGGAAAAAAAAATTTTGATTACTAAAAAAAACGATTAATGCATAAAAAAAAACGATAAAAAAAAGTTTGATGAAAAAAATGGATGAAAAAAAAAATTATGCAAAAAAAAAAATTGATGGAAAAAAATTGACGAAAAAAAAATTTTTTTGATGAACAAAAAAATTTGATAAAAAAATAAAGAAAAAAAAAATTTAATGAAAAAAAATTATAAAAAAAAATAATGACAAAAAAATATGAAAAAAAAATTTGATGAAAAAGAAAAAAACTGATAAAAAAAATTGATGGAAAAAAAAATTTATGGAAAAAAAAATCGATGGAAAAAACAAATTGATGGAATAAAAAATTGATGAAAAAAAAAAAAATTGATGAAAAAAAATTTTTTTTTTTTGAACAATAAATATGTCACTTTCTATTCACCAGCTGGTAAAAAACGGTTTAATTCACCACGAGGTGAATTATTATCTAAATTACAAACCCAAGTTATTATTTTTTATTTTGTCGTTAATTGTTAGCTTATATAGTCAAACTGAGGTGGCGTCCTGCAACTTTTTTAAAATTAGACACAAGCCTAAAAACATTATCATGTTAAAAAGAGAAAATTTTTCAATAGAAAAATTTTAGAATTGTTCTACAGAAAAACTTTATGATTGTTCTATAGAAAAAAATTTAGAATTTTTCTATAGAAAATATTTGAAAAATTTTTTATAGAAAAAATTTGAGAATTTTTTTATAGAACAAATTTCAGAATTAGGGGCCTATTCACAAAAAAATCATAACTCAATCATAACTCAATTTATTCTATGTGGTTGTTGTAAACAATCATAAAAAAATTCAAATTTTGTTTGAAAATTTCAAAAAAATAAAGACCTGCTATCCACATCGTCTCAAAATTGACAAATAATTTTTAATTTTGAGACTTTTTATGATTGTGTTTACAACAAACACAGGGAATATGAAGTTTGAAAATAATAAAATTAGTCATAACCAGTCATAACTGAGAATAGGCCTGTTATTCTATAGACAAAATTTTAGCAGTTTTTTGATTGAAAAATTTGAGAATTTTAAAATTAAAAAAAATTGGAGAACTTTGGTTTGTAATTTAGATAATAACTTATCTCGTGGTGAATTAAACCGTTTTTCACCAGCTGGTGAATAGAAAGTAATATAATTATTTTTCAACAAAAAAAAATTCTTTTTTAATCAATTTTTTTTTTTTTTTTTTCATCAAAAGTTTTTTTTTTCATCAATTTTTTTTCCATCAATTTTTTTTTCATAAATTTTTTTTCTTTTTCATCAATTTTTTTTTTCATAATTTTTTTTTTTGTCATCATATTTTTTTTTCATAATTTTTTTATCAATTTTTTTATATTTTTTTTTATAAGTTTTTTTTCATCAAATTTTTTTTTCTTTATTTTTTTTCATCAAATTTTTAAAATTTTTTTTTTTTTTCATCAATTTTTTTTCCATTAAATTTTTGTTTTGCTAAATTTTTTTTTTATCAATTTTTTTTTCATAAATTTTTTTTCACCAAATTTTTTTTTCATAAAATTTTTTTTTTTTCATCAAACTTTTTTTCGTCATTTTTTTTATTCTTCAAAATTTTTTTTTTCATAAATTTTTTTTCCATTAAATTTTTCATAATTTTTTTGTTTATCACTTTTTTTCATCAATTTTTTTATGAAATTTTTTTATAAAATTTTTTATTATCAATTTTTTTCTCACCAAAAGTTTTTTTTTTCATAATTTTTTTTCATCAATTTTTTTTACATTAATTGTTTTTTTCATCAGAAAAATTCATTTTCACCAAAAATTTTGGATTCATTAAATTTTTTTACATAATTATGTTTTTTGTGAAAAAACAATATTTTTTTTTTACCAAAACTACTTTTTCACCAAGTCTAACCTTTTCGCATAAAAATTTTTCATTTATTTATCAAATGTAAAAGCCGAATCTTTTATACTCTCCAAAATGTAAAAACACTTTTTTGCACTTATTTTGGCACTTACTTACGAAATGTACAGCTCTTTTGGATTTTCGTTTCGTTTTGCGTGGAATAGCAACGTAATTTAACATTATTTTTTCTAAAAAAAACTTTGCTTTGGCAAGTACACCCAAATCTTCCGCAAAACATTATCATGATTTAATGTTTTGTGCAATAGTACAAAATTCGCAGGCATTTTTATTAGAGATGGGCGCGTGAGTGATTTTTGACTCACACTCACTCACGGTCACGACAGGAATTTTCGAATCACGCACACTCACTCACTAGCATATTTTATCGACTCACACTCACTCACAATCACGTAAGTAAATTTAATACAACTCCCGCTCACGTTCACTCACGCAAGCTTCACTCACACTCACGTTGACTCACACTCACAAAACTCTTATTTATATAAAAAAAATTTAAAAAAACTAAAATTTCAAAAATCTTTCAAAATTTTCAGCAAATTTAAAGTTCGGCGAAATTTTACATTTTTTTTCGAGACGAAATCGTAAGTTTAGGCAAAATTTAAAATTTTTTTGTTGTTTTTTTTTTAAGATGGAAAGGAAATATGAAGAGAAACTAAATCACGCAAACTCACGCAAAAAAATCGACTCACGCACACTCACTCACGCAAAAATATTGCTCACGCACACTCTCTCACGCAATTTTTTTCTTCACTCACACTCACTCACTCACTCACAATCACGTGAGTAAAATTGAATTGAGTCACACTCACGCGTGATCACGTGATCTCTAATTTTTATATAGAAAATCTCAAATTTTTTTTAGAAAAAATCTCAAATATTTTTCTATAAAAAAATTCGCATATTATTTCTATTAAAGAATTTTCAAATTTTTCCTATAGAAAAATTCTAAAATTTTTCTATAAAAAATTTCTCAAATTTTGTCTATAGAAAAATTCTCAAATTTATTCTATTAAAAAAAATGTAAAATTTTATCTTTAGAAAGCTCTTACACTCAAAAAAAACTTTGTAAAATTACAAGAAAAGATTGTAAATTTTTTTTGCTAAATCAAATTTGACAAGAATTCCTCGTTATTTTACAAACTTTTTACCAATAATTTTATAATTTTACAAGCTTTTTACCCAATAAAATTGTAAATTTACATTTTTTTTGACGCGATAAAACCTACAAGGAGGTTTCGTAACTTTATTAGATTTGTTGCTACTCCTATTTTACGAGAATTCCTAGTAAAAATTACGAGCTTTTTTTGTAATTTTACAAGATTTTTACCATTAAAATTGAAAATTTACATGTTTTTTGGCGAAATAAAACTTACAAGGAATTCTCGTAAATAAAATATTTTTTTTTTTTGTAAAAAACCTTGGAAATTTGTTAAATTACAAGAAAAACTGTAAAATTACAAAAAAAATTAAATTTCGATCGTAAATTACACTGCGGAACACTAAAAAATAAACAAGAGTTACGACCATCATTTCTATATATTTCGGACATGCTTATTCGAATGGCGTACTCCGTTTTTTGATGTATGGTACAGTTTTCTTGCAAAATGTCGTTAAAGATTGGCTGATTTCGAGCCAGTTTTTTAACAAAAAAATTTGCAAAGTTAATGATTTATAAATTTTATGGCGTGGAAAACAAAGATATGACTTGTAGCAATATTTCTTATGCAAATTTGGTTCAAAGCTTTTTATCTTAAGCCCTTAAATTCGCGAATTTCTTAATTTTTTAGGGTTTTCGCGAAATTAACAGCCAAATTGGGCTTTGATAAAAAACTTGCTTTTAGTGAATCAAAAAGGCATCCCTAACAATACGAATAGTGGACAAAAAACAGCTATGTTATATGGACCATCATGATGAAAATCGCGAAAAACCGTTTTTTTGTATATGCCAGCATCACTTTACGAGATGATTTAAGACTCCATCTCTTAGTATATAATGTGGGAACCTTGAACAATAAACTGACCAAAAATTTGGCCAAAAAAGTTTTCATTTGCAAAAGTTATCTTAACAAAAACTACAATTATTGTAGGGTTAACACTGAAATAATAGTTTTTGTTAAGATAACTTTTGCAAATGAAAACTTTTTTGGCCAAATTTTTGGTCAGTTAATTGTTTAAGGTTCCCACATTATATACTAAAAGATGGAGTCTTAAATCATCTCGTAAAGTGATGCTGGCATATACAAAAAAACGGTTTTTCGCGATTTTCATCATGATGGTCCATATAACATAGCTGTTTTTTGTCCACTATTCGTATTGTAAGGGATGCCTTTTTGATTCACTAAAAGCAAGTTTTTAATCAAAGACCAACTTGGCGGTTAATTTCGCGAAAACCTCAAAAAATTAATAAATTCGCGAATTTAAGGGCTTAAGATGAAAATCTTTAAACCAAATTGGCATAAGAAATATTGCTACAAGTCATATCTTTATTTTTAATGCCATACAATTTAAAAATCATTAACTTTGCAAATTTTTTTGTTGAAAAACTGGCTCGAAATCAGCAAATCTTTAACGACATTTTGCAAGAAAACTGTACCATACATCGAAAAACGGAATACGCCATTCGATTCAGCATGTCCGAAATATATAGAAATGATGGTCGTACCTCTTGTTTTCTAAAATAGTGGTCACTTTTGTCACGCAGTGTTATTTGTTAAAAAACAAGGAAAGCTGTCAAATATTGGTAAAACGGTATTACGAGACATTTTCTAGTAATTTGGCAAGGTTTTTTTGAGTGTAGGCTTTTCTATAGAAAAATTTCCCGAATTTCCTATAGAAAAATCCTCAGATTTGTCCTATAGAAGATTTCTCATATTTTTCTCTTAGAAAAATTCACACATTCCAAGACTATTATTCTTTAGAAAAATTTAAAAATTCTTAAACATTTTGCGAACGTTGCAACACCTTGAAATTTTGGTCTAGGACCCAATAAAGGTATATGGGGCATTCCATGTCAAATCGGATACTTTGAAAATTTTTTTTTTTAGATTTTCCCAATTTGTTAACAGTTCTTAGTACACTTCGAAAACTCCATCGTGGAAATTTTTCAGATTTTTTTAATGGTCCGTTCAAAAGATATCGAATTTTTTAAAATTGGTAGTTTGTTCCTTTACACAAACTTCTTTTACTCATAACTTCTTCAATAATGGTCCAAATTTCAAATTTTTTTTTCAAAATTTTTGTTTTTTTACGTACTTTAAAAAAAATCGCAAAGAATTCTTAAAAGCGCTCCAGTATGCGATTTTTAAGTTAAAAAATTTAAATCTCATTTTTGAAAATGTTTGTACTCTTCGATTTTTTTTAGTTTTTTTGTGTAAAACATCTATCGATTCTACAAATTTTTTGTCCAGGAGGATCGTGGGATAACGATTATTACTATTTTTTTAAATTTTTTGAAAAAATTTTATTGTAATTTTCCAATCTTAAAATCATTTCTACTGCTCCAATAGTGCGTCATAGAGGGGTCTTTTATATGACCGACCCCCATTAATTTTTACGTTTTAACATTTCTTTGAAACAAACTAATACCCTATCTCCAATTTCTAAGGGGGCTCCCACACAAAACGAAATTTTTTTAAATTTGCTCCAACCGCTCTAACTGCCCTAATAGTGCCCTTAGAGCCACAAAATGTATGACTGATCCACAAAATTTTTTTAGTCTAAACATTTTCTCTGAACACAGCTACCCTCTATCACTAACTTTTAAGGCGGTCCCCATACAATTTTTTTTATTTTTTGTAAATTTGTTTATTTAATCAGCTTCTACCGGTCCAATGGTGCGTCCGAGAGGGGTCATTAGTGAGACCGACTCCCATTTCTGAGGACGCTGAAGCTTGGCATGTATATTTGTCGTTCCCCTGGTCTGGTTTGGATTGAATTTCAGCCAAATCGGTATACTGGTTCAAAAGTTATTAGCAAAACCGTGAATTTCAGATTTGTTTCACACTAAATTCACGTGTTGAAAAACCCGAGCTTTAAAAAAACAAACGTTAAAACCATTGATAAGCCACAACATTACTTTACGAAGTATTTTTGTCACTCAGAAATATTTTTACTCAAAAAAAAAAAATTACACTAGAAAAAAATTTTACACTCAAAAAAAAAATTAATAATTTTATTTTTTTTTACACAGGTTTTTTATTAAAATAATATATTTCTATTCGAAATTGTTCATTTTATTCACGTTAAAAATTTACTATCAATTAAAAAGGGCATTGTGGAGGGTTTTCATAGATTTGGTCAAGTCGAATTTAACTTCTCTACTTGTTTTTTTTTTTAAATTCGGTTTGGTAGGAGGAAGTTTCTTCCTCTCAACCCCTTTCGCCATGGATCCGCAACTGGTTTAGAGTAATTAAAATAAAACTTTTACAAACTGTAATATTTTTCATAAATAAAATATTTCAAACATTAATTGATTTTACAAATTCCTGTGTGACAGCACTTTTAATGAAAATTTTAATTGAATTAACAAATATAATGATCAATATAGCAATAAATTTTTTTTTTCTGTGTACACGTGTTATAAATTAAGTTTTTAATTTATTTATTTTTGTGTTTTATTTTAATTTAGTTTTTCTGTTTTATACACAATTAACCATTCATTAACTCAGATTTAATCAACATTTTAGTGTGTGACACATAAACACAACAGCAGTTAATAAATTTTTCGTAAAAACAAGTTAATGAAAATTCTGCAAATTAAGCAACAACAGAAAGACAAAGGGAATAAAAATGGATAACAGCAAAGTAGAAGGCGTCAAAAATCAGGATACAAAAGACACAATAAGGAAAAACAAAATCACATTTAAATTACAAGCAAATTAAAAACAGCAAAAGGACAATATTATCCTGTTCGAATGAAAAAGAATATAAAAAAAAGACACAACAAAACAAAAACTAAACTAAAGCGTTAATTGAAACATTAAATAACATTTTATTACTTAATTTACATGGAAATTAACTAAAAAGAGAAAGTGTGACAGAAGCAGGATAACAATAATGATGATGATGATGACGATGACAATTGTATATGTATTATAAAAGGAAATAAAGGACTAAACAACAACAAAAATCACTGACTAAGTAGTGGTTATAAACATAAAATGGTAGGGCGATACATTCCTTACTATTTCTGCAAAACATATTGAGTTATAAGAAAGACCAGGGAAAGAGAGAAAGACAGACAAAAAAAACATGACCTTAGCAACCCCCCTTCGCGAAAAATATTTCTTCAAATTCTTGAAATATTTCCTAGAGACTATTATTTTATAATAGTATCCCCTTTGTAGTCCTTTTTTTTTTGTTTATTAAGTTCTTTTAATTCCTAATTTCACACCATGACGAAGGGTCGTTTGCATCTTCTTTGGCCATTTAGAGACTGCTTTAGTTGTTCTATTTTAATTTCTTTCTTTTTAATGTTTCTTTAAGGATTTTCATTTTAGTTGCTTTTAATACCCTACACTCAAAATCAGTTAAAGAGCGTTTGTCACCAAGTTTGTAACTAATTAAAATATCGGTCGGTAGCAAAATGCGATTATTCATCCTCCCCGTTTTGTAAGTTGTGGCTATATTTCGAAAACTTCTTGACCAATTTCAACCTTTTTATATTCGTGTATTTTCAAAATTGGGTAAGATTGCGTCACGGGTTAAAACAATGCTACCTAAGACAAATAATTATATGTGCACTGTATTATATTGAGTTATAGGAAAGAAAACAAAACATTTTTTCAAGTTTGGTTAATATTTTGTCATGTTTTTAAGTAAGCTTTAAAATCATAACAACATTCATTTTAAACTTTATTTTTTAATACAGAAAATAAGGAATAAAAATATACTTCATAGAAAATAATTATATGTGCAAAAAGGATAATTCATATATTTTCTTTTTGATATACAATATAATTAGGTTATATGAATATATAATGAATATTTATAGTTGTTTGAGACTACGAGGCATAAAATCAATCAAGTTTTTTAAAGTGCCAATACCATTTTCCCCTCGTTTCGTCAATATCGCAAATTTAATTCCTTAGCGCGTAGTGTACCGCTTTGACCTTGAAACGACCAAGGCAGAAAGGGTCCTAAGGAGGAATTTAGTTAGGTTTATGTCGGGACTAATGGCTGACCATTTCAATACTGGTATGCTGGGCGCATTAAACAAGTTTTTTGTCAAACCAGTTACATGGATTGGGGCGTTGTCTTGGTGGAATGTCCAATTATCTCCACACAGTTCGGTAGCAAAGTCTATTAAATGTTCCCGAACAAGTCAAATTATATTGTTACATTGTTTTTAGTATGGGCAAATCATATTCGGAACCGTCCTCCTGATCCAAATGCACCCCATACCATAACGAATTCGCAACCGTGATTTTGCAAATAGCACGTTTGGCGCGGCTGTCTTAAATCTCTCCAATATTGGTGTTAACGATCACTGCCATCCAAACTAAACTTTTTTTATCACTAAAAAATTAAATTAAGACGGCGCTGATGGTCATCACTTCTCTTGTAGAGATTTAACACATTTTCGCCAAACGTGCTGTTTTCGAAAGCACTTTTTCGAATCCGTCATGGTATAAGATGCATTTGGATCATGAGGAAGGGTTTGAATATGATTTGTTTCCAATAAAAATAATGCAAAAATATATTTTTACTTGTTAGGGACCATTTAATAGACTTTGCTACCGAACTGCATGGAGATAATTGGACATTCTCACAAGATAACGCTCTAATCCATGTCACTCGTTTGACAAAAAACTTTATATATGCGCACAACATACCAGTATTGAAGTGGCCAGCCATAAGTCCCGACCTACACGCAATTAAATTCCTCTTTAGGACCTTTCCTGCCAAGGTCATTTCAAAGTCAAAGCCGTACAAGACCATTTAAGGACTTTAACTTTAAATACTGACAAAACGGGGCACAAGAGGTATTGGTACATTAAAAACCTTGGCGGGTTTTATGCCTCCTATGTTTAAAAAAGTTTGAATACACGAGGCGAACACAAATTTTTACAAAATACTTAATTAGATTGCAAATCAAAAAGAATATTTAGGAATTTTCTTTAATGCACATATAATTATTTTCTACACTCAAAAAAATAAACTGGTAAACGCCTGGTAAAATGCCTTGTAATCCCGTTCTACCAATATTTAACAATTTTCCTTGTTTTTTTAACAGAAAATCTTGTACTTTGCTCTTACGAGAACTACAGTTTTATTGGTAATTTTACAAGTTTATTTTCGTAATTGTAGTCTACCAATTTGAATGGTTATTTTACAAAAAAAACTGTAATTTTACAACAAAGTTTTTATTACGGGGATTCTAGTTGATTTACAAAAAAAAAACTGTTATATTACAAAAATTATGTTATACGAGAATTAATATCGTTTAACAAAAAAAACATTTTTTTTTTGTAAATTTTCTATTTTTTCCCAGACAAAATTTTTTTTATTGAAAAATAATTTAAAAAAAAGTTGACAAAATTTTGAAAAAATTTTTACTAGGATTCTAGTTAGTTTACAAAAAGTTATTTTACAAAAATGATTTTATTACGAGGATTTATATTGTTTAACAAAACTATTTTTTTTTTTGTAAATTTACCATTTTGGTTTGTAAATTTGCCATTTTTTTAAACATATTTACCATTTTTTCTTGTAAGTTTGCCATTTTTTTTTTATTTTTCCAGTTTTAAAACAATATTTTTACCATTAAAATTGGTTATTTTACTAATTTTTGGCGCATTCAAAATTACGAGGAAATCCTCGTAATTTTACGAGAATTTTACCTACGTCTTATTTTACGAGAATAGACTCGTAAAATCACGAGATTTTTTGGTAACTTTACAAGGTTTTTTTTTTGGGTGTATAGAAAATATAAGAAGTATTTCCTTTTTCGTTATTTTCAGTTTTAAAAAATAAGGTATAAAATTAAAATGTATATGATTTTAATGCTTATATATAAACATAATAAAATATTAACCAAACATGAAAAAATAATTTATTTTCTTTCCTATAACTCAATATAAAAAAATGCACATATCGCTCCTTTACTTGTATAGTGTCATAACTCAAAAAATGCGATTTTTGAGTTAATTATGCAGAATTATTCGTTATATCGTGCTTTATATTGTGTCAAAAATTCGTATTAATATCTTTTAAACTCTCCGTTTGAGAAGAGTACACGCCATTATTACATTTTCTATGTACCGGCCTTTTTCCATTAAAAACCAGTTTCAATAGTGTTTTCTGCAAAATCAAATATTTTGAGTTATGACACTATACAAGTAAAGGAGCGATATAATTATTTGTCTTAAGTATTTATTTCAAATTGAGCTGAAATGAAAGTTTCTTTTTTATTATGAGCAAGATTTAGCTCAAGGTCATATTTCTTTTACTAATCATTACGATGATAAAGTTGTTTGTTTTAAATTGATTGGTTTGTTCATTTTACAAGACTTACTCGACGTGTGTTTCGGAATTTGTCAAATTCCATTGTCAAGACTATTTAGCAAATTGACAATCGTTAGTGGTAAAACATAAAGTCTTATATTCGTATGTAAGTAAACATAATGAGAATTTTGTCCAAACATAATAACAAAAAAATAATTCACATAAAAAAATGTGAAAATGAAAATTTCCGAATTTGTTTGGTGTTCTAGATTTCACTTTCGAAAGTTTTATTGCTTTGTTTCAGATAAATAAAGTTTTGTAAAAGAAAGAATGGAGGCAAATTATTCAGAAAAAAAAATACAGTTTTAGCGTCCAACCTGAATCAAATTGCGTCGCGTAAGGCGTAACGCTCAATAATTTTTCGTTTCTAATATTTAAATGTGACGTACCTAAATCAAACGGACGTAAAAATTTAAAATTTGATGTGTTTGTTTTTGTTTTTTTTTTACGTCTTGCGCGACGCAATTTGATTCAGGTTCGACCCTTATTTGTATTTGAAGTAATTTTTAAAATTAAAAAAAAAAAAAATCAAATTTTTACGAGATAAAAAAATTTTTTAATCTGTTTTTGTGGCTTACCATGTGTTTCGAAGTGTGTTCAATGTTTTAAATAACACCCGAATTCAGGGCGAACCAATTGAAAATTCACGGTTTTGGTCATAAGTTCTGAACCAGTGGACCGATTTCGCTGAAACTCTTACCAATCTGCAAAGGAAAATTACAAATATATATGCCTCAGAGTTGCCTTTCGAAAGCAAATGTGACATACAGACCACCTGAGAGACGGGCGAACATCGCTAGGTCGACTTAAAATCGATTGAAAATCATGGATTTATATACTTTATGGGGTCATAGGATCTATTTTCGAACTGTTACAAACGAAATGACAAACTTATATAAACCTCTATCACTAACAAGGAAGGTATCCCATAGCTTACACTCCGATTGCTCTGCAATTTATATATGTTAATATGTATCAAAAACTAAGTTTAACCTTTACCTTTTATCGTCTATACCGGTGGTTTAAAAAAGGGTTGCCACCTTATGAAAAATGCAGGCCTTTCGGGGAAATCGGAATAAAAGCCGAACTAACAAGAATTTCTCCAAAAGCAAAAACATGTGTCGGCTTAAACTTAATAGAGATTATCATATATGAATTTGGGGGTCATACGTATATACTTCTCCATATAAAGTACACTCAAAAAAATACGTTAGTAGATTTACTATTTTTTTTTTGCTAACGCTAGTTAGCTAACTTTTAGCAAATTTTTAGTTGAGATTAGCACGTTAGCAAAAAATTCTTGTACACTTCATTTAGCACATTAGCAATTTTAAACAAACTTTGAACTAATTTCTTTTGCTAAATTTTAAATTGAGTTGACTACATTTTTACAATATATTTTGCTAATATTAGCAAAATAAATGGTAAATTTTTTTTTATTTTCAGAAAACTTAAAATGGCGCTATCTCGGAAACTAAGCCAGATAGAGCAAAATGGAGGCCATTTTTGGTTCTTAGAATCGCCATAGTATCGCCGGTCCTCTTCACATGTGTGGACCCTAATAGGCCCTAACTTTGGATCCAAAAAAGTTAGCATTTCCGAAAATTTTAAAATGCTTATATCTCGGTAAATATTGGCGACACAACAAAAAGTCCAAAAGCGTTTTTGTAGCTCTCAACACGTAGAACAAGGCCGAAAAATAGTCAAAAGCTCTCTGAGTAATATTTTTGAAGTTATCGAGTATTTTAATTCTCAAGACCCCAGTGGTCCCCTATAATCACGTATCTCAAAAACTAAGCAAGGTAGAGCGAAACGGACTCAAATTTTGGATCAAAAACTATGACGATTTTTAAGGAACCCAACTAGGTCTAGGCCCATCGGGGTCTGGACCTATCGGGTCCGAACCCAATGGGGTCCTCAGATGTGTATAAACTAAGTTAAAAAAAAAAAATATTTAGTTAACTAATTATTGACAAAACATTTTTGCTAACTTTAGCAAAAAAATTGTGGGTTCAAAATCAGCAAATTTTCTTGTAGGTTTACAAGCTTTTTTTGCTAACATTACAGTTTTTTTTTTTGAGTGTAGCTCAACATTTACACATTTTTGACAAAAACCGGCATAAAAAAGAATGATTTTGCCAAGTGTGATACACCATTGTATAGGCCTTAAAAAACCTTTCCATCTATAAATAATATTCATATACACTCAAAAAAAATCTGGTAAAGTTACCAAAAAATCTCGTGATTTTACGAGGCTATTCTCGTAAAATAGGAGGTAGGTAAAATTCTCGTAAAATTAAGAGGATTTCCTCGAAATTGGTAAAATAACCAAATTTATTGGTAAAAATATTGTTTTAAAACCGGAAAAATAAAAAAAAAATGGTAAACTTACAAGAAAAAATGGTAAATAAGTTTTTTTTTTAAAAAAATGGTAATTTTACAAACTAAAATGGTAAATTTACAAACCAAAATGGTAAATTTACAAAAAAAAAAAAAATTGCTAAACAACATAAATCCTCGTTATAAAATCATTTTTGTAAAATAACTGTTTTTTTGAATCCTCGTAATAAATTTTTCAATGTTATGTCAACTTTTTTTTTTACATATTTTTTAATAAAAAAAATGTTGTCCGGGACTTGGAAAATTTAAAAAAAAATAGAAATTTACAAAAAAAAAAAGGTTTTTTTTTTGGTAAACAATATAAATCCTCGTATAACATAATATTTGT